>JAJTUV010000637.1:917500-1462428 GCA_021653895.1 Mastomys natalensis | reverse complement strand
AACCAACCATCTGTATAGCTTATTCTCGGATTGACACCTTTTCCTGGCCCCATGGAACTGGGCATGTAGTGGTGTACTGCATAGTTTCTTTATTCTATATATTTCCTGGCCTCAGCTAAAGATGGAGATAGTTTTGTTTTTTTTTTTTCGTGCTATGGGATAACCAGGACTGTGTGTGCTATGAAAGTGCCTCCTCTGAAGTAATAACACTCAGTACCATTTTACTATTATTGTAAGGCTAATTGGTAAGGTGGCTTTGACTTGCTGAGTAGGCTTGACTTGTGATCTTGCTGAACCTCCAAATAGTACGACTGACTGTCTTGCAAAACTCACGCTGGAACTTTTTTTTTTTTTTTTTTTTGGTTTTTTCGAGACAGGTTTCTCTGTGTAGTCGGGCTGTCCTGGAACTCGCTCGGTAGACCAGGCTGGCCTCGAACTCAGAAATCCGCCTGCCTCTGCCTCCCAATGCTGGATTAAAGCTGCGCCACCACCGCCGGCTACAGCTGGAACTTAAATTAAGATTCTTTGGTCAAGCTGCTCTGGGGGAAGTTGGCTGCTGCGGTGCCGACTTACCAGTCAACCAGCACTGTTCACAGTAGATTTATCCAGAAGTCATCAAGGGAAAGTAGCCTCTTAACTATTGCATCATTAAATTTTTTCCTACCTACTCAGGATTCTAACTGTATTTTTACTCAATATATAGCCAAGAATGGCCTTGAATTCCTCATCCTCCTGTCTCCACCTGTAAATTTCTGGGATTACAGGCATGTGCTACCATGCACATCCTATTTAAGGGACTCTAAAAATATTCTGCTGGTTTATTATTTGCGGATTCTCAAAATATAAGTAGGTTTCTTTGGTGCAAGCAAAGTAACAGTATATAAATAATTTGATTCCTTCCTAAACCAGAAGTGAAAACCAACTGTGATCTTTGTATAAACTGGTATCTAACATTAAGAAGACTTCCGGCTAGAGTATAATTCAGTGGTAATGCATGTACTTTAGATACACAGGGCCCTAGGTTATAGTCCTTCCTCTTTCTTACCTGTTTTCCATTAAGAAATCCACAACGTATTTCTTCAAGCAGTAGAGATGGGCATCCACGAGGCCCGTGTGGAAATGTATCCTGGGGTGCCTGCAGGAAGAGCAGGAAAGAAAAGGCTCATAATCAGGTAACATGGGTGATAGTCTATCATCAGGTAATAGGCTCCACAAAGTTGATAAGGGACAGAGCCACGGTGCCCACACCTCAGCCTGGAGAGACCAGGATGGTGGGTGCTAGTGTTTTTTACCTTTTCTTTTTTATTCTGCTCTTAAGAATTTTGCTTTTTTTACTTCATTTTATTTTTTGCTTCCAAGTATGTAAGTGTATCACATGTATGTCAAGTGCCCTCCCTCTATGTTCAGAAATCTATGAAGAAGTGATGTAGCTTCAATGGCAGCTCCATATTCCACAACTATAGTTACCTATAGTCTGATATATTAAATGGGAATTCCAGGAATCAATAAGTTATAATTTTAGATACACATGTATGGTGAAATTTGGTCCCATGTCATGTGAGACAATGAATCATTCTTTTGTTCATATGCTACCTATCCTATGTCCATTACCACCTATTAGCCATCTTACCTATCAGATCCTTTATCCAGACTTCATATGCTACCTATCCTATGTCCATTTACCACCTATTAGCCATCTTACCTATCAGATCCTCTGTCCAGACTTCATATGCTACCTATCATATGTCCATTTATCACCTATTAGCCATCTTACCTATCAGATCCTCTATCCAGACTTCATATGCTACCTATCGTATGTCCATTTATCACCTATTAGCCATCTTGGCTATCAGATCCTCTGTCCAGACTTCATATGCTACCTATCCATGTCCATTTATCACCTATTAGCCATCTTACCTATCAGATCCTCTGTCCAGACTTCATATGCTACCTATCATATGTCCATTTATCACCTATTAGCCATCTTACCTATCAGATCCTCTATCCAGACTTCATATGCTACCTATCGTATGTCCATTTATCACCTATTAGCCATCTTGGCTATCAGATCCTCTGTCCAGACTTCATATGCTACCTATCCCATGTCCATTTATCACCTATTAGCCATCTTACCTATCAGATCCTCTGTCCAGACTTCATATGCTACCTATCATATGTCCATTTATCACCTATTAGCCATCTTACCTACCAGATCCTCTGTCCAGACTTCATATGCTACCTATCCTATGTCCATTTATCACCTATTAGCCATCTTGGCTACCAGATCCTCTGTCCTAGCAACACAGTACTTTTGTTTAAGCATAACATAGTGGCTCCAATGCACAAGAGTGGAGAAGCTAGTGATTGGATATGGCCAAGAGAAGTCATAATGTGCTTCCTTTAAGATATGCCAAGCAAGGTAATTCATGCCCTTAATCTCAGCAGTGGCAAGTGATCTCTGTATGACTAAGGCCATCCTGGTCTACACAGTAAGTTCTAGATCAGCCAAAATTACATAGTGAAACACTGCCCTTAAATTTTTTTTTTTAAAGCCAGGCAGTGGTGGTGTACACCTTTTATGCCAGCATTGGGAGGTAGAGGCAGGTGGATCTCTGAGTTGGAGGCCAGCCTGGTCTACAGAGCAAGTTCCAGGACAGCCAGGGCTACACAGAGAAACCCAGTCTCAAAACACACAGACACACACAAAACTATGCACACACACATACACACACATTATATGGATATATAGTTGTTTGTTTTAAGAAGTAAAGTTACAATAGGATTTTATTTTTATTTTATTATTATTATTATTATTTTTTTTTTTTTTGGTTTTTCAAGACAGGGTTTCTCTGTGTAGCCCGGGCTGTCCTGGAACTCACTCTGTAGACCAGGTTGGCCTTGAACTCAGAAATCCGCCTGTCTCTGCCTCCCAAGTGCTGGGATTAAAGGCGTGCGCCACCACCACCCAGCTTTTATTTTGTTTGGAGACAAGGATATCACTATGTTGCCCTGGCTGGACTGTGGTGTGATTTTGAGTGTTCAATTAAGATGGAACCATGAACTTATATTGATGACAATTTATGCCAGACAAAAAGAGTATCCCTGAAAAGCTTAAAAAATCTATGTAATAGTTGACAAAACAGATGTCAAAGTAACTAAAAATTGAGGGTTGAGCTAGGGCTACAGCTCAGTGGTAGAGAGCTTGCCTGTATGCACAAGGCCTAGGGTTTATTACCCAGAACCAGAGGTGGGGTTGAGGTGGGGAGGCTGGGGGTGGGGTGGGGAAGGAAGCTTGTTATTAAGCCCAATGATCCGTTTGAACCCTAGAATTTAAATGGTGAAAGGAGAGAATTCACTCCCAAAGCTGTCCTTTGACTGACTTTCACATGCATGTTATGGCAAGTGTGCACAACACAATATAAAAAATCAATAAATATTTTTATATATTATATGAAAAAAAGAACACTCGAGGCTGCACAAGTAGATATAAAATAAGTAAGGTTATGAGGGGGAACCGTGAAAGCACAGGGTCTAGACTGGATGAAGAACTTAAGAGATGGAAAGGAGGGAGGAAGAGAAGGATGGACAGTAGAGTAAGGTAGGTGCAGAGAAGAGAGAAGAAGGGAATGGAAAAGAGAGGGGAGGATGGAGAAGAGGAATGAAGGAAGATAATCCTGGGTGAGGACTAACCAGACATTAATCAACATGTACTCTGAAAACTCATTAAAATGGTAGTGAAGGTTTTTTGTTTTGTTTTGTTTTTTGAGACAGGGTTTCCCTGTATAACGCTGGTTATCCTGGAACTTGCTCTGTAGAACAGGATGGCCTCGAACTCAACGATCCTTCTGCCTTTGTCTCCTGAGTGCTGGGATTAAAGGTATGTGCCACCACTACCCAACTATTTGTTTATTTTTAATTTAAAGATATAAACCTACAAGGACAAAGACCAGGACTACACATTTTGAAAGTTGGACAAGAGAGAAACAGTGGTAACAGATTCAGTATATCTGAGAAAACAGAACCTTAAAGAGAAATCTAAGAACAAGCCGATTTGTACTACTGAAGACTCAACATGATTGAATTGGTGACATGATGAACCACAGTCGGGGGCTGGAAAGTTCCCTTGCACTCTGCAGTCCATTTAGTCATGTTTGAAGACATGAGAATTCTCACAGCCAAGTTCCTTTACAGAACTGAAAAAAAAATATGGAAAAAATAGGAGCAAAGGTTCAATGCTATCGATTTTAGCTTCTTCTTTCTCCTCCTCTTACTCCTTCTCCTTCTTTTTGTTGTTGTTGAGACAAGGTTACATTATGTAGACCAGGCTGGCCTTGAACTCACAGAGGTCCATCTGCCTCTACCTCTTGGGTGCTGGGTCTAAAGGTGCTACCAAAACTGGCAAATTTTGGCTTAGAAAGATGTCCTTGTATGTTACTATCCTTATTATAAAATGAGAGAAGTATTTTGGAATTAGGACTGGTTACGTATCAATAGGGATACTCCTAATTTAGATAAGAAGAATTTTAAGACTTTCCACATATGAAACAATTGAAGTTTAAACCATTTTTTCACTAGTTTTAGTCCTCAAAATAGATTTGGCCATGTTTTGTGCAGTCTTGACAAATGTCCTTGTCTCCCCAGATACAAATGCCTAAACCTTCCAAGATGAACTTGTGAACATTTATTTCATTTAAAAAGATATCTTTAAAAGCTTGTTTTTAAACGTTTATTACCCTTCCAGGAAAAAAACAAAAAACCCACCCTTGACCCTAGACTAGAATTTAAAAGTGAACCACATGACATTGTGGGAAGAGCATCATGATTTTCTTATTAAATATTTGGCACAAATACCTTACACTTTTGAACTATTAAAAACACATGCTTGTCAGAAATAAAATGGAGAATCTCTAAAGAATAACTAAACCCAAATTCAGCTGCATAAACTTAAGCTTAGAAAAACTGATCTTCTTTAGCATTCTGGATTTACACCTTTCTAAAATCCCTTTACTGTTGTTTTAATGGCGTTTGAGGAATCAGTTTACATATTCATCTTTGTGTTAACCCTGGAGCTCACTAAGTAGACCACAATGGCCTTGAATAGATAGCCCTACCTGCCTGCATCTGTATCTCAAGTGCTGGGATTAGGCATTTGACAGTATGCCTAGGGAAAAATAGCATTCTTTATGTCCAGATGACTGGCCAGCTGCTCCTCAAACAGCATGCCAGGAGGGAACCAGAGGCTGTGAAGGTGACAGATGCAGAACTTACATAAAGGGCGGGCGAGAGGCTCAGTGGGTAAGGTGCCCACTAGGAAAGCCTGACCACCTGAGTTCAATCTCTAGAACCCACATAAAGGCGGAAGGAGAGAACCAACTCAACAAAATTGCCCTCTGTCCTCCACAGGCATGCTGTGGCATTCATGCCAAAGCACATACATCATACCCACATGAACACATATGTTCAAAAAATAATAAAACAAAAATTATATTCAAAATAAAGGAGTATAATAAAGATAACAATCTTATCACCAGATTTTGGCCACTCAAACCAGGTCTGCTTTTCCATTTAAGAAAAGAAAAAAATTAACCCAACAATAACAAAAAAAACCCCAGCCACCATATGCAAGCATCCGAGGGAGGAAAAAACATAAAAAAAACAAAGATAACAAAAACAAGAGGCTTTTGTTGGGTAATCCTGGTCTGTAAGAAAGAGATGAAGGGGCTAGAGAGAGTTCAATGGTTAAGAATACTTGCTGCTTTTTCAGAGGACCCAGGTTCTATTCCTAGCACCTACATAGTGGCTCACAACCATTGGTAACCCTAGCTCTAGGAGATCTGATGTCCTCTTCTAGACTCCATGGGCACTGCATGCACACACTACACAGACATACATGCACATAATGTGTACACCAGTACACATTAAAAAAAAAAGTAAATGTCAAAATAAATAAATAAATGAAGAAAGAAAGAAAGAAAGAAAGAAAGAAAGAAAGAAAGAAAGAAAGGTATATAGAATACACCCATTACTAGGATGTGATGTGATTACGAAGTTCCGTATACTTTAAGTCAACCACAAACACATAAACACATAGGATTTCACTTTTAGAAGACATATAAATTACTTAAATTACTTAAATTAAATTAAAGTAGAATTGTCATTGTCAGGGACAACTGTATGGGCAGGGAGAGAATATGGAATTGTGTTTAGTGAGATAAGAGTTTCCTATTCCCCAGATGTAAACCTCCTAGACACTGTTTCCTAACAACATGGTCATGCTACCATCACAGATGGTGGACTATGCTATGTGCTTTCTAGCACATTTTTAAAAGGAGGCTCTCAAACGCTATCAGAAGGCCAGTCCTGCTCTCCCCACAGAGGCTTTGCTCTATTTCAATGCAGGACTTGGCTCTACCTTGGTAAGAAAAGACACAAGGAACGCTAAGTGCATGCCGTGAAAGAAAGTCAGGATCCTGTCTCTGGGGATAGCATTCACATACTTTTCTCAATTTCACACAGTATAATCTAGTTTTCTTTCCTACTTTCCCATGGTGGGTGGTTTTATTTGGTTTCAAGAAAGGGAGAACTGCCAAGAAGTCAATCCCTAGGGCTTACTTCTGCAGGATGGATCCCTTAATGACCAGCTCTTCATCCAAGTCTGCTTCATTAGCCATAAAGAGCAGCCTTTTTCCTGTGCTGTCCACTCCAATGAAGTCACGCTGCTCCACTGAATCATATAAAAGAAAGAAAATCAAATCAAGCCATTTGTCCTGCTTGCATGTCTAATCAGGGACAGGGGACCTACTTAGAGCGCTCATAGAATCGAACAGGCCTGTGATAGGAGGAGAGTCCTGATGAGCATCATGTCACCTACTACACAGGTTACAGCACAAAGGCTCAAGTGTGTGTGTGCTCTGAAGATAGTATGAGGGTAAACTGGTAAACTCTGAACAAAGTAATAGACTAAAGTACTGCTGCAGTGCAATTTCTGGTTTTAAGGGACTGTTTTCTAGGGGAGGGGTGGATCACACATACTCATTTAAAAGCAGAGTGCACTCATCACAACTTATTTTCAAGTAGTACCCAAATAATACAGTTTTATATAAGTGGTGGGGGGAGGATAGAGCAAATGGTAAAAACTGGAAAATCTAGATAAAGGATATATAGGTTCTTTGCACTATTCTGGCAAACTGCTATATTTTAAACCACTACATAAATATGAAATTATTTCAAAAAACAAAAAGTTAAGAGGTAGGCATGATGATGCATACCTCTAATACCAGTATCTGAAGGCTAAGACCAAAAAGACTTAAAAGACTTAAAAAGTCAAGGCCAGCCTAAGAAATGAAAGAGGCTGGGGTACTCAATGGTAGAGCATTTGTCTAGCATGCACGAGGACTTTAGTTTGAGAGACAGCAGCAAAGGGAGGTCACAAAGTGGGACAGTCAAGATGCGGTCCAGTTAAAAAAGCAGATGACTTATCTGTCTACTACAGCTCATAGAAAGTACAGCAAGAAAAAGAAGAAAAAAGAAAAAGAAAAAGAAGAAAAAGAAAAAAAAAAAAAGAAAAAAAAAAAGAAAAAAGAAAAAAACAAGAAAAGAAGAAAAAAGAAAAAAGAAAAGAAAGAAAAAAAAAGGAAAAAGAAAAAAAAAAGAAAAAAAAAAAGGAAGTACAGCAAGGAATTCTCTCTTTCCAAATAATCTAGGTCATAACAAGCTAGGTCTGATCCCTGTGAAAGTAGGAATACTATTATTTAAGATTACCCATAGTCAATCAAGATTAACTAACTACATATCTGCTATGCAACTGTTTATATGATATGGTGTATTTCTTCCTCCATCCCGCCACAATACAAACGCCTCAAAGGTCAAATTATTATTGTTTTCTATTTCCTACAACATTTAGCACATTGTTGGAAACTTAATAATATGTGCTACTTGGCTGGGAGAGTCAGGTTCTTGGTGTATAAACATGAGGATCTGAGTCTGATCCTAGCAACCTTGTGAAAACGATGTGCACTTGTGACCCTAGAGCTGGGGAAGCAGAAACAGGAGGATCTCTGGGGTTTGCTGGTCAGCTACTGTAGCTGAATCACAGAGCTACAGGCTCAACAAAAGATTCTGTCTGAAAAACAGGTGGAGTGATTGTGGAAAAGGTCTAACATTGACCTCTGGCCAACAAATGCATGTGCACAAACACACGGAAACACAGATAAAACACACACACACACACACACACACAGGAACACAGAGAGACAATACACACATACCACAAATATTCACACTAGCATCTACGCAGTGTGTGTTTCTTCTTTTTTTTTTTTTTGAGACAGAGTTTCTCTGTGTAGCCCTTACTATCCTAGAACTTGTTCTATAGACCGACAAGGCTGGCCTCAAACTCAGAGATCCACCTACCTCTGCCTCTGAGTACTAGGATCAAAGGTGTGCACCACCACCACCTGTCAGTGTGTATATCTAAAGACATGTATACACAGAAGAAACATAGTGTAACAACAATTAAGAACTGAGCTTCTAAAGCTAGTCCACTGAGGTATGAATCTCATATATTTTATAATATACATACATACATAATTAATATCTTTATATGTACAGTAACCCCTCTATTCTTCAGTTAAATAAGATTAATTGTTGTTAATACATAGGTTTGTTATGATTAAATGAGTTAATATATGTAAAGAATTTATAATAGTATTATTGACCAAGTCATTAAAATATATTAAGTTGCCATAGACACACACCTTTAATGTCAGCACTTTGGAGGTAGAGGCAAGTAGATCTCTGTGAGTTCAAGGACAGCCTGGTCTAGAATAAATTCCAGGATAGCCAGTGCTACACAGTGAGACACTGTCTTAAAAAAAAACAAAAACCCAAGCAAACAAAAATTTAAGTTAAAAATGAAACAAATTCTTACTCTTATGCTCAATGGATAAAGTGTTTTATGCAAGTATGAGGACCTGAGTTTGGATGGCTCCTCAGTACCCACATAAAAGCTAGGGGTGGTAGCATGTGCATCGCTAACCCATGTACTGGGTGTGGGGGTGAAGACAAACAGATCCCAGTTCAGCTGAAATTGCAAGTTTCGGTTCAGTGAGAGATCATGCCTTAAAAGGGGACAGGCAAGGGAAGACACATGATGTCTGTCCTTTATACATGTACATGTGTGCAAGTAAACTGACATACACATACATGTCTGAATCTACCCATCTCTCTTTTGAGATAGGTCTCAATATATAACTGAGGCTGGACTTGAACTCATGACTGTCCTGCCTCAGCCTCTGGAGAGATGGGATTACAGCTGTACACTACCATACCTGGTATGCTTCACTGTTGGCTGTAGCTGTTTGTATAACTACAACAAAGTGTTAATTGTATGACATTTAGCTCTGGTGACTGAAGCACTTGAGACCATCAATCACATGGTAGCTGGTCATCTCATCATATGCAGTGTTTGAATCTGAATGGGGAAAAATTATACAATTCTTTCCAAAAACCAAAATTAGTGAAATCCATAGGAAAAGCAAATAAGGTCAATTTGAAGCTAAATTTTGAAAAGAATTCCAAATGGCATATAGGCAGCTCTGAAATATATTAATTCATCCATTAGGTGACAACTTGAGACTATAGAAAAGTTTGTGAGCTACAAACTTAATAGAGAAATTTAATAGAGAAATAGAAAGACAGTATTTCTGGATCTAATTTGGATTGTTTAACATATCAGTTTCTTAGGCTCACAAAAACCTTGAATCACTTGAATGTCCTGAGAGCGATAATTTCCAGCCAAGCAATTTTTGGCTCTGTTGCCACATGGTCTTCCTTCTCAGGCCCTCCTCCCCGTATTGTTGCTTTATTGTTACCATAGTAACCACAAACTCTGACTAAAGATTATAGGCACTTGGAGAGGCTTCTTTTCTGTCTTGCTTTATCGAAGTAAATTCCATTTGGGAACAGAACAGGTAACCAGAGTGTCTACCCATAAAACAAGACTGCAAAAACAAGGCTGAGAAAGTAAATAAAACTGTTAACTTTCATTTCTCAAAAATTATGTCACATTCAAATATTCCTACTTGATTTTTACTTCTCTGATTGACTTTTCTATCTTTTCTACAGTTTTTACTCACTCCAAGAGTAAAACTGTACTCTATAAAAAGGGTTACACTTGGAGTTCAAAATTCTAACTCATTTTATGAAGTAAGTCAGCATAGCCCTGCGTCAAAATCAGACAAAGAGAGGATAAATATTTATTTATTATACAGACACAAACAAGCTATACAAATTAAGAACAAACCAAAACTATACGAGCAGGAACAAAGGCACAGGCAAGTGATAATGCCTGTATGGAGAGACAGGTAGGGGCTACAGCAACTTCAAGGCCAGCTCAACCTGCCCAGTGAGTTCCAGGGCAGCCAGCAAAACAAACTAACCCTGTCCAAAACAACAACAGAAAACCCTACTTAAAAACCAGACTAGCCAGGCGCTGGTGGCGTCGCCTTTGATCCCAGAATTTGGGAGGCAGAGGTAGGTGGACAACTGTGAGTTTGAGGCCAGCCTGGTCTACAGAGTGAGTTCCAGGATAGCCATGGGAGGCTGTTCAAGACAGGGTTTCTTTGGGTAACCTTGGTTGTCCTGGAACTCTCTCTGTAGACCAGGCTGGCCTCGAACTCAGAGATCCCCTTGACTCTGTCTCCCAAATGCTAAGATTAAAGGCATGAGTGCCACCACTGCAAGGCAGTAGCTAGCTCTGACTAAAGGAGGATAGCTGAAGTTAATGGGTGCAGAGATTTTGTAGCTTCTGTTTCCACTCTGACAGAACCTGCTATTTGCAAACAAGTCAGGGTCAGGCTCCTGGATGAGGAACTAAATCAAGGAGAAGCCCAGCTCTCACAGCTGAGCACCCAGATACCTTCCTCAGTCCTGAGATGGCTGGTGGCCTCTGAGTTAAGAATGATAGCTGTGATCACAGTAGCACCAACAGTCTCTTCCAGAAAATTAGAACTAGGCACCTGAAAGCCTGAACAGCAGTCAAAGATGGTAGATGAAGGTTCCTATGGCGCAATGGAGAGCACCCTGGACTTTGAATCTAGAGAAAATGGCAGATGATACTGATATCGAAGCAATGCTTGAGGCTCCTTAGAAAAGGAAAACACACTAAGCAGTGCTAAGTCTGAAGAACATACAAGAATAGGTGGGGAACAAGAGCAGAAGCTATCAATAACAGAGAGGTAAAGTAGGGAGCAAAAGCAAAGCAGAGGCAGGCAGATCTCTGTGAGCTCCAGGACAGCCGGAGCTACACAGAGAGCCCCTGCCTCATTAATTAATTAATTAATTAATTGAAGCAAAGTAGATATTAAGCAAAAGAGTAAAAGCCTTGGAAGGAAGTAAAGCAGAAGCAAAAAAAAAAACCAAGGTGGAACCACCAGAGAAACTGACATCACAGGCATGAGAGCAGCCAAGGAAGTCTGTTCCAAAATTTAACAATGCCATCTGAATAAGACTGGACAGACCTAGAGAAATGAATGGCTCAGTAGTGAAGAGCACTGGCTGCTCTTGAAGAAGTTCTATTCTCATCATCCACATGGAGGCTAACAACTGTCGGTAACTCTAGTCCCAAGGGACCTGAAGCTGTTCTCTGGTCTCTTTAGGGACCAAGCATGCACATAATGCACAGACATACATGCAGGCAAAACCTATGTGGATTAGCCCATAGCATCAAATCAAGCAATGATGTTCATGAGAAAAGACCCTTCAGAGCTGGCCATGGTGGTGCATCCTTGTAATCCTTCCACCTGGGAGGCCAATGCAGAAGGACCTTGAGTTAAGGCCACAGCCCATACTATATATAACAACATCCCAATTCAGAATACCCAGATCAACCCAACAACAAAAAAAGATTCAGAAAATACAAGAAGCTGTGCATGGTCTCTCAAAAAAAAACCAAACCAACAAAAAACCCAAACAAAAGACAAGAGCTCTGAAAGGTAACATTAATGTAAAATCCTGGGATATACTATGTCAGGACCATTTACTGCAGGAACTAAACACCAATAATCCAAGTAAGGGATTTCAAAGAGCTTCTTTGCTTTTTCTTTTCATTTTTCCCCCCTATTCTTGACACAAGGTCTTTCTACCTAGCTTTGGCTGTCCTGGGACTTTCTCTAGAGACCAGCTGGCCTGGAACTCACAGAGATCTGGCTACCTCTGTCCCCTGAAGGCTAAGACTAAAGGCATGGGACACAACACCTGCCACAATAATTTTTTAAAACTTGAGAGGGACAGAGACAGAGACAAAGACAGAAACTCAAAACAGGGCTGCTGCAGTGACAAATAATTTGCAAAAATGAAGAGCTGGCTACCTGGGCAGGGGTGGCACCTGCCTTTAATCCCAACACTGGAGAGCTAGGAGGTTTTATTCCTTTTGGAGATATTGAAAGTATCCAATTCATGACTAATAAGAATAGGTAGGTCTAAGTGGCAAGGGTTTGTTATATATTTCCTGACTTGAGATGTGGCAAAAAAGACTTTGGGACAATTTAATAAATTGAGCCTGGGAATTGATTCTTAGCAGCACCAAAACCAAACCAAAACAAACAAACAAAGGCCCAACGTAGTGCATGCCTTTAATCTCAGCACTTGGGAGGCACAGGAAGGTGGATCTCTGTAAGAGGCCAGCCTGTTCTACATAGAGTTCCATGCCAGCCAGGGCTATATAGTGAGTCTGTCTCAATTTTTTTTTTTTTTTTTTTGTTTTTTTGTTTTTTTGTTTTTTCGAGACAGGGTTTCTCTGTGTAGCCCTGGCTGTCCTGGAACTCACTCTGTAGACCAGGCTGGCCTCGAACTCAGAAATCCACCTGCCTCTGCCTCCCAAGTGCTGGATTAAAGGCGTGCGCCACCACCGCCCGGCTGTCTCAATTTTAAAAAGAGGATAATTGGGCTTGAGAGAAGCTTATCACTGATTGCTTTTCCAGAGGTCCTGAGTTCATTCCCAGCAACCACATGGTGGTTCACAACCATCTGTAATTGGATCCAATGCCCTCTTCTGGTGTGTTTGAAGACAGCAACACTGTCCTCATACTCATATAAATAAAATAAATAAATCTTAAAAAATAATTTAAAAAAAAGAAGATAATTTGAATGGAAGGATTATCTAATATGCTAAAATGTAGTTAGAGTACATTCACACAATTGGGCTGAGGTTGGATTAGTAATACATACAAAGAAAACAGCAGCAATAAAATAAGTCAGTATTTAGGAGAATAAGAGCAGGGAAGAAAAATGTGCAAGACTCGGCTGTGAACACTACATATAACCATAGTGTTGTAATCATCAAATATCTAGTTAATAATGAGATTCCAATAACCACATTAGGAAGCTGTAACAGAGCTACACCTTAAGTTCTGGAGTAGCTGTTGATTAACAGCTGATTCCTAAAACTAAGAAACAACAGCATGCTACATGGACACACTGACTTAAATGCCAAAACATTTGCTCCAAGTGTTAAAAGTGGCTGTCACAAGCCAGGCAGTGGTGGCGCACGCCTTTAATCCCAGCACTTGGGAGGCAGAGGCAGGCAGATTTCTGAGTTCCAGGCCAGCCTGGTCTACAGAGTGAGTTCCAGGACAGCCAGGGCTACACAGAGAAACCCTGTCTCGAAAAACCAAAAAAAAAAAAAAAAAAAAAATTGATAAAGAGGAAAACTAAAACTAAAAAGAAAGTAAGGGTAAGGTTGTGCTTAGTGGTAGAGTATATGCATGTATCCAAGGCCCCAGCACTATATTACAACTACAGATTGGTTGGAGTGATGGCTCAGCAGTTAAGAACACTGGCTGTCCTGTGGGTTTGAGGATATCCTGGTCTACGTATCAAGTTCTAGACCACACAAAGGCTATGTATCGAGACAGGCAGAACTATATATACCAATTTATATATAGGGATGAGTATCCACAGGTTTGGTAGTGCATGGATAAGCATGTGTGCTTGCATCCACGTGTCCTAAGGCCAATTCCTGACAGATATTGAGAAGCAGGTGCCATGTATTCAATTATCTGAGACTTAAATAGAATGCAAATAGATTTGAACTCTCTTTTCCATATATAAAAGAATACAAAAATTTAATTAATAGCTGTAAATGTTTAAGCATCAGAGGCTGTCTTGATTTTATGTAATGAACTCCTAGCACAGTATTTACAGTGCATGGTAGGTTCCCAATAAATGTTTCTCATAGGAAAAGATGAATGACAATAATAACTATTATCAAATCAACAAGCTTTAATTACCTTACCTGGTTTTTTTTTCCCTTTCTGACCCGGCACTGGTTCATTGCTCTCTTGTCCTTTCCTCATTAACATAGCAAGTGATGCATCATAAGCTCTGAACAGGTCCACAACCTCATGTAAAGCAACATCTGTTATCAGATCACAGCTCAGGACCAGCACATCAGTCTGTCAAATGAAGATAGAAAAGTAAATATCACACACACACACACAGAGAACGGGTCAATGTAAAAAACAAACACATCATAACTTAGGAACACGCAAACCACACAATATTTTTAAATCTCATTTGAACAGAAAACAAAATAAAATAGGGTTGTCCTAATGGAATTGTGCTAGGGCAGGATCTGAAATCTCTGCTGCCCCCTTGTGAACCTTACTGGGCAGTCCTGAGACACTTCTGACACCAGACCTTTAAGGACAGTTTGAAAACCCATCACACTATTTCTATGACTTTGGAAAAAGTTTGTTATAAAACTATCAGGGGCAGGAAAGGATACCTCAACAGTTAAGAACACTTGCAGAAGACTTGAATCAGTACTCACATGGCTGCATTACAGAGGATCTGATACCTCTTCTGACCTTAACAGACACCAGGCATTCATGTATACACACACACACACACACACACACACACACACACACACACACCACTCACATACATAAAATAAAAATAAATCTAAATTAAAAAAAATATTTTGCTAAAGTATTAAGTAATAATACAATGCCTCATTCTTTGGTAATTCACATTCTAGGTAGTGAACAATTAAAATTTGAAGCATATACAAAGTACTCATTTAATCTTATAGCAACATCACATAAACAGTATTGTTACTATTTTTATGGATAAGAAAAGTGAGGCCTATTCTTGCTATCAGTGACTAGTATACACTAAGCATTTAATAATTGATGAATGAGGTCCTGGGGATGTAGCTCAGTGGCATGACAAGTACTTAGCATGTAAAATTCTACATTTAATCTCTACCACCAAAACTGATGACTGAATAAATCACTGAAAAATCTCTCAGCCTTAGCGCACCTTCCTTGAAGCTCCCGAGCTGTGAGAGCAGAGTGGAAGAGAATCGAACGCACAGACACACGAGAGGGAAGATGAGGCAGAGGTGAGAGGAAATTAGCCTGTGTACCCACAGAGGCTGGAGGAACAGAGGTAAGGATAGAGGCTGGGATGGTTGTGTGCCACTGTTAGGAAGAAGTCTCAACAAATCTGAACATCCCCACCTGCTCCCAAGACCACCTGAGAGACCAATTGTCTTCTTTACAACCAAAATAGTCCTGACGCCCCTCTGCTCTGGACCTGTGGCAGTATGGACTAGTTCTGTTCTAGTCTTGGACTAGTGGCCAAATGAGACTCCTGTATAATAAATCATCCTTTTTACTGTCTCAACTGGACAATGAATGAATGAATGATGAATGAATGAATGAATGAATGAAGAAATTATTTTCTCATTATGGTAGAATTTCTGATTGTCACCCAATAATTAATTACAAAAAAAACTACTGTTGGGTGCTTGGGACATAGCTCAGTTAATAGTGCTTACCCAGGATGCACAAAGCCATTGGTTCAGTTTCTAATATTGCATCTAAAAGAGTTAATTTTGAGTTGGGTATAGTAGCAGATGCCTATAATTTAAAAACTCAGGAGGCTGAGGCAGATAGATTAGGAACTCAAGATTACCCTATGTTATACACACAAAACAATCAAGAGCAATTTTATAAGGAAATGAACCCACACCCCCTTTTTTGAGACAGGGTCTCTCTACATAGCTCAGGCTGTCCTAGAACTCGCTCTGTAGACCAGCCCAATCTCAAATTCACAGATTCTGTTTCCCCAGTGCTGGGATTAAAGGTATGGGACACCACAGGTGGCTTTTTAACTTTTGTTGTTGTTGTTGAGTTTCTGTATTAGAGTGCACAAGTAAAAAACTGGATTATCCTTTGCAATGATTTACTTGTCTGACAGTGTTAATCGTTTTCTCTGTGCTTTGCCAGACCCTATTAAGGAGCCTGGAGAAAACTGGGACTAGAAGTTTAAATGTGACTGGTCAATCAAGGCTATTTAATATATTTTAAGCAAATTTTTGCCTAACAGGCGGATTTCTGAGTTCGAGGCCAGCCTGGACTACAGAGTGAATTCCAGGACAGCCTAGGCTACACGGAGAAACAGTGTCTCAAAAAACCAAAATAAATAAATAAATAAATAAAAATAAATTAAAAAAAATTTTGCCTAAGCATACTATCTTTAGGTAAAATGAAAACAGAAAACAGAAGTCTAATGCCAACTGACTAGAAAACAAATTTTTAAACTTCAATTTAAATAAACCAGCTATAAAACCAAAAGAAATTTTCTACACCTATTTTCTTTTTGCAAAAATAAATTAAAAAAAAAAAAACAGATAAACCTATAATTTACTAGTCAGGAACACCCAACATTAAGAAATCAGACCACAGCCGGGAGGTGGTGGCGCAAGCCTTTAATCCCAGCACTTGAGAGGCAGAGGCAGGCGGATTTCTGAGTTTGAGGCCAGCCTGGTCTACAGAGTGAGTTCCAGGACAGCCCAAGCTACACAGAGAAACCTTGTCTCGAAAAACAAAAACAAAACAAAACAAAAAACCCAAAAAAAAAAAAAAAGAAATCAGACCACATCTACACAAACCAAACATCTACAAACCAAACAAGGAGGAAACAGTCTACAGAATCCTAATTTTTGGCATGTGATTTTTCAGTACAATAGCACAGAAGTTGCTCCACTTCATCATAATGAAGTCAGCTGGTTGAGGGGAAAAAATCTTTTATTTCCTAGGTTGCTTTAATAAGATGATTGCTTTTGTAAGTTGACTGTTTAATGATTAATTGAATCAAGTATACCTCAAAGTAAAGAAAATGACTCTGATGCAGATGTCCCAGAAGTGGTGACAAAGTTGTCTTGGGAAATAAATGCTGACCTCATTCAATAACTGCAGAAGTATTTAAATCTGTCATCACTGTGAACACCAAACAAGCAAGTTTCGCATAACTGGGAGCAGGCCAGCAGGCTCATTCCTCTTTGCCTTTAGATGACCCTTTCCCCTACTGAGCCGCTGTTATATAACAGTTGTCCTTTTCTTGTCTTCACTGTATTGTGTCAAGTATGTCCCTTATCCCTGCCCCCAAACAGACCAGATTCACCAAGCCCCTCCACACCAGAGTAAACAATAAAAGCTGAGAGTCCCTATCAGACAAGGGAAGCTGAGCTATCAGGAAGGCTCTAAGAGAATGAAAGCTGCAAACACCAACTATTGCCTGGCAGAGGTGTAGACCAGAGTGAATTAGAAAGGCCACTCTCCAACCTGCTGAGCTGCCTCCAGGCTGTACAATGTACTCCAGATTTTCCAGCTTTCATGGGCTATCACCCATGCTGGGCTGAACCTTGGTGATATAGCTATCTTTGAATCATTCTTTTCCTGTAAACAACCCCTCACCCATATTCTTGTTAGTTATCAGGAGTTTAAAACAAACAAAATTCACTGACTCACCAAGCTTTACTTTGGCGGTATCTGTACTTTGGTCTGTTGTGGACTTCCTATCAGAGGTGAGTAGACATGTGTGTTGTGTCTCCCTAGGAAGTTTTGTCACACTTCATGAATACAAAATCCCAAAGGATCACAAGGAATAACCCCCATCCCTTCATGTCTGTTTGCCATCTGTTCTCATCAGGAAAAGAAAGACCTCAGTCTGAAAAGCAGGACTCCTGGACAGACTAGGTGCTGTTTTACCAGCACCTCATGACTGTCTCAGAGAAGTGCCAGCAAACCTAACATTCTCCTCCCAGTAGTTGTTCCACCACTCACAGAGGAGAGATTTGCTGACCATCAAAAAGCTGGAAATCCTAGAAGAAAAAAGTCTAAAGAGAAATCTAATGAGCCTGAGAAGTACTACTGATTATGTGTGACCACGAGTCATGAATAAACATGGGTTGTCTGGACTGTGAATTAACAGTGATCCAGAATGCATTATATCTGAACATACAGCCTTCAACTGTGTTGTCTAACACTAACAGCCTCTTATGCAGAAACTAACCTGAGACTCCAAAGATACACCTACTCACTATTCCAAGTCTTCACATCTCATTGTAAGTCTGCATCTAAAGAAGCCGGGGTAAATGTAAGGGTGAAAAGCACAGCTTGGAAAGATAATAAATGCGTGCCTTGTTGACAATATACAAACACACAGTCTCCAAGGGAAAGCAGCACTTTAGAATTTAGGAAGAATTCAAGACACTCAGGATTTCAAACTACAAACTGCTGCCAGTTAGTGTAGACCAAAGCAAACAAATTAAGCTCAGAAAGCTCAATTACACTGCCACAGCAAAGTCCAGAAATATCTCATTACAAGAACATTTTTAATCAAGCCAAAACCACGAAGTAAAACTAGGAGGGGGAAAAACTCCAAAGTTAAATAGAAAACCGGATGCTTGTTTGTGTGGTGGCGATGGAGGGAGGAGAGGCGAGCTACTGGAACAGCTCTGTTTTCTGGCAGCTGTTCCGAAGCAGATTGTGATAAATAATACAATCTGGCAAGCGATTTCCTACATCAAGGAAAAAGAAAAACATAGCTCCCCGGGAAAAAAACTGTCAGGGCTTAATAAAATACCATGTTTTTACCCACCCATCACTTCCACAAACAATGGCTACAGTCCAAAACACTGCTCCCTACTGCATCCCTGCCCATCTGGAACTAATGAATTCTACTTCATGTGACTAGAAACAGTCACAATTCACACTTTCCTATGTGGTCCAACTCAATCCAATCTCTGAAAGTAGTTGTAGGCTTTTACAAGCTCCACAGTAATGGGGACTTCACTGGTTTAGTTTCGGATGAAAACGCTTAGGGAAAAGAGTCCCAGTCTGTAGTCCCCAGTAGCAAAAGGGCTGCCAACTTCCAGTTGATTTTCACTGAGACTGAGGTGGTAGTTGTGGAAGGAACAACTGCTGGGTGTGTTGGTGCACACCTTCAATCCCAGAACCCAGGAGGCCGAGGCAGGTGGACCTCTGTGATTCGGAGGCCATTAAGGGCTACATAATGAGACCTTGTCTCAAAACAAACAAACAAACAACTACAATTACAACTACAATAACAACTGATAATCTTTAGGCCCAAAGCTAAATGCTCTTCACATGTCTCTTAGCTCAGTCATACTATGACTACTATCTAGGCCTGAAATCAAGCCTTGTGGGAATCAAAGACTGAAAGTTTCCCTCTTTCACCCAGACTCCACTGCCAACATCCACTGCGGTTTTCCTCCTTATTTCTAGTGTACTACCTTAGTCCAGATCCCAGAATCTTTGCCTAGTTTTTAAGGTTTTTTGTTTTGTTTTTTTTTAAAGATTTATTTATTTTATGTGAGTACACTGTCACTCTCTTCAGACACACCAGAAGAGGGCATCAGATCCCATTACAGATGGTTGTGAGCCACCATGTGGTTGCTGGGAATTGAACTCAGGACCTCTGGAAGAGCAGTCAGTGCTCTTAACCACTGAGCCATCTCTCCAGCTCTGTCTTTAAGGATCTTTAAAATAAAAATTACCTCAATGAATGCACATATAAAAACATCATACTGCTTCATTAACAAACATATTTCAGCCTCAGACTCTACACATCTCAGTTAACTTCTGAAAACAGCCATTCTAGTCTTTTGACTTCTAATCTCATATTTATTTAAAAATTATTTTATGTCTATGGTTTGCCTACATGTATGAAAGGGTATGGACGACATGTGTGCCTGTCCCCATTGAGGGCAGAAGAAGTATCAGAGTCCCTAACACTGGAGTTACAGATGGTTGTGAACTGCCATGTTGTTGCTGGGCATCAGGACGCAAGTCTCTGAGAGCAATGTGTGCTCATGACCACTGAACCATCTCTCTAGCCCCAATTTTCTCATATTTAATTCTTTGCTTAAAAGATGACATAAAACAGTGATCTCTAAAAATAAAAAGTTATATTTATTATCACTAAGTTTATGTAAATTTTCTTTTTTTTTTTTTTTTTTGAGACAGGGTTTCTCTGTGTAGCCCGGGCTGTCCTGGAACTCACTCTGTAGACCAGGCTGGCCTCGAACTCAGAAATCCGCCTGCCTCTGCCTCCCAAGTGCTGGCTGGGATTAAAGGCGTGCGCCACCACCGCCCGGCTATTATGTAAATTTTCATACTAATAACCTGTGTGTGTATAGTTATTTTTATGTAAACAACTAAATCCTGGCTGAATATCTGATGTTATAGGGCTCAGAACATCCAACATTATTCAGAGTTGACTGATTTTTTTAAGAATTATTTTTTTTTTGTATATGAGTACAATATACAGATGGTTGTAAGCCACCATGTGGTTGCTGGGAATTGTACTCAGACCTCTGGAAGAGCAGTCAGTGCTCTTAACAGCTGAGCCATCTCTCCAGCCCAAGTTGACTGATTTTTTTAAAAACATTTTATTTATTTGTTTATTATATTGTGGAGTAACATATATGTCAGCCAGGCAGTGGTGGCGAATGCCTTTAATCCCAGCACTTGGGAGGCAGAGGCAGGTGGATTTCTGAGTTTGAGAACAGCCTGGTCTACAGAGTGAGTTCCAGGACAGCCAGGGCTACACAGAGAAACGCTGTCTGGAAAAACGGAAAAAAAAAAAAAAAAAAAAAGATGCTGTGGGTGTCAGAGGACAACTTGTGGGAGTCATTTTTCTCCGTCCACCATGTGGGTCCCAGGGATCAAACTCAAGGTGTCAGGGCTTGTCAGCAGGTTTCTTCTTTCAGGCCCCTGACAGTGAGACAGTATCACTGAAGTCATCCATGTTTCCACAGGAGCAGAGAACTAAAACCCAGCAGTTCATTACACACATGGTCTTCTGTGGTGCAACAGTGTGCACAGTGTGAAGTGAGCATGATGTGTGTTCATAGCCAACGCCACAATAAAACTGGCCAGTGCAAGAGTAAGCACCATCAGAAACACTTTGGATTTGTTACCCTTGTGCTTTGAAATTAAAATGTACCCATTATGCATTTAAAAATCTTTTACTGCTGTCAACTCTTTCATAAACTCAGTTCCCTTATATAACCTTCAATGAGGTTGTGAATCACAATGTATAAAGCTGGGGTTTAAATAATACTTTATTAATTTTCATAATCAAACCCAAGGGTCCATAAGCTTTAATCTTTGTTTCTCCAGTGTTCAACCTAGTGTAGGAGACAAGCAACAGTAATCGTTAGCTCTTCTGTTACCCGCTTCTCCTTGCTTAATATGCTCGAAGGTTAAACTGTACAGTGTGAGATGTTTTGAGACCACATACTCTCTGACAAAGGTGAGAGTTCCTTTGTGGGAACTTACCAATCACAGAACAGCAGCTCTAGAGGTCACAGGGCAATCTCTGAAGCAGTAAGACAAAATATGCTGTCTTCAAACAGGTTAAAAAAAAAGAGATTTCTGAAAGGAAAGAAATCCTATACGGCTGTCCTGCAGGGCAGAGATGGAGACTGACATGCTAGATAAACAACTTTAAAGTGAAGCTCAACAAAATCATTCTAATTTATACTTTGCTGGGCATGGTGGTGCATGTCTTTATCCAGGCACTTGAGAGAGAGGCAGGTGGATCTCTGTGAGTTTGAATCCAGTCTGATCTACATAGTGAGAGACCTTGTGTCAAAAAACAAAACAAAGACTGGAGACATGGCTTAGCAGTTAAGAGCATGGACTGCTTGTCCAGAGCGTCTGAGTTCAATTCCCAGTAACCACATGGTGGCTCACAACCATCTGTAATGGGATCCAATGCCCTATTCTGTTGTGTCTAAAGATGGCTACAGTGTACTCATATACATAAAATAAATAAATCTTAAAACACCCCCCCAAACAAATAAACAACAACGATAATAATCATTAGCTAGGAAAGCACAGAATAAATTTAAGCCCTGAAAGTAAATACCAAAACACCTGCACATACTATGCCCCCACACATGCAAACATGCATATATACACCTATGTACACACAGATATAGGTAAGCATACATATACAAAAAGTCACAGCATATTAATAAAAAGAATACCCCATCAGGATCTTAATGATTGCAAATACTAGTCCATAAGCATTAAACACTGGTCCAATCAATTTCATAAAATAAATACTGCAGGACATGAGGGACGGACAGGATAACTTATATCCCACATTCATCCAGCTCATCCAGAGTGGAAAAAAAAAACAAAATTTCAGAGCAGAGAGTAAATGGGCTCACAGATATCTATAGAATATTTCATCTAAAAGCTGTAGAGTATATATACTTCCTGAAGCCTGTGAAATGTTCCTATAAATAGATTACATTTTTAGACCATAAAGCAAATTTTAAGAATCACAAAAGCGGGAGGTGGTGGCGCACGCCTTTAATCCCAGCACTTGGGAGGCAGAGGCAGGCCGATTTTGAGGTCGAGTTTGAGGCCAGCCTGGTCTACAGAGTGAGTTCCAGGACAGCCAGGACATAGAGAAACCCTGTCTTAAAAAACCTAAAAAATAAAAAAAAATAAAACATAAAAACAAACAAACAAACAAACAAACAAACAAACAAAAATGTACAAACATAGTAGCAAGGCAGAGGGAGGCAGATCTCTGTGAGTTCAGGGCCAGCCTGGTCTACAGAGCAAGTTCCAGGACAACCAGGGCTCCATAGAGAGATTCTGTCTTAACAAAACAAAGTCTGATAAATAGAGATAATATAATGCCCTGTCCACTCTATGTGTTCGGTATATGCACACACGTGGGTGTATGCAGGGGTCGGTGCAGGGTCAATAATGTCTTCCTCAATCATTCTCCACCTTACTTCTTTATAGACAATCTCTTACTGAACCCGGTGCTCACTGGTGTAGAAAGGTTAGCTGGACAATGAGTTCCAGGGATCCACCGGTCTCTTCCCCTCCAGTGCTGGGTTGCAGCTACTCTGCTGTGTCTGGCTTCTTACACTGGGGTTAGGATCCAAACCTGGGCTCCAATGCTTGCCCAGCAGGCATATCACTGGCTAAGCTACCTCCCCAGCCAATTTTCTTCTCTTGTACCAAAGAGAGAAAGAGACAGAGACAGCGAGACAGAGACAGGGAGAGCAAGCGCAAACTCAGTTGTGAGAATTCGGGAGGGCTCCTTGGAGGAGATGGGCATAAGTTATAAGTCTGAAGAGGTGGAGGCTCCTTCAGAGCAACTGGCACCTAGGCCATGGTGACAGAAGGCTTACTAACTTTACCTAAATAGTACTGGATCTTTTTACCAATTAGGCTGTAATTTCATCTCATGAATCAAAGTAGGAAAGGTCACCTTAATAAGAGCTTCCAGATGTATGTCAGAAAGGAAGGTTGTTACCCACCAATGAGGTTTGTGATGAGTCTAGCTTTCTATCAAATTCCCAGTTTATATCATTCCCCACTACTCCACAAAAAGACTCCCTCTAGGAAAGGGAAACACTCAAAGGTATCAAGCTAAAAACAAAGCTTTACCATTTTCTGGGTCATCAAATGAAATACAGGGTTGTAGCACCCCCACTCCACAAACTGATCTCTACCCAGCAGCAGTGGAGAGATGACGGGATGAAAACAGTTCAAGCTTATGGATCTATGAGATAACCACAGCAAGGGAAAAGCTCTGCTGGGGATCCTCAAAGTGCGAGAGAAAAAGAAAAAGAACAACAAGAAGAAGGCTTTGAAAACCACAGTCTGTTTCTGCCATAACACCTGGGACTTTCTTCATGCTAAGAGCAGTATCAAAGAAGCGATCATCGGGTTACCCTGCAGCCCACCAAAGCAGTCACCAGAGGGAAAGTTACCACCCACTACAAGTCTTCAGACAAGTCAGGACCAAGTTCTCAGATCTTCCCTTGACCAGATTATACTTACTTTTTCAAAACAGATAGAAATCTGACAAAACAAAACCTTGGGCAAAATGAAAGGCTCCAGGAAAGACTGATGGAGATTCGTAATTTGATAAGGACATCAAACACTCTATTGAAAATAACTTACATTTAGCTATTTGCACATCTAAAAATAGAATGTTTATTCAATTTTTCTAATAAGCTGTCTCCAGGGGATTTCATCATAATCTGTTCTTTGTTGTAGCATGTTTACTGTTTCGTAAAATATACAATAGTCACCCTTTACATCAAAAATTTTAAATAACTAGACCTCTAACAACTAATGTGTTGGTACCTTTCTCCCTGCTTTCTGAATAGTGAAACTGAGGCAGGGGGTATATGAGCTTTGCCTGTGGCTACAGAAAAATTCCTGTGTGGATTAAATAGTGAATTATCAACTCGACCACTTCTAAATTAAGTGAAGCAATGAGACCTGCAATACAAGGTAAGTGTTTAAAACACAGGCTGTTCTATTATGGATCTGGTCTTCTTAGTTCCCTTAAATAGATCTCACCAGTCTGTTCCTAGAACACTATCTAAGCAATAACCGAATGTGGTTTCCAAAGGGCAAGAACAGCACCAGTGACCAATGACCTCAGAAAGGCAAAAGGCTCAAAAGCAGAGTTACTGTCCAAGGAGTTACTTAGTTTTTTTTGTTTTTGTTTTTTAAAGATTTATTTATTTTATGTGAGTACACTGTCACTCTCTTCAGACACACCAGAAGACGGCATCAGATCCCATTAGAGATGGTTGTGAGCCACCCTGTGGTTGCTGGGAATTGAACTCAGGACCTCTGGAAGAGCAGCCAGTGCTCTTAACCGCTGAGCCATCTCTCCAGCCCGAGTTACTCAGTTTCAATGTGCTAAGCACAGACAAGACCCCTACTTTGCCAAGCTGCTCATTCATACACCCTTAGACATAGGACAGTCTTCCTACAATACTCAGTCCCAGCTGGGCATGCTGACATCCAGCTGTGATCCCATCACTAGGAAGTAGGGGCAGAAGGATGAGGAATTCAAAGTCACTCTCAGCTACACAAAACGTTACAATGAAAGACCAGACTTCCCTTCACTGAAGAGGAAGATATCAAGAAACAAGAGCTGCACACTTGCAGGACAAGGATTCTACATGAGTACTATAGGAGACTACAAAATTTTAAATGAAATTTTACACTTTGGGAAGTAGAAGCAAAGGTTATAAATGTATATCAAAGTATATCAAAACTCAAGAATAGTGCCAAGCTTGGTACTCCACTCAGAAAGGCTTAGGTTGAAAGTCAGAGGCTAGCCTGGGCTAATGGCAAGATTCTGTCTAAAAAATCCAAAACTCAAAACCAAAAGCAAAGCTGGGCAGAGGTAGTGCATACCTTTGAACTCAGCACTTGGGAAGGCAGAGGCAGATGGAGTTCGAGGACAACCTACTCTACAGAGAAAGTTCTAGGACAGCCTTGGCTACATAGAGAAACCTTGTGTCTGGAAAAACCAAAACAAACAAACAAACAAACAAACAAAAACTCAAACCCAAAACAAAACACCAAAAGCAAAACCAAAGTCCTGTCTAGGCCAGGGTCTAGCTTTGAATCGGTACCCAGGCAGCTACGCACTCTGGAGTATATTATTTAAGCTCTCAATAGACAAGGTTCTCAATACTAAAGGAAACTCTCATGTTGTCTGCCTTTCAAGGTGGGTGGTGTGATTAGAAATCTAAGCCGGGCGGTGGTGGCGCACGCCTTTAATCCAGCAGCACTTGGGAGGCAGAGGCAGGCGGATTTCTGAGTTCGAGGCCAGCCTGGTCTACAGAGTGAGTTCCAGGACAGCCCGAGCTACACAGAGAAACCCTGTCTCGAAAAACCAAAAAAAAAAAAAAAAAAAAAAAGAAATCTAGATATACTACTAGATTTTCTTGAGATATTTAGAACAAATGTTCCGGTTAACCCTATGGAAAATAAACTTTATATCCAGGTGACTATAATTAGCTAATAAGCTAATCCTACTTCAAGGCAGTCTCTAAGAATTGGTATTAAATTTCCAAAGTAATAAACTACTTTCTCAGACATATGGTTTACTGTATGAAACTGAAGTAGCCTCAGAAGAGCTCAGGCAGGTTCTTGGTAGAGGTGTGTGAATAACTAGCAGTTACTACAACCCAGGCTGTCTGTTGTTTTCAACTCTCCCTCCTCCCATTTGATCTGTGGAAATAGCTAGTGTCATTACAAAGCAGGCCTTTGTTGTTTTCAATCTGCACCCTTCCCATTCTCACCTGCTGTTCCTTCTCCTTCAAATAGTTTTTCTTTCTTTCCTTCTTTCTTTCCTTCTTTCTTTCTTTCTTTCTTTCTTTCTTTTCTTAATTAATTAATTAATTAAACTTTGCCAGGTATGGTGGTGCACACCTGAAATCTGAGCATTTGGGTGTCAAAGACAGGAGGACTACTATAAATTTGAAGCCAGCTTGCTCTCTGTATGGAGTTCCAGGGCAG
The DNA here is from genome assembly GCA_021653895.1 of Mastomys natalensis. Lineage (NCBI taxonomy): Eukaryota > Metazoa > Chordata > Mammalia > Rodentia > Muridae > Mastomys > Mastomys natalensis. The sequence goes on along the minus strand of JAJTUV010000637.1, from coordinate 1,435,744 downwards.
CCAGGGCTAGATACTAGAGCCCTGTCTTAAAAGGAAAAAGAAATCAAACCTTAATTAATCATCTTGGAGGAAAATATATCGTTCTTTAGCTGATATGCATTCTCTTGGTAAATTTCCAACAAATAAAAACCCGTGTACAATTTTCAGATGTTTAGGTTATCCTGAGGGAGGTGTTTACTTAACTAGGGTTTAAAATAATCCTGGTACTTAAGCTTTGTAGTAACTCAATTTAAGATGCAGATTATTTCCTGGTCTCATGTCTCTAACATCACAAACACCCACTCTTCTGCAAGTCTCAATTAGAGCCCTGTCAGGAAGTAAAGGGTCCCTAACTTAACAAGCCGACGCAGGTGGCACTTCCTGATGCTCCTCTAGAGGGCACCTGGTACATGCCTAACTTCTTAGGGATCCTAACCCACTCACAACTGTAACTCTCAAATAAAATCACAATTTCCACCAAGTCATGTGCATCTGGCTGCGCCTAGACGACATACTGTTGCCAATGCTCTGGTTACTACATGCATCAGGCGAGGCTCTGGCATCTGTGCATTCTCTCTCTTACTCCCTACACTCCAAGCACAGCACTCATGCTTCGAAGGCCACTTTTCCTATCTGTAAAATGGAGATCCTGGAACTCACACTGTAGACCAGACTGACCTGGAACTCAAGAGATCCGCCTGCTTCTGCCTACCAAGTGCTGGGACTAAAAGCAAGCACCAACACCAACCTGAAACCTTGGTTGTCTTAACTGGGATTTCAAGGAGACACTGGATCACAGATGTGGTTAGAAGCTGTTATGAGGCAGAGTTTGGGGTAATAAGCCCCAGCATAACTGAGGTCTCAGAAAAGGGTAAAGTGTGGGGGAGCGGAGGGGATATAAAGGAAGCCTTTCTTGTTCTGTTAGTGCTTAGTGTAAAAAAAAATCTTGCAGAGGCAGGTGGATTTCTGAGTTCAAGGCCAGCCTAGTCTACAGAGTGAGTTCCAGGACAGCCAGGGCTACACAGAGAAACCCTGTCTCGAAAAACAAAGAACAAAACAAAAAAGAGTAAGGTGAAATAAACCATTTTCAAGCATGGACAATCTCAAAACACTCATCTTTCATCTATTTTCTTTTTTTTTTCTTTTTTTATTTTATTAAGATTTATTTTATTTATTTATTATTTTTATTTTATTAAGATTTATTTTATTTATGAGTACACTGTTGCTGTCTTCAGACACACCAGAAGAGGGCATCAGTTACAGATGGTTGTGAGTCACCATGTGGTTGCTGAGAGTTGAACTCAGGACCTCTGGAAGAGCAGTCAGTGCTCTTAACCACTGAGCCATCTCTCCAGTCCCTCATCTATTTTCTTTAAAAAGTCAGTAAGGGCTGGAGTCCTCGGAAATAAGGAAGTAATCCATTGGTGGAAGAAATCTAGGCACAAGGACAGGCAACACAGGAAAGAGGAGGAAATTCTCATAAAGACAGAAATAAAGGAAGGCAGTTCTGCACAGGCCTAGGTTACAGCTAGGAGACAGATGGTTTCCAAGAGGATGGGATGGAGTAACCAGCATTTAACATGTCAGACAATGCTCCTTTTGGAAAGATGGAGAACAAAACGATAAACATGGAAATTTAAGTGTCTCTGAAAATGAGGAATCCCAGATACAGCCCAGCCCTCAGTAGGCTGAGGCAGTAGAATGGCAATTTTGAAGAAAGTCTTTTCAAAGCAAAGCAAAAACAGCACCGGGGAGACCAGGGTAAAAATGCTAGCCTCAAAAGCACAACCTGAGTTTGATCTCTGGAACCCACATAGAAGGCCAGTAATTCCAGCACAGGAGGTGGGCACGGGATCACAGGCCTATCAGCCTGCAGGAAGCAGTGTAGTAGCAGAAGCTCAAGACAGTAAGGTGGCTCCCGACACAACACTAACCACGCACAAACGCACACGCACACACTCACTCCACCTCTGCCGTTAAAATGCCTCTGCATTAAAGGCATGGGCCACCACCACCTAGCCACAGATTTTATTTTAAGCCAGTCACACGCTGAGACAGAGGGATCATCAAAAATTCAAGGCAAGCCTGGGTCACAGAGAATTCCAGTCCAGGCTGTGTTTCAAAAATGGATGTCTTACTACTTGGAAAGCAGATTATGTTGACTAAATTTCTAAAGCTTTATTACTAATCAAACCAAAGAACAGTTAAAAAGTAAATGGGAAACAATGAAGTTGATATAAAAATATATTAAACTAGGTTTGTTGGCACATGCCCATAACACCAGTGCTTGTGAAGTAGAGCTGAGTGTTCAAGGACATCCTCGGCCACACAGAGTTCAAGACAAGCCTGGGCCACACAAGACTCTGTCTCAAAACAAACAAGAAATAGAATATATTTTTTAGGTCTTAAAAACTAAGGCCAAGGCTGGAGAGATGGCTTAGCAGTTAAGAGCACTGGTCCTGAGTTCAATTCCCAGCAACCACACGGTGGCTCACAACCATCTGTAATGGGATCTGATGCCCTCTTCTGGTGTGTCTGAAGATAGCAAGAGTGTATCCATATATATAAAATAAATAAATAAATCTTTTTTAAAAAATAAAAAACTAAGGCCAGGTATGGTAGTACATGCATTTAATCCCACTACTCAGGAAGCAGAGTCAGGTAGATTTCTGTGAGTTTTTGGCCAGCATGATCTACATTGCAAATTCTAGGCTAGCCATGCTACATAGTGAGACCTTGTCTATAAACCAACAAAAGCTTTTTATAAAATACAAAGCACTGTCAAATAAGATATTACTTATCTTCAATAAAAATAAGTAAAGAAATATGTTTACCTTAAGTTTTGGATATATGTGGCGTAGAGAATCTGCAGTCCCCATGTCTGCCTCATCAGGAATGCACACAATATCTGGCTTCATTTTCATCTTGAATTCTGCACTCAGAGCCTTTTGGACATCTTTGGTTGTAACCACGATGACTTCTACAGGATGAAAGAGATAACAGACAAAAGCAGAAATTCATTCACTGAGACAGTTTCCATCTTTCAGTCAGATGGGCTCTGCTGCAGTGCACACGTCTGTAATCCAGTACTTCATAGGGGAGACAGAAGGATCAGGAACAAGGCTATCCTTGTCTACACATCAATTAATTTCAAGACCAGCATATAGAATCAAAAATAATAATGCTAATTACTGAGCCTTATCATTGTGTTTTTATTTTTTTAAATAAAAACCTGTCAGTGAGTGACAGTAAATTTCATCTTCAGATCCTCAGAGCATTCTGTGACACAGTGGTACTTGTCCAGGACTGGCACCACCTCATAGCTGGGGAACTGTAAACGTTCCATCTCTCCAGGCTCTAGAGGGTGTGCCCAGACAACTAAGTGCTCCTTCACCTCCCACACCCAAGGCCTGGGCATCACAGGAAACTAGAAACCCCGAATCCAGGGGTACTGCAAGGCAGAAAGGAGAAAAAATGGAATGCTTCACAAATCTGTCTGTCATCCTTGTGCAGGGGCCATGCTCATCTTCTCTTTATCACTCCGATTTTAGTATATGTGTTGCTGAAAAGAGCACTGTTTTAAATGTAATTATTTTATTAATTTTGAGAATTTTGTGCATGCCTATATTTTGGTATTTACCCCAACTTCTCCCAACCTATTCCCCATCCTTATCATTACACTAAAAAAAGGATGTGTGTGTGTGTCTGTGTGTACACGCACTTGTGTGTGCATGCTTGTATACATGTGGAGATCAGGACTACCTGTAGTGTTCATTCTATCCACCTACCTGACGTGGGTTCCAGAGACTGAACTGAGGTTGCCAGGTGGCTTTTGCCTCCTAAGCCAGCTCGCTGGCCCTCATCTTGTTGTAGATTCGTGTTCTCTATTAAGTCTTACAACAATCTCACTCTGAAAGTAAGAACCTCGGGAGGTGGAAAGATGGCTCAGCCATTAAGAACATTTGCTGCTCTTACAGAGGAATTCGGTTTAGATCCCAGCCCCCAAATAAGGGACAAAAGCCACCTGGGACTACAGTTTCAGGGCATCCAACACTCTCTTCTGGTTTCTGCAGGTACTGTGTGCATGTGGTGCATATACATACACGAGAGCAAACGCCAATACACATTAATATAAAAATAAAACAGCCAGGTATGGTGGTGCATGAATTTAATCCAGCACTCAGGAGGTAGAGGCAAGCAAATTTCTAAGTTCAAGGCCAGCCCAGGTTATATAGTGAGTTTGAGGTCAGACAGAGTTATATAGAGAGACTTTGTCTCAAAAGAACAAAACAAACAAAAATCACTCCCAAAACTTTAACAGGTGGTAGTGTAGACCTGTAAACCCAACTGTTTGGGATGCTGAGTTGGGAAGACTATAGGTTCAAGGCTGGCTTTAGCAACAGGCTCTTTAATGAGAGCCTGTTCTTATTGTTTTGGTATTTTTAAGGGGAAAAAATAGAGGTGGCCCAATGATAAAGCATTTACCTAGCAGGTTTAAGGATCCCTGTTCAGTTATTATAAAAAGATAAATTATATATATAGATAGACAGATACATAGAAAGATAGATAGCTGGGGCTGGTGAAATGTAAGAGTGCTTGCTTGAGTCCAGTGACCTGAGCCCATACAGTGGAACAAGACAAGTTGTCCTCTGGCCGGGTGGTGGTGGCGCACGCCTTTAATCCCAGCACTTGGGAGGCAGAGGCAGGCGGATTTCTGAGTTCGAGGCCAGCCTGGTCTACAGAGTGAGTTCCAGGACAGTCAGGGTTACACAGAGAAACCCTGTCTCGAAAAACCAAAGGAAAAAAAAAAAAAAGACATATACAACAAAATGCTACTGCTGAATGTGAACTAAAGTCATCTAACAGTAAGAAGTGGAGAGTTATGGATGACAAATCCATAAAGCTACTGAAAGAAAGGAAGACACCTTACCCTTTTGCTTCTAAAGAGAAAGACCCTTTCGGTTTTCCAGGCTGTCACTGAACTTCCTCCTACCTCAGCCTACTGAGTAGGTAAGATTACAAGTTGACACCACCACAGGTCAAAAATAAGCTACTTTAAAAGGACCCATATGATGTAACCAGAGAAAGCAATTCTCGAAGAAATTCTCTGACCTACATTCTGCACACCCATGCCTACACTACCTCCTCAAATCAATAAAATGTAATAAAATTTTTATATAAAAAAAAAAAAAGAAAGATTTTTTTTTTTTTTTTTCTTTTAAGGACTTAGGAGCTGGAGAGATGTTCAGTGGTTTTAGCACTTGTTGCTCTTACAGAAGATTGGGTTTCAAATACCAGCCTGGCAGCTCACAACCATCTTTAATTTCAATTCTTTTTTTGGCTTTTTTCGAGACAGGGTTTCTCTGTGTAGCCCTGGCTGTCCTGGAACTCACTCTGTAGACCAGGCTGGCCTCGAACTCAGAAATCCGCCTGCCTCTGCCTCTGCCTCCCAAGTGCTGGGATTAAAGGTGTGTGCCACCACCGCCCGGCTTGTAATTTCAATTCTAAGGTATCTGACACCCTCTTCTGACCTCTGAGGGCAACAGCCACGCACCTGGTACACATACATATATGCAGGCAAAACATTCATTCTCATAAAATAAAATAAAACAAAACAAAATGAAGAAAATCCTTCACAGTTGAGTGAGCCCTCTTATAGCAATCTGGACCCTAGAATCTGCACCCATTTGTTGCATTCTGATCCATTCTGCTTAATGATATCCCAAACTCAATATGGCCAAAGCTGAACTCATCTTTGTTCACACCTGTTTCTGACTCATATTTTTTTTCCCATTTAATGACATCATCGACTATCTAATCTGACCCAAGTGAAAAGTAGACAAAAACCCTTCCTACCAGATTTTAAGGAAGGTTCCAGAAGTCAGTGCCTGAGCTGTCTTCTCAGTCTTTTGCTCTCATGCTTAGAACATTATCCAGCTCATCACAGATTCTCAGACTGACAACCAGGCATTTAGATTCCCAATCTCATCTTTCTGATAGGCTTAGAAGACCCATCTTGGATCACTGTGGACAACCACTTCTTTAATGTTTAGCACTACGTTCTCATTTTTTTCCTCATATAGCAAAAGGGTATAACTGGGCCCCTAACTTAAGAGTCCAGTTGTGGGATATAAAACCATGCCAGGAAGTGTGGTAAAGTAGAACATGTTGAGACCCAGAGACACACCTGAGACTTAGTCGACTCCCCTGTCCCTGCCAGACTCCTGGCCTGCAACACGTGCCATGCTACTCACATAAAAGAAATATGTCACATAGGCTCAAAACAGAGTTCTCCCTAATGAGATACCTAGAGGCCCAGAGGGCTTAGTCAATAAACTTCCCTTCCTGGACATTCCTCCCTGCAAAAGGTATTTAATCTCAGGTCTACCCTGAGAAGTGGGTATAGTATGTTATGCATCCACTTTCCACCATAAACAACCATGGACTGTCTCTTTTATCAAGACCCACCGTGGGGAATCTTGGAGAAGTCATTCAACTACAGAGCCCAGCTTAATTCTCCTGTAGGAGGTCTCACTGTGCTCCTAGCCACAACTGCCACCAAGCCTGCTTGTGTCAAGCCAAGGACAATCATTTCTAGGACAAGCCAGAGCTCCTCTTACCCCCTGGGCTAGATGCTGTCCCCAGCTCACAGGGGCCCCAACTCCTTCTCAGTTCTTTTGAGATTCTCAGTGGCACCTGGATGTCCAAGAGTCAGAGAACCCCAGATTCCCAAGACCAGGGACACCCCCCCCCCAACCAGCTCCGGCTTCCCAGATCTCAACTGCACTTTCCCACCAGACTGCCCATCCCCAGAGCAGTGTCTCTGTGCTTTCCTATAACCTGGCACCTTCTGGAGCGGCAGCAAGGGATAAGCACATCCTTGAGTTCCTCTTGAGGAGCCCATGCCCTGCAGCAGGGCAGCTCTGGACCAACATCCAGTCTCCAGCAAGCTTTAAGCCCCAGTTTGCTATCGTCCTCTCTCCCCGTCTCCCCTTCTCCACACCCCCCCCACACTGCTGACAAATTATTGGGATCAAACACACTAAAGGTTTATGGATGCATCTATCATGGCTATGGCTCACCTTCAAATCCAACACGCTCAAGCAGATTCAGCGGGTACCAAATTAAAGGTTTGTTTCCAACTGGAAGCAGAGGCTTGGGAATGCTGGAAGTCAAGTCTGTCATCCGAGATCCCCCACCAACGGCCATAACTACAGCTTGAAACTCCATATTTATAAAACTGCAAGCAAGGAAGAGAAAGAGTAACTTAAATCAAATGATACACAGTACTATTTGTCTCTATCTACATGAGTACTTCCCACTATTCCAGAGGTGTCACTTCTGTTTCAGTTACCAGAGTAACAAACACTCCCTAACTGCAATAAACATCATCTTTCTCACCTGCTCTAGCCAACATAAGTTTTAGCTCCGGTCTTAGTAGAAAGCAGAGTAATATAAACTAAAAACTTCTGGACTTTGTCCTTGAGTTGTTTATAGTAAAGAACAGACAAGTTCAAATCCCAGTGGTGGTAGCATATTTAATCCCAGCATTTGGGAGGCAGAGGCAGGCAGATCTCTATGAATTCAAGGCCAGCCTAGTCAACAGAGTTAATTCCAGCACAGCCAAAGCTACATAGTGAGACCCAGTCTCAAAAGCACAAGCTTTTTCAGGGTCTAGCTGGAGAATTGTAGTTCTCATCCCTCATAAAAGAAATGTCCCTTTGCAAAAGACTCAGACCACTGCAGAAGACCACAACTGATCAAAATGAAGAGCTGTGGAGCCTGGTCCCAACTACTACCTGTAAGAAAGTCCTGCAGCTAAGGCTCAGTGATCATAAGACAGACAGAGGGACAGAATGTTTGCTGTGGGATTGTGTTGTGGATAGCCTCAGACTTGTATTTTGATCCTAGTTCCACCCTCCTGGGAGGGGCTGCAGAGGAGGATTGAATCTGTACACCAGTGACGTCTTGTAAACCTTCTGTCCAATTAAAACCTGTAAAATAAAGGCTAGAGCCAGAGATTGGGCAGTAGAAGGGGAGGCGGAGAAAAAGGCTTAGGGGAGGAGACAGTGAGAGGAATTTGATATAAAAGGTAGAGCAGAAGCATAGCAGAAGGAGAAAGAGAAGCAGAGGAAGAAAGAGGAGGAAGTAGAATCAGAAGGAAGCTGGCAGTAGAAGGAAGCCTACAACGGAGGAGCCGGAGCTGAAAGGACAACGCAGCCTGGATAAACTGCAAGTTATAAGGGATCTCATAGCCGGGGATTAGAGTAGTGTAGTGGTAGATCTGACCAATCCAGGCGTGCAATTTATACCAATAATTATTGAGTTTTGTCTTCCTTTACTGGTCTCCATCAGGCAGGAGATCTTACAGCGAACAAATTTAGGGTTTAAATAATTTCTTTTACTACAGGATTGTGTCTCCTAGATATGCCAGAGACTATACAATCATGAAGTGTCACCAACATGGCTTCGTAAACAAGACTTGAACAAGGATAGCACCAATAGACATGTTAACGTCTGAGATGGAAAGCTTATAAGGCCTCAAACCTAAGCAAAAAACTACAGGCAACTAAGAAATGCTGAGAGCAAGTGAACACCAATTAGTTATCCAATGCCAAATGACCAGCCCTGAAAAAATACACATGCAATCAACATTATACTGACAGAGCAGGCTGTAGTTATGCATTTAGGAATATACACATCCACACATTCACTAAGCTGTTGGGATTAAATAAGGGCTCATTTGTCTAGTATGTATGAGGCCTTAGGTTAGATCTCCTACACAGAATAAAAAAGTAATTCTACATAAAACATACAAAGTAATGTCCATCCCATCACAAGCACTCTATACAAGTTTCATATTATTGGACAGATGCTAGATCATGGAAAACCCACTATACTATCTGAACTAGACTGTTCTATAACTCTGGGTCTATGTATCTTTTGTAAAAATATATATATTTATTTTATGTGTGTGTTTTGAATGCATATATGGAGTCATATCCCCTGTAAGTGGAGTTATAGATGGTTGTGAGCCAAAATGTAGGTGCTGAGAATTGAACCTGAGTCCTTTGGAAGAACATACACTACTTTTAATCACTGAGGCATCTCTCTAGCCCCCTATAGGTCCTTTTAAAGTGGATAGGTATGTCATAGGTAGTGTGATGGCCTTTCCTACATGTTACTCCACTATAGATCAGTACATGCAACCTGGTGGTTCCAGGCTCCTCTAGAAGTCACCATATTGACTGCTTGTAAATCTAGTGCCAATATCTGATTATAAAGTGTACATCAACCTCCTGGGCTCAAGTGATTCCCTGTTTTACCACCTTGATAGGCTGGAACTGCAGGTCTACTGCTAGCTACTCCTGCTTTAGGTTAGTTTTCTCCTGGGACAACTAACCAACTAGCAAAACTCTTATAAAAAGGCTTGGCTAGAGGGGGAGGGTTAAAAAAAAAAAGGCTTGGCTCAAAAATGATCTCGAATGGGTTGGAGAGATGGCTCAGTGGTTAAGAGTACTGACTGCTCTTCCAGAGGTCCTGAGTTCAATTCCCAGCAACCACATGGTGGCTCACAACCATCTGCAATGGGGTCTGATGTCTTCTTCTAGTGTGTCTGAAGACAGCAATGATGAAAATGAAATGAAAATAAATAAATAAATCTTGAAAAAAAAAGAATTAAAAAAATCATGTTGCATAGCATGAAGCTACAACTAACTCTTTGCATACTAATGATGGGACTTCTTTCGCTAGTTGCTTCTCCTATGTACAGATTTATCAGCCTTTATAGGCTTCACTGCAGGTATTCATTTAAATGCCTATTAAGAGTGGGTTCCTTGAAGTTGAGGACTGTGTGTTGTCAGGATACTCCCAGTCATTTGCCAAGTACTATCTGTAGAATGAGCATCTGTGAACCTCACAGCAGCCCCACATTAGTGTTAAGCTCAAATGTGTACAAAGGGCATTTAGAACCCAGGTGGCTAGAACATAAAGTTCTGTTCTCAATCTCTGGGTTAAGGAAAAAAAAAAAAGACCCAACCTAAGAAACAAGAATACTTATGAACCTAACCAATCATAAGGCTAAGCTGACTCAAAGTCTCAACTTTACCATCCTGACTCCCGATACCATGATGATGAGTCTCACCAGCCTCCATGTTTTACAAGAGGAGTTTACAGAGTCTCAGTCATGCCATCCTCACAGTTGCTCTCTCCAGTCCTAAATGGTAAGACCGGCCACTGCATTGTAATTGGTTTGCCAAACCTTTGAGCGCTGCCTAAAGGCAAGGGCCTTACTGTATCCCATTTAGTCCCTGCCTTGAGCCCAAATAAATGTGAAATGACTAAATAATGTGAAAATCATGTCAGCAAGGCATCAGGGGAGTCCAGTGCTCACTTGGTGTGACTTCGGGCAGAACTGTCCCTCCCCGAAACTCAGGTTTTCCATCTGTTGCAAAAGGTGGTTGGTTGCTTGGACTCTCCAATCTCCCAGTTGGGACACCTGGCTCTACGGCCGAGGCCGGCATGGACTCGCTCTGGTCATTTCAGGAGCGCAGTACCCTGTCTGCCCACTCGGGCCCTGGTCGGCGAGCAGGAACCAGGCTCTCCAGTACCCGCGCGCCTCTCACCCTGCTCAGCCAGCTCGTGCACCGCCTGGCACCGCACTATCCCCGGCTTTACCTCAGCTCCCGGCACGCCGCAGCTGCTCCCAGCACTCCCCACGCCACCACTTGCTGACAAGCCAATGGCGCAGGCGCGCGGCAGCCGAGCGGTTCGATTTGACGCGCCGACTCAGGAAGAAGGAACGAGTGCCGAGTAATGGATGGCAGAGGGCAAAGACAGAGCATCTTGGAGACCAAGCGGCCCACGAGCTTTAGTGTGGAGTTTCTGTATTGCTGGCCAGTGCTCGCTGAGTGTCCCCTTCAATATCTTCCGTATAGGAGTTGCCATTCTAAATCCCAGTCTCAAGGCGGTGCAAATTTTGATTGTCAGTACTTTTTGTTTTGTTTTTTGACTTTTCAAGACAGGGTGTCTCTGTGTAGCCCTGGCTGACCTGGAACTGACTCTGTAGACCAGGCTGGCTTCAAACTCACAGAGATCCACATGCTGAGAGTCTCCCTGCCTCTGTCTCAGGAGAGCTGGGATTAAAGACCTGCACTAATGCTCCTGGAAGATTCAGGAGTTTAAAAAACAAAACACCTACCAAATTCCTTTGCAGGTCAGCGGTTGGCTTTGATCCCAATGTGCAAGATGCCTGATGTGACCTTTGTGTCAGCAAACTTTAGCCATTCAAACAACAAATTCATCTCTGATGGCACTTAATGGTTTGAAGAGAGTGAGGCAGGTTGAGCCTTGGGAAAGAGCCTTCCAAGCTGACTAGACAGCAAGTACAAAGATCCTGCCGGTGGTGGCACATGTCTTTAATCTCAGCACTTGGGAGGCAGAGGCAGGCCAATCTCTGTGAGTTCGAGGCCTGCTCTACAGCATGAGTTCCAAGACAATCAGGGCTACACAGAGAAACTGTCTCGAAAAACAAACAACAGCCAAGATTATACAGAGGGAAACCCTGTCTCAAAAAACAAAGAGCAAAAAAGCAAACAAACAAATCCTAAGAGAGAGAGACACCCTCCTGCCCGAGTTCAATAAATGGCAACAAGGCCATTGAAGCAGAAATAAAGTAAGCAGAGAAGGGGGCGAGTGAACAGCACCTGAGGGAAGTCAGGTGGAAGAGAATTGAGAACCAGCAGGCTTGTAGGCTAGAGGGAGGAGCATGAGTTTTTCTGTGAATGTATAATGAGCATAAGGTAAGAAAACAGAACAAAAACACTCTTTTTTTTTTTTTATATATAGCTTCTTAACTCAAATGACACAGGAGGAAACAAGCCCCATGGTGTCTGCAGCCCAGGGTCTACAGTCCTGTCTTCATTCGACATTTAAAGGCTGTTAGTATGGTAAGTGCATGGTATTGCGTATCTGTGATCAAAGCACTCGAAGGATGAGGGAGAAGGATTGCAGATCCTGGGCTAAATAAGGAGACCTGTCTCAAAAGTAGGAGTGGGAAGGCCACAACTGTGACAACTTTGAGGGAACATGAGTTCAAATTGGAATTTCACAGCCTGAACCTGACTGGGCCTGGGCCTTCATTTGAGCCTTGGCCTTGGCTCAAACTATTTCGAGTGATTGCTTATTTGATCAGAAATTGTTGAGCAGATGAACATAATAGGACAAGTTTTGTCTGTTTTTATTAATTGTCATCATCATCACTATTATCCCTTTGAAATAGGGTCTCATGTGGCCCAGGCTGTCCTCAAACTTTATACCTGAGGCTGGCCTTGAGCCCCTGGTCCTCCTTTATCCACCTCTTGACTGGTGGGATTACAGGTATATACCACCATAGCTGGCTTGTGTAGTACTGGGTATCACACCCAGTGGCTGGAGCATACTAGACAAGTACTCTATCAACTTTACTATGTCTATAGCCAACAAGGTTTTGAAAGATCATGGAAGTTTCTGAGTCAGAAAGTCACTGGAGGGCGAGAGAGATTGCTCAGCGGTTAAGAGCACTGAACGCTCTTCCAGAGGTCCTGAGTTCAATTCCCAGCAACCACAGGGTGGACTCACAACTATCTGTAAAGGGATCAGATGCTCTGGTGTGTCTGAAGACAGCTACAGTGTACTCATCTACCTAAAACAAATAAATAATTTTTTTTTTTTTTTTTGGTTTTTCGAGTTAGGGTTTCTCTGTGTAGCCTTGGCTGTCCTGGAACTCACTCTGTAGACTAGACTGGCCTTGAACTCAGAGATTTATTTGCCTGCCTCTGGCTCCAATTGCTGAGATTAAAGGCATGCAACATGATCACCTGGCTAATTTCTTAATCTTTTGAAAGCTCTCCGCTCACCTTTTTTCTCTAGTTTTCTTCCTTCCTTCTTTCCTTTTTTTTTAAAAAAATTTTTTTTTTTTGTTTTGTTTTTCGAGTCAGGGTTTCTCTGTGTAGCCTTGGCTGTCCTGGAACTCACTCTGTAGACCAGGCTGGCCTCGAACTCAGAAATCCATCTGCCTCTGCCTCCCAAGTGCTGGGATCAAAGGCGTGCGCCACCACCGCCCGGCATTTTTTTTTTTAATTTTTAATTTTTTTTCTCCATGCATGTATATCTGTGTGAGAATGTCTGATCTCTTGGAACTGGAGTTACAGAGGAGGAGAAGAATTATCTCAGGTCTAAAGCAAACCCTATGTGACCTCCATGTGAGTGCTGAGAATTGACCCTGATCCTCTGGAAGAGCAGCCAGTGCTCTTAACTGTTGAGCCATCTCTTCAGCCTCTTTCCAATTTTCTTAATCTTGAGTTGCTTTAGTATTTACCAGTTAGAAGACAGTCTGGTTTCTGTATTGAAAGTAAAGGCATATGTTTCATGAATGCCTTTAATCCCCACACTTGGTAAACAGACGCAAGCAGAGCTCTGTGACACCAGTTTGGTCTATACAGAAAGTTTCAGGCCAGCCAGGGCTGTACAGTGAGACCTTGTCCCAAATTAATAATTTGTGTGGGGGCATACACCCTTAATCCCAGCCTGGTCTACAGAGTGAGTTTCAGGACAGCCAGGACTACACAGACAAGCCTTATCTCCAATTGTAAAACAACCAAAGACAAATTAAAATCTAAATAAGAAAGGTTGACTTCGACATTTATCAGAACACCTAACATATGGCAGCAATGCTTTAGATGCTAGAATAAGAGTACTCAGTGGGAAAGCTAGGGCTTGGAATTGCCCCTAGACTATTAGCCAGAAGAAAAGAACCTAGGTTCAGTTAGGCCTGGGGCAGTGAATCTCTAGCCCATGGTGCTCTACACAGAGCTGGCTTGGTCCCTACTCCTCTCCAGTTCCTTGTCAGTGACTGTTCATCATATTTAATAATATCCAGCACTTCCAGAAACCTGAGGTCCACTGTTGTGGGAAGTGCCTCTTGTTTGGTTTCAGCTTTGTATTCTGGGTACTAGGGGCCCTGTTCCTGGCCATCAGCCTCTGGATCTGGGAGTAGAAGACCATCTCTCCAACATTTTTGGCTGACAGACCGAGGAGATCTTAACCCCATGTGGCTGTTTGTGGTGGTTGGGAGAATCATGTTAGGCTGGGGTTTGCTGGCTGCATTGATTGAGGCCCTCTGGGAGAATACCTTCTTTGTGAAGATTTTGGTGACAGTTATGCTGGCTTTCATTTCCAGGGACTGGACTTGAGAATGGCTCGTCCTCATCATCATCAACAGTGTTGAAGCCTAACAGGGCAATATTGGCCTCCAGAACCCTATTGTCTTAGAGTAATGGTCTTGCTGCAGAGCCTAAGGGCCTAATGACTAGAACCTCAATATCTACCTCACCTGCACTGGTGTGAACCTGAACTAGGAACACTGGAGTGTCCCTCACCAGCTGTGTCAGGGCCTCTGTGAAAGATCCCTTCTATACCTAGTGTGATGACATGACATCTGGCTCATACGACAGCTAGAGTGGTAAGCCGACACATTGGCTGGGACCTTCACAGGATCACTCTCCTCCACATTTTTGGCATCTGCCTGGTAATGAAGACCAACTGGTGAGGCTGTCAAGAAGCCATGGCTGTATGCCTGTCCTAATGGAACTTTGGCTGATGCCTCCAGTGACTTTTTGCTTTGCTCACAATGGCAAGGCCAGCAAGATGTTTGCTTTGGCCTAAGCTGGGAGATTTCATGAGTGTGGTGCTTGTGTCCATCCCACTGAGGGAACTATTGTGTCTGTGTAGAGGTTGCTTGTCAGTTGAGCTCAGTAGGTAGAGGGGATGCAAGTGTCTTGGGGGAGCCACTCTCCTGCTGCTGTACAGAGCACTAGGGAGTGTAGCTAGATAGGGTGTGGGAATGCTAGCCTGGAGTAGTCCACCCACACCCCTTCCCCATCTGAGACCCACATCTGTGATGGCTGTGTTGGGTAGGCTTAGGCACGTATTATTCCACTGGCCATTGTTTGCCTCAACAACTTCAGAGCTTTCTTCCCGACTAGGGTGACTTTTGTTTGGCCTCATCATTCTGTTCTCTGAAAGGTATCTCAGATTTTTTTTTCTTTCTAAGAACCAGAGAGATAGCTCAGAGGACCTGGGTTTGGTTTCCAGCACCCACATGGTGGCTTAAAACCATTTGTAATCCCTGTTTCAGGGGATCTGATTCCTTTTTCTGGCCTCCAAGGGCACCAGGCATGCATGTGATACACAAACATACATGCAGGCAAAACATCCAAGCACAAAATAAAATAAGATAAAATAAAATAGATATTCTAGCTTGCCTGGAAGGTTAACATGTGGTAATGGTATTTTATGGTCAATAAACACTTTGAAGCAGGGCAGCAGTGGTGGCGCACGCCTTTATCCCAGCACTTGGGAGGCAGAGGCAGGCAGATTTCTGAGTCCGAGGCCAACCTGGTCTACAGAGTGAGTTCCAGGACAGCTACACAGAGAAACCCTGTCTCGAAAAACCAAACCAAACTAAAACAACAACAACAAACCCACAAAAGTACCCCTGATGTTCATGTCTGCATGGAGCATCACTGTGGCTCCTTCACGTTTGGATGCCGGTGATGAGCTATCATTCATTTAACCTCAATTATAGCACAGCATGTTGGTGAAGGGAGCGCTGGAGTGTTGATTTGACCACAGGAGGTCTAAAAACTAACTATTCATGCCTTTCTCAGTAAAGTTCTGTCTTAGCTCAGGCAAAGAACTCTTGGAAAACACACCACTTAAAAAAAAATCATTTCTTGTGGGTGGGTGCTTATGCTTAAGGCATGCAGCATGTGTAGAGGTCAGAGAACAGCTTGAGGGAGTCAGTACTCTCTTTCCACAGTGTGGATTCCAGGGATCAAATGCAGGTCACCAGGCTCGGCAGGAAGCACCTTGACCCACTAAGCCGTCTTGCTGGATCCCACAACATATTTTTTTGTTTTGTTTTTGTTTTATTTTTGGCTTGCTAGAGAATCAAATTCAGGACCTTGAAATTCCGGGCAAGCAGACTCTGTCACTAAGCTATAGTGGCTTTGATAAGAAGTGGCTTTGTGGGTGTTCATCTGGTAAGAGAGGATCTTGCTATACATCTTGGCTAGCCTCGAACTCAGTATGAGGCTGAGGCTAACCCTCCTTCTTGCTCTCCAGTGCTGAGATTACACAGGCACATCACCCATTTCATTCATTATTTTTTTAATTACATTTATTTATTTATTTTATTTATTTATTTATTGTTATTATGCTTTGTAACAGTCATCTTGTGGGTTCACACCATTCATAGCAAGTGTTCATGTTTAAACTAGTGGATTTTTAGGGAATTATAGAACTAGAGGGATTTCTCTTGTGGGAATAAAGTAGTTGAAAGATTAGTTTATATTCACTTTAAATTATTCCTTTAGGGGAATGATTCTCAAACTTTTTGGTCTTTGGACTCTTTACACTTAAAAATGATAGAGTTCTATTATCATTTTTCACAAAAATTCTATCATTTTTCATATTTATCACAAAGAGCTTCTATTTCTGTGAGATTTTTAGATTAATATTTTATTGGATATTTTATTTACATTTCAGATATTATCCCCTTTCTCCATTTCCTCCCCACCCAGAAACCCCTATCCCATCTCTTCTCCTCTTGCTTCTATGAGGATGTGCCCCCACCTACCCACTAACCCCTTCCTCCCCACCCTCGAATTCCCCCATACTGGGGCATCCAGCCTTCGTGGGACCAGACTTCCTCTCCCACCTACGCCCAACAAGGCCATCCTCCCCTATATATACACCTGGAGCCATGGGTCCCTCCTATGTGCTCCCAGGCTGGTGGTTTAGACCCTGGGAGTTCTGGTTGGTTGGTAGTTTTGCTCTCCTCATGGGGCTGCAAACCCCTTCAGCTCCTTCAGTCTTCTCTCTAACTTCTCCTTTGGGAACCTCATGATCAGTGCAATGGTTAGCTGTGAGCATCTGCCTCTGTATATGTCAGTTTCTGGCAGACCTCTAAGGAGACAGATCTATTAGGCTCCTGTCAGCATGTACTTCTGGCATCCACATCAGTGTCTGCCTTATGTGATTGCACATGGGATGGATACCCAGGTGGAACAGTCTCCGGATGGCCCCTCCTTCAGTTTGTGTTCCACACTTTGTCTCCATATTTGCTCCCTTGAGTATTTTGTTACTCCTTCTAAGAAGGACCGAGGCACCCACACTTTGGTTTTCCTTCTTCATGAGCTTCTCATGGTCTGTGAGTTGTATCT
Source organism: Mastomys natalensis (assembly GCA_021653895.1). Classification (NCBI taxonomy): domain Eukaryota; kingdom Metazoa; phylum Chordata; class Mammalia; order Rodentia; family Muridae; genus Mastomys; species Mastomys natalensis. The sequence continues at coordinate 1,418,501 of JAJTUV010000637.1, read as the reverse complement.
TGGGTATTTCGAGCTTTTGGGCTAATATCCACTTATCAGTGAATGCATACCATGTGTGTTCTTTTTTTTGTTTGTTTGTTTTTTTGTTTTTTTGTTTTTCAAGACAGGGTTTCTCTGTGTAGCCCTGGCTGTCCTGGAACTCACTCTGTAGACCAGGCTGGCCTCGAACTCAGAAATCTGCCTGCCTCTGCCTCCCAAGTGCTGAAACTAAAGGCGGGTGCCACCACCGCCCGGCTTACCATGTGTGTTCTTTTGTGATTGGATTACCTCACTCAGGATGATATTTTCTAGTTCCATCCATTTGCCTAAGAATTTCATGAATTCATTGTTTTTAATAGCTGAGTAATTTTCTATTATGTAAATGTACCACATTTTCTGTATCCATTCCTCTATTGAAGAACATCTGGGTTCTTTCCAGCTTCTGGCTATTATAAATAAGACTGCTATGAACATAGTGGAGCATGTGTCTTTGTTATATGTTGGAGCATCTTCTGGGTATATGCCCAGGAGTAGTATAGCTGGGTCCTCAGGTAGTGATATGTCCAATTTTCTGAGGAACTGCCAGAATGATTTCCAGAGTGGTTGTATCAGCTTGCAATCCCACCAACAATGGAGGAGTGTTCATCAGTTGATCTTTGACAAAGGAACTAAAACCATCCAGTGGAAAAAGAACAGCATTTTCAACAAATGGTGCTGGTTCAACTGGAGGTCAGCATGTAGAAGAATGCAAATCAATCCATTTTTATGTGGTTTATATCTAACATATCAAATGTTTGAAGTAAGGAATTTAAAAACTATTAATTCATCTTGAAGGAAAAAAATAATAAAACTTTATGAAGTAACTTATTTTCAGCACTAAGTAACAAAGTCAGAGCCTTGCCTATGCTAAGCAAAGGCTATGGCTGAGCATACCAGTTCTTTGTTTTGAGACAAGGTCTCACCATGTAGCTCAGGCTGGCCTCAAACTTGATATCCTCCTGCCTCCACCACTGCAGTGCTGAGATTATAGCTGTGAGACACTACATATGGCTGGTAATATAAATATGTTAATAAAAACAGAAATTTTCAAAACAAAATTTTAGCAAGAAGAGTATTATTTAAAACTTTCTCCCAAATTTCTCTAATCTTTAGCTCCCAGAAAGCAACTGTATTTTCCTTTCAAGTGTGGTGTATAGTATTTTAAACAATTTAATATTTAAAAATTTTGGATATATTGGTTTGTGTGTGTGTGTGAGAGAGAGAGAGAGAGAGAGAGAGAGAGAGAGAACGTTTTTGCTTGAACCTATACATGTGCATTGCCAGCATCTCTGGTGCCTGTAGCGGTCAGAAGAGGGTGTCAGGTCCCTTCTCACTGGAGTTGCAGACAATTGTGAACTGTTATGTGGAATCCAAACCCTGGTCCTCAGCAAGAGCAGCAAGTGCTCTTAACTGCTGAGCCATCTCTGCTGCCCATGATGTATGGTTTTGGTTGAATTATATAATGAGAGTATGACCTCATAAAGACACATAATTGAAAACCATGAGAGAATTTAACCTCTTCAGATAACTGTAGGGATTCTTCCTTGACATAAGTGGTAGTTTTTAAAAGGTTAATTGTATGCAGGTTCCAAAGTTATATTAGTTAATATTTTATATTCTATATTCTATTTCATTACAATACTTTGTGGTTGTGTGTGTGTGTGTGTGTGTGTGTGTAGTATTGGGATTTGAAGATAGGACAGAGCTCTGTCACTAAACTACATTCCAAGTCCTCTTTATGTTTTTAATCTTTTTAAAACTTTTCCTATCTATTAAGTGGTATGCTTTCCATGGTACTTGAGTGGAAGAAGCCAGAGGATAAGATGGGAGTCAGGGTTCTCACCTTGTGGGCTCCAAGGTTCAAGTTCAGGTTGCCAGGCTGACAGCGAGCAAGTACCTTTACCTGCTGGGCCTTCTTGCCTGGGCCTTCTTTGCCTCTATCTTTATCCATCCATCCATCCATCTATCTATCTGAGAGTGCTGGAATTAAAAGTGTGAGCTACCACACCTGACAATCTTTAACTTCTTACTTTGAAAGAGTCTAAATTGCCCAGGGTGGTCTACAGCTTGTGACCTCCTGCTTAGCTGGAATTACAGGCTTCTGTCACCAGACCTCTGAATATTTGTATTTTGGGTGGACATTTACTCACATGATCTTCCAATTTGATATACTGACAGTTTGTAAAATATTGGTTCCCTGAGTAGTGCAGATTTTCCCAGAGCTACTTATTTTCACAATATTTGAAAATCACATGTGCTCATATTATCATCCATCTGATCAGAAATATCCTTAAATATTGGAAACCAAGTTTACAAAGAGAGATGTTGTCTTTGGTTTTTCAAACCCTGCTTTTAATAATGGTTCTTAAATGCTTTAACCTCCCTTATAGCACACTGCCCACCAGAGGTAGTGGAAAAGAAAGTTATTAGAATGGGGGGGGGGCTGTTTAGAAATTGTTCTTTGGAGCAAATCCAGTCTTCATTGTCAGGAAATCAGCAGTTCAGCTCACAGGAATCAGCAACAGCAGCTCAATCCACTCACAAACACTTCATGAATACACCAGCAGTCCAGTAAAGTAGTGTCTGGATAGCAGCAGCAGTGCCAGGACATGGCAGGAACAGGGAGGTCTCAGCCAATGAGCATGAGTCAGCAGGAGCCACTGGGACCAGTAGGGATACAGAAGTTCTCTACCATGCTTCTCTTATTGAAGTGAAGGTCAGTGAAGATGAAGATAAAGGAAGATGAGAGACCAAGAAGTGTTGGAAAGCTAGCTATGCGAACAAACCCCCACCACTGTCTGTTGAGACCTATTTATACTCCCTCCAAACATCACTTGTCCTTCCACCAGTCTCGCCTCAGCAAACCACCATGTCAGTCTGTCTTAGCAAGACTCCACGTGAGTCAGTATCAGCTGACATCACTCTGCCAATCAGCCCAAGTCCACAGAAGTGGCAAGAAGCCCCCAGAACACCACCAGAAGTGTTTTTGGTGCATTTCTTTCTATGAAGTCACTACAAACGATGACTATTAAGGAATGGTAAGGCATAACAATACCACCCAGTGTTGTCCACCGTCTGTTGGGTCCTTCTTAACATATGCATCTTTCATGTTCGCTTTAGCAAACATCTTTCACTGTGTTGCTTCAGAAAACATCCTTTGACATAACTGACTTTCCAAAGAAACTAGAAGTTCCCACTTCAGAGAATGCAAGCTTTTTGAAATTATTCTTCTTGAAAGCTCAATTATCATTGACAATAAATATTGGTGGCTTTTTATGGAAGTGACTGGCTTTATTTTTGTAAATTGTTAAGTCACATTTTCATTTCAAGTAAATATAATATTCCATAGGGGAAACTTAGTCATTTCAGCTGCAACTCAATCATGAGAGTGCTTTTCTTGGAGCTAAGTATCCTGTTTCTTTGGTATGCACAGAAGTCATACACACATCCAATTTCACCACATTAAAGAGGCATGTACTCAGGGCCAAGGTTTAATGAAAGTAATATTTAAAATATTTATTTAAATTTTTTAATTGGGGGAATCCATGAAAGAGGGAAGGAGGAATCGTAGGAGCCAAAGGGCTCAAGGACACCACAAGAACACAGCACAGCCCGGCCCACAGAATCAACTCAGCAGGGCTCATAGAGGCTCCAATGACCGAAGTGACAATCACAGACCCCGCATGGGTCTGAGCTGTCCTCTGCATATGTGTTATGGTTGTGTAGCTTGGTGTTCTGTGGGACGCCTAACAGTAGGAGTGGAGTGTCTGACTCTTAGAGTCTTTTCTTCCTACTGGGTTGCCTTGTCTAGACTTGATAAGAGGGTTTGTGCCTAGTCTTATTGTAACTTATCTGTGCCCCCATTGACATCCCTGGGACATTGGCTTTCTTCTTTTCTTTGAAGGGAAAAGGATGAGAAGTGGATGGAGGGGAGAGGGGAGGGACTAGGAGGAGAAGAGGGAGGGGGAAACTGTATTCAGGATATAATACATGAGAGTTTCCAGGACAGCCAGGACTACATGGAGAAACTATCTCAAAATAAATAAATAAATAAATAAATAAATAAAAATAAATAAATAAATAAATAAAAACAAAACAACCCCCCACATCAATAAAAACTTTTAGTTCTATGTGTATAAGTGTTTTGCCTACATGTAGGCCTGGAATCCACAGAGGCCAGAACAGAGCATTGGGTCTCCTGGAACTGGAGTTACAAATGATTGTAAGCCATCCTGTGGATGCTGGGAATTGAACCCAAGTCCTCTGGAAAAGCAGCTAGTGCTCTTAACTGCTGAGCCATCTCTCCAGACCTCTTCATGTCTCTTTATCACACTGGATAAGGGCTATATTTTACCTGTTCCATTCTTCCGGGCCCAAGATGTGCTAAGTGAAGTATTTAATTAGTTGGAATTTTCCTTCAACATCCTATTTGGTGATAGGAAAACTAAACCAAAAGTCCAGGCCACTGATACCGCTCTCAAGTTTCCTTCTTAGTTCACATTATTCTCATGTGAATAGCTTCATGAGTAGTAGTATATATCATGTATACAGGAGGTACTTTGTAAATGCAAATTAGAAATGAGGTTCTGCCAGGTGTGGTGGCACATGTTTTTAATCCCAGCACTTTGGAGGCAGAGCAGATGAATCTCTCTGAGTTCAAAGCCAGCCTGGCCAACAAAGTGAGTTCTAGGACAGCCAGGGCTGTTACACAGAGAAACCCTGTCTTCAAAAACCAACCAGCCAGGCAGTGGTGGCACACGCCTTTTATCCCAGCACTTGGGAGGCAGAGGCAGGCAGATTTCTGAGTTTGAGGCCAGCCTGGTCTACAGAGTGAGTTCTAGGACAGCCCAGGCTACACAGAAATCCTGTCTCGAAAAACAAAAACAAACAAACAAACACCCAACCAACCAAAAAAGAGTAGTTCCTTATGCTTTTCTGTTCATAAGTGATTACATCTCATTCTTTCCCAAGGAGTGGTGTGTGTGTGTGTGTGTGTGTGTGTTGTGGTGTGTTGTGTGTCTCTCCACATGGCTGTGGCTCTCTCTGCTCTACCTCCCTGTCCTGCTCCTGTTCTGCTAAATCCCACTTCCCCGACCCAGCATCAGCAGCCAGCATACAAAAAAGCTATTAGCATAGTAGGAGTGGCATCAAGCTTATACACTCTGAACCAATCAGCAGCAGGACTACACTTGTTCATCTCTTATGTTGCCCTTCAGCCAGACTGAGGGCTACTGTGAGCTCCCCAGGCAGGCAGCTTGCTTTTTAATATGATGATCTCAGAGAACCATCTTTTGGGGCAGGTGAAGAACAACAAGCATCTGGTGCTGTCTGCACAGCAATGACCAAGTGAGAATACAGGGACACTCCTACATAGCCAGCTGATAGGATATTTGTAGGGGTAGGTTACCCCAACACGTTTGTATGTGTGTGTCCTGTACTCACACACATACTGCATACGTGTGGGATGGGGTAGGCTCAGGAGGCAATCCTCTGCAGTGTGAGACACAAAAGAAACTTTTCAAAAGTCGAACCTTGGCTCACAAATATTCTTCCTATAGTCTGTTAGAGAACTCTCTTTGGGAATTTGCTGGCCACTTCATAATATTCCTTTGGCTGTGGGTTTGTCAGTGCGGTGAGGAATTGTTATTTTAGAGCACTGAGTGAAAGAAAGAAATGAGAAAAGAAACGGCTTTGGCCACTTACTGCAGAAAGCACAGCATTCCAACTTAGTTTTTGCACATCAGCCTGGTGATTGCCCAGGGGAATGGGAGTCAGAGAGCAGCAGTTGCTGCGTTATTTACTATAAAATGCTTGGCAGGAGCCTCGTTAACTAGGACTTCCTCAAGCACAAAGAATTCCCACCATTGGCTTTGAAAGTCAGCATGGGCATTGGTATTCTAAGCTGATGGGTCAGATTTTAAAGAAGTAATTTGATTAATTTGGTGGTTTCTCACTTTTATCATAAACAATGTTTCAGACGTTGATTTTCCCCTTTTTAAAATGGAAAATACAATTTTGAGGTTTTTTTTTTTTCTTTCTCATTCATCAAGTATTTCTTCAGTGCCTATAGCTGATGCCTCCTTGGAATTATTCCCACTTCAGTCTCCTTCCCTAGGACACCTTTAGGCTCTTGGGATCTATCTGAACAAAGTAAGGACCCAGCCTCTGTAGAATTGACATTCTATCAGGCCTAGCAGCCTAAATTATAAAGAAGTTTAAATGTTGGATGGTGGATGATAAGTTATTTCTCCACCAGTCGAAAATGAGCCAATTCAAGATTAATATAAAGGCAGGTTACTGGGAAGCTGCACTTGGGTGGGCAAGTTCAGTGGCCCCAAGGAAGGAGACCAGGGAAGGCATCTTGGAAGGGAGGCAGAGGGGAGGGAGGAGTGAGAGAAAGAAGAAAGGGAGAAGAGAGAAGAATCCAAAATGTCTGGAATATATATAGTTCTGGGTGAAGGGCAGCCCAGCCCCTGGGCTGGAAAGTTCAGGGTTAGGAGTGGGGTATGCCAGGTAGGGACTGAGGGATGCTGGGAGAACCTGGAGACCTGGTCTGCTTTGGGATGTAAAATATGCACCTCAGCTGTTTTGTTCTAGCATCTGAACCCCTATAGTGGTGGCACATACCTTTAATTCCAGCACTTGGGAGGCAGAGACAGGAGGATCTCCGAGTTCGAGACTAGTCTGGTCTACAGAATGAGTTTCAGGACAGCCAGGGCTACACAGAGAAACCTTGTCTCTCATGATAAGCTTCCTTGTCTCCTAGGAATAAACTAACATGGAATCAGATAATTAAAAGAGAGAGCGTTTTGGGGGTGTGGCTCAGTGCTAGTGTGTAGTACACACAAGGTAAGGGAGAGAACAAACTGGCCAAGACAACAAAAGGGCAGCAGAGAAAAACAGCAACATGAGAAATGAAGTTAAAGTTGAACACACTCAGGTTTGAGAAAACATCTGTCACGGGAGTGCGACTCCATGTCACAGACCACACATCTGTAGCCACAGACACGTACTGAGGGCGATCTTACCTCCATTAGTGAGGAAAGCAGCTGCAATCCACAGGTTGCCCCAGGTTGCCCCAGAGCTGGGCAATGCAGAAAACCCTTACATTAAAGGGCTCCTTTGCATTTTGGTGGCAGATACAGTACTGCTGAAAGTTGCTGGCCAGCCTGGGGTACTTAAAGAGTTTTAGACCAGGACAGCCAAGATTACAAGGAAACCGTGTCTCAGAAACAAAACCAAAGCGAGGATTGGAAGTGTCTCAGAGCTGTTGTCGATGGAACATATAAAGAGTAAAATGTTTCCAGGCTTATTAAAGAATGAAATAAATGGCTCAGCAGTTAAGAGCAATTATAGCTCTTCTGGAGGATCTGGGTTTAGTTCCTAGAGCCTACATCAAGTGGCTCACAAATGCCTGTAACTTCAGCTCCAGGGGATCCAATGCCCTCTTCTAGCCTCCCTGGGTGCTTACAGTCAAGCACACTCCCACCCCATAGACCATCCATAAATACACATAATTTTAAAAATGAAATTTTAATAAAAGAGAATAAAATATTTCAGTGGATCTACACTTAGAAGTATGACAATTGGTCACCAAGAAGATTCTTGCTCTACACTTAACGAGAAGGATGTAGCAAGTCTCTGTGGGGAGTGTGCGCTCTGGAGCCAGCACTGACTTAGCCTCCGTGCTTTACAGCCGGTGCGACATCTGTACTCATGCTTCATTTCTAAATGAATACGTAATGCAAAGCAGGCTTCAAGTGTAAAAGAGATATTAAGGGCATGTGTCTGGGCATAGAGACAAACTACACCCCACAGCATCTGCAGGGAAGGTCCTTCCCAGACACTGCGGAAGGCACTCCTTCCCCAACAGAGCCAGGGGAGCTTTCTGAGAAGCAGAGCTGGGTGGGTGTGAAGCTGCTGGGGCTCTTGCTGCTTTGGCTCCCTGGGAGGGAGAGCGTTCATGTATGTCTCCTGTGAGCCACCCAAAGCACATGGACAGGACAGGGCTGTCCCAGGAGGCTCAGTGGGTGTGAGATTCAGAGTTTGAGAGAGATAGGTGTGGGCATGCACACAGCCATGTGAAGAGGCTTTCTCAATGGCAGCATGAGCTGAAGACACATTAGGAAAGATTTTTAGGGTGCAGTCTGCTTCGATGGGCAACTGACTGTTTACCCTGTACCAGGACACAAAGATGACTGTCCAGTGCATTGTGCTTGAGGATGAAAGTACTTGGGGTAAGACAGGGTTGGAGTCTCTGGACCTTAGTTCTGTGGCTCCTGGGGCAGACGGGTGCTCCAAGTGTGTAGGGTCCTCAGCTATTCTAGCTTCGCCCTCCACGTGCCATTCTTCTGCTCACCTGCTTCTGGAAGTGGGCTTCCAGGCTCCGGATCACCACAATCACCTCAGAAAAGCCAGCCTCCTGTTTCCTTCCTGAGCTCTCATTCCCAGGCTATGCTCCAGATGTACCACTGTGCATCACTGTGAAGCCCGCCCCTCCCATCAGGCACACATCCCCTGCTACCAGTAGGGCGGAAGCCTCAGAGCTCCTCCTAAGACACAGAAATATTCTAGGAGTACCATGAGTTTAGTAGGGATCCCAAAAGCACATTCTAAAGAAATGAATTTATTCATTTATTCAGTTTCCCCAAAGTAAGACGTTCTACAGGAGTGTCATGGAGGCCCTGAGGGGAATGGAGGGGTGTGCACAGCCCTTAGAGCAAGTTCAACGTCTAGGCCTTAATTTACAGTATAGGAACAGGAATTACTGAAATTTCAGAGGACAGAAGGATCCTCGACTGTGAGTCTTGGGGTGAAGAAGCAGATATGAGTTGGGCTGAATAAGATCCAGAAGAGAGCAGTCTGGCTGCTGGTAAAGACTGGTAGTGATGGATGTCCATGCCAAGCCATGGGAAGAACAAAGCCCACACCTCGGCTATGGAAGGAAGAAGATGCAAGGGATGGGTACTCAACTGGGGCTTCTTTCTTAGGGATCCGCGACCAAGGAAGATGACCTCACTCTGTCCGTGGCTCCTTGCTCAAGTACCATTCTACCAATTTTTAAATATTTTGAGCCATAGTTGAAGCTAGAAAAATGGGGGAGGAAAACAAAACACAGTCCATGGGTTGGGGAGCTAGATGGCCCCCTTCAAGTAGTTCAGGCCTGGCAGCTTGTGCTGGGCTTGTGGAAGATTCCCTCTCACAGAGGCTAAATACCTGGGGAAGCAAGCTCCAGCACAGTAGGGCTTGTGGGTCTGTGGGGACTGGAGCGTCACTATCAACTCATGGCTCCCACTGCAATCATACACAGGCACAGGGCCCACTGTGCTGATATCTCTGAACCCATCACCTCTGTTGAGACCCGAACCGGGCTGGCCTGGATGAGGGCAGCAGGACGGGCTTAGGCACAGTCTCACTCCTCCCAGGGGCTCATGTCAGTGTCGATGGCCACACAGTTGTATGCGGCATATCGGAGCTTCTCCTCGCATACCTTGGCACTAAAGGAGGGAGGAAGGTGGCTGTCACCCAGATCTGCTGCTCCCAGCGTGCACTTCCCTGCCAGCCACCCTCCCACCTAGGAAGACTCACCTGGCATAGTGTGGGAGGAAGAGTGTGCTGGAGCAGGTGGAAGACTCGGGCAGAGCGTCTGTGGTCTCATAGCTGGGAGTTGGGAAGGGCAAAGGATTAGGAAGCTGTGGAAAAACGAGTGTGTGTGTGTGTGTGTGTGTGTTATCACCTTCTGCCCTTCTCTGTACTCATACCCACCCCAGTTTGTCCGGGTAGATGTAGATCCGAGCTGGAAGGCGGCTGCGGCCAGTGACAAAGCGCAGGAAACGGCTCCGGTCCTCTGAGTGGAGAAGAAAATTAAGGCTTGCACTGATAAAGGAGGTTCTGTAAATTCCCACCCGCCTCTTCAATCCACAAACCACGTCCCAAGGCAATGCAAGCAGTACTCTGCCCTCTACTGACCATTGGTGAAATTGTTCAGAGCCTCCCAAAAGTACTGCACTCGTGTGTCAGATGGTTCGAAGTCCTCAAACCGAGCTGGAGGGGCCAAGACAGGAGTTCATTCTTCGGTCTCACTCGGCTAGTCCTTAAGTCCCGCCCCTTCGGCTTCACTGCCCTATCACCTAGAACTCACTGAGCTTGCGCAGAGCATCCACAGTGACCTCTGGGTCCCCACACACCTTCTTTTCCAACTCTTGCCAGGTCAGCAAGTCCAGCACAGCCTGTGGTACCACCTTCAGCAGACCTGCCTGCATGGCTGCCACCTAGGGAGGAGGAAAAAGCCTGCCGGGAAAGCTGGACACTACTCAGCGTACACTGGGGCATCTCTGTACTCGCTGACCAACAGGAATGAGGGGCACAGTCAGGGTGGAAGCCAGCATCAGGGTGGATATTGGTCCACCCTGTGGCCTCTGGCTGTCAAGGGAAGGGCCCACAGCTCCTGTTCTCCTACCTGCTCCTTGCTCTCCTCTAGCCGTGCCTTCTGCACCAGCTGGATGAAACGAGAGCGGTCCTCATATTCCACCACGATACCCGTCCCCCCAGGAACCAGCTCCACGACCTGCTGATCACTCAGGACGGTGGTAAATGTTAGCTCCTTCCCAAACTTGAACTCAAATGTCTCCTTGTCCACTCCTTCCATCACTTCCAGGAGCTTCACCTGGGTTTGGGCAGAGGCAGGGGTGTCTGTCAGCTTTCTACCGGGACAGTCTCTCCCCAGGGGTAATGGGGAGTGCAGAGGCCAGGAAAGAGCTGGGGAAGCACCAGTCCTGGAGCCTAGGGAGGGCACCCTGCAGGACATGGCACCTGGCTCCACCCAGAAACTGGCTTGGTTGGCCACAAGGGAAGTTGGGAGACAGAACATCTTGGACAAAGATGAAAAATCTAAAGGCATAAAGAATCTTTTGCTAGGGCCTGAGTGTGGGTCAAATGGCTGAGACATGGGAGTCATGAAAGGCCCTCTCAGGGTTCACTCTGTCCTGAGCCCAGGGCAGAGGCATTGGATGATTTAAACGAGGAGTGAGATGAATTACCCCAGCAGCATGAGATGGATAAGAATTAGGGACACGAGTTTTTACAATACATGGTGGGACCAGAAGAAAGATGGCCTGAACCACGAGGACAGCAGTGAGACGGGATATGCACACTAATTCCAGGGAGAGGCTGGACAGGATGCTGGGGGAGAAGAGTTAAGAGTGATCCTAAGCATGGCTGCCTGTGCCTGTAATCCCAGTGCTTAGGAGGCAGGGCAGGAAGATCAGGAGTTCAAGGTCATCTTCAGCAGCATATCCTCAACTGTGTAAGACCCTACTGCAAGAAGCAGAAACAGGGCTGGCAAGGTGGTTCAGTGCATAAAAACACTTGCCACCAACCCTGATGGTCCTGAGTTCAGTGCCCTGGATCTGCACGGGGACAATCAATTCCCAAAAGCTGTCCTCAGACTGTTACATGTGCACCATGGTGCATGCACCTACCCCTGCCCCTCTCTCTCACTACACACCCATTCTCTCTCTCCCTCACCCTCTTTCTCATTCTCTGCCCCCTTCTCTCTCTTGTCTCTGTCTCTCTCTCACACACCACACACAACAAATATGCTTTCTTACAAACAGAGAACAAACACAGAACCCACATAAAGACCCTGATGACTATGGCAGAGGCAAAGGTGGACAGGGTGCAGCTCTGAGTCGGAGGCTGAGAGGGCAGCATCGATAAGGGGAGGAGTCTGCAGAGTGCAAGGCCCAACAGTGCCACCTTGAGTTAACGCATAGGTGGACCCAGGCTAAGGAGAGAAGTGAGAGGTGGAGGCAAGGATTTTAGGAGTTACCAAAACAAAGATATCAGTTGAAGCCATGGAAATCGATGGGACTAGATGGGGAACACGGGTACTGGGGAACAGGGGTCCGGGCCCTACTCACCAGCACGGAGTCCACAGCTGGGAAGTCTTTGCTCCAGCTCACCTCCTCACCAGACAGCTGCTTCCACACAAACCCGGGCAGGGCCAGGACCTGTGTGACAAACACTGCTGTCTTCTTACTGAACTGGCCAGGTCTACTGGTCCTTCTTTTGAGGGACCTGGCCTCAGCTGACAGGGTGACAAATGGGTTACTCACCAGGAACTCCTTACCCCGAAGGGCAGCCCCCATCAACTGTCCAATCCACTCATACTTGGCAAAGTCTCGGCAAGAGGGATTTGGCACATACATGTCCCTGGCCTCACCAGTGCCATTGCCCTGCTCCAGAGACAGAGTTGTTAGCAGGGATGGAATAGACCGTAGCTTCCCACCTTGAGTACCCCACAGACTTTACTAGAAGTCTACTGCCCCCACCCCACCATCTGCCTAATGTACAAGGGAGTTCCTCTCCGTTCCTCTCCCTCTGTGCAGAGCTGCCTCAGGCAATTCCCTCCACTGCCCCCTCTAACTCTATTAGGTTCTTGAGAGGTTTGCAGAAATAGCAGAAATCTGGTGGTGGGTGGGAAGACAATGACCTGGTTTGCTGTGCGCACAAAGAAGGGCAGAGGCACAGGGGTGTCAGCTGAGCTGGGGCACAGCTCTTCTGACATATCTGCCAGGCTGTCACGGAAACCACCACCTGAAATGACAAATGCTCTCAGCTGGGCACCTCAGAGCCCCAGAAGGCTCTAACACCCTAATAGGACAACAATTGGAACCCATGTCAAGGCCTCACCTTGGTCAATGATCCCTTCCGCGATGAATTTACATTCCCACCACTGGTCATAGCGCATGGGCCACCTGTAAATAGGGATGATGGATCTCTGCTATGCCAGGGCTGGGCTCAGGCACATTAAGGGCCCAGAGACCAACCAGGAAAAGGACTACAGAGTGTAATAGTGAGAGGTACCAGGCAGTGTGTGCAAGCCCTTACCCTCACGCCATACCTGTAGTCCAAGGGTTTCTCGTACTTGTCAGAAGGCTTGAGGCCTTCATAAACCTGGGGGCAAGAGGAGGGAGTAAGTGGGAGCTGTGGGGAAGTCTGTGTTAGAGAGCTGTCCCTACTCTTGCTCAAGTCTCTCTTGAACCCTTTACTGACCCTCCCTCAGTCTAGTGCAGACCTGGGTGAAGACTGCATTCTTGCAGGCGGGGTCCCGAGAAGGGCAGGCACGGTGCTCCATGGCAAGGCGGCGGTTGATGTACAGCCTCGGCATGAAGCTGGGTTTGCTGCTTTCTGAATCTCGCAGGCACTGTGCTACCAGGCTGGGCCGCTGGCGTGACAACAGTAGGAACTGTTTCACCTGCTGGTGAGGAAAGGTGGCCAGGGCAGAATGAGGGGCAGTAGTCAGCTTATGTGTAGGCCCTGGGACTTTCCTCTATGCCTAGCCCCAACTCCACCATTCCAGTCCAAGTCTAGTCCGTTCTGTTCTTGCCTCTAGTTTCTTCTTTAAAATAACCACGAAGGGGAAAAATTTAAAACAACAACACAAATCTAATACTCTTATAAGCTCTCTTTTTTTCTTTTTCTTTCTTTTTTTTTTTTTTTGGTTTTTTCGAGACAGGGTTTCTCTATGTAGCTCCTGGCTGGCCTCGAATTCAGAAATCCGCCTGCCTCTGCCTCCCAAGTGCTGGGATTAAAGGTGTGTGCCACCACTGCCCGGCCTCTTATAAGCTTTCTAATACTTCCACTGACCAGAGAAAAGTCCCTACTTCACAGCCTGCTACACAAGTCTCTTGAGAAGAGACTATGCTTCCTGTCAGCCAATGTATAGCCTCATGTCACACCCACACCTAGCTGTACGGTTTCCTTAGTCTCGTGGGGCTGCTGTAGGACGCACGGGGTACCTTTGGTATAGCTGCCCAGCCTGAGCTGTTATTTTTCCTCCCCTCCTATTGCATATTTCACAGCCTGTCTGGAAACTAGCCCCTCAAACACTAACTTTTGGTCACTCGTGTCTGGCTTTCTTCTTGGTTTTCAGAACCAGTAAGTGTCTAGCCCAGAGGGGTTCCAGGAACTTTCTGTTAAAGAATGAAAACTAAGGGCTGGAGAGATGGCTCAGTGATTAAGAGCACTGACTGCCTTCCAGAGGTCCTGAGTTCAATTCCCAGCAACCACACAGTGGCTTGCAACCATCTGTAATGGGATCTGATACCCTCTTCTGGTGAGTCTGAAGACAGCTACAATGTACTCATATACATAAATAAATAAGTAAATCTTAAAAAAAAAAACAAAAAAAAAAAACAGAATGAGAACTAGGCCAATAGCCCAATGTCCTGAAAGTCCTGCAGGCCCAGACTTACCTTAATCTCACTGAAGGTGCCCAGTGTGTGGTCCCATGCAGGTACCAGGTGGTGCAGGACACTGTCCAGGATTTTGATGAATCTGTGGTAGTGGGGTAAGATATAAAGAGTTGGGCATGGATGTAAGACCCCAGTCTCTAATCCCACAGAGCTCAGGAGGTGCTCTGCCCTTGAAGCAGAATGACTTATTTTGCCAGACTTTGGGGCCTCCTCCATGCAGATACCCAAGGCTTAGGGAGGGAAGGGAGGCCTGCAGGGCCACCACCATACCTACCTCTGCAGAAGGACAGCTCTGCGGTACAGTACTTCTGGGTCAGTGCCTTCCAGGCGTGGATATCGCACCAGGCTGGCCGGCTGGAACAGGTCTGCATTCAGCCCTAGCTCTCTTTGTCTAGATGACTTGATCTTTACCCCTCGAAGACGAACATCGATCCCGTCATCTGAGGATGGATGGAGTCAGAATATGGCTATTTAATGTGCCTGCTGCTCTCTTGGCCCTCAGACCTGGGAATGGCTCCCAACAGTGGGCATTTTGTCACTGTTAGCCACAAAGGCTTCAGAGATTCTATCACAAGATTCATTTCACCTCTATGCTGCTGGAATGCCGTGGATCCCAACCCAGTTCCTTTTCTAGATGAGCCCAACTACCTCGACGGCTTTAAGGTTGGCTTATACCCATCACTGTATACTATCTCTGGTCCATAGCTTTATCCTAATTCCAAGTCCAATCTCTTCTCTCCACACTGTCAGCATGCCCTCATCCACATCCTGGGACTCCTTGTAGCCCTGAGCCCTACCTCGACACTCAACGATTCGGATCTCAATGATTGGAAGGTGCACGGTCATGTCCTCTAATACACAGACATCCCCGATCAGGGTCCTAGAGACAGGTATAAAGCAGTTCAGATATTTGCTGCCTCAGGCCTTCAGGAACTTCTGGGGTTCCATTCAAGTTGAGCTTGGCCTCATTGCTAAGATCATGTCCCACTTCCCATCCCAGAACAGCTTGCTCACTCGTCAATGTTCACATCACTCAGCTTCTTCAGGTTGTCCCCTTCACCTCCATAGACCACTACCCGCTTTGGCATGAAGTTGTCATCTGTGGTATCCACTGTGAGTAGCAGCTTCCTGAGGGCTCAGAGTATGTATCTGAGTGAGTTTCTAGGCACTCATAGCACATGGCTCACCCACCCTGTCTTGCCCAGAGCCCACTCACTTGACAATTGTGCCTTTCTTCATGGTAAGCCGTACCCAGTGTTGGCACTGGGACCCATCACTCTCCCAGTAGGTATCTGCATTGCTATCTGTCAGGCAGGACACATTGAACTCCTCCTAAGGTAGGGGCAGAAAGGTGGAGTCACACTGGGCATGTGTTTTGGGTCAGGGAACAGAAATGGCAGAGCTGGAGTGGGTGTGGGGTAGGAAGAAGGGTTTCTGGGGTTCCTTAAAGGGGTTCCAAGGATAGTGGGACTAAGTACGGCCTATGGGGACACTGGTTTGGCCCTAGTTTGGTGATGGGAGTCCTGGATCTAGCACTGAGGGATGTGACTGTTTCTAGGCGCAGGAGTCCCAGCACCCACCGTGTAGGAAGAGACATCTATGCTTTCCACATACTGCTTCACACTTCCCAGGTTCTCATCTTCTTTGCCCAGGTGGTCATATAAGAAGTGGATCAGGTCCTCGTCGCACTCATACGTCCATGTAGGCGGTACATAGCTAAACAACCCCAGTCCCCTAATTAGGCTGCGTTCAGGCCCTGCTCCCTTCTCTCCCACCCCATTCCAGATAACTCACAGTAGCCTTTGTACAGCTTCTGTGTATGCCTCTGCTGGCTGAGGCCTGGACCCCAGGCGATGTGAGTACGTCAGGTCCACCACCTGTTCCCATCTGTGGGCACAGAGTGGAATAAATGAGGAGGGAGGCACGGGCAACAGGACAATACGTTCGGGATCTGGAGCCTACTAGAACTTGGAGTTCTAGCTCCAAGCCTCTAGAAGCCTCATCATCCCCCTTCAGGTCTCATCTCTGCCAGTTCTTACCCACCTCCACCCAAATCTCTCACACAACCCAAGGTTTTGATTTTGGTTGTGTTTCCAAACCCTACACATCCGTCAGACACCAAATCGCGTCCTTTTAGTTGCAGGACCTGAGCACTGGCCGATAGTCCACGCCAAATAGCTGCTGCTGCCGCTGCAGGTGGTCCGGAGTGTCAATAGGCACAAGGCGGGCTCCGCCCTCCGCTGGGCGACACACTAGAAGCCAGCCTTCGTCCAGACTACAGTCACTCAGGTGTTCCGCCAGCTGCTCCTGCAGGGACCCGCCAGACGGAGACAGCCGTCAGGGGACAGAAATCAACTTAACTGCTCGCACAGCCCAACCCAGGGCAAAGAGCACTGAGAGCAATGTCAGCTCACTATGGGATAAGGGGACGGAACAACCAGGGCTTTGGCTAGATCCAGGGGGTCTTTTGTGGGGTCCCTGACAGCCGGGGCGCACCTTGGTCAACTTCACCCAGAGCCCGTGGCCGTTGCACAGCTCCTCGCCGGTGGTGCGCACACAGGCGCCTCGCCGGAGCTCAATACTGTCACGGGCGGCACGCAGCGGTCCGGAGCCTGTGCCCGGGGCAGGGCCCGCGGCACCCACTCGCAGCCCCAGGCCCTCTGCCTCCCACACAGGCAGCAGCACGCGCGAGGGTCCCGCCGGGTCCTTGTAAAGCTTGTAGAGCACCTCTCGCGGCACGAAAGCCAGCGCCGCGGGTAGTGGCAGCCCGGCCCGGAGGCTCCGCGCCGCCTCGGCCAGGAAGCGCACGCGACCTAGAAGCTGCCGCGGGGACTCAAGCGCCGCGCCGGGGCCAGGACCGGCCATAGTGAAGCCGCTGAAGTGAGACTCGTCCAGAGAAATCCTGCCCCGCCGCAGCCGGGCACTGCAAGCAGAGCTTCCCACCACACCCTGCCCCACCTCCCACCCTACATTACCGTATGTTCTGGATTAAGTGTACAACCAATTGCCACCATATCGTCAGATGTACTCTGATATTCCCTATTTTGTTACGCGCTCCCTTGTCCCCCACCCCCCGCCCTGTCCCTGACTTACCAAATCAGACTCAAAACTAGACTCTTAGGGTAAGGTCTCATTATGTAGCCCAGGCTGATCTCGAGCTCGTGATCCTCTAACTAGACTTGATCAAGTCTTTATTCGATCTACTCTGATACTTTGGCCCCTCCTGTTTTTGTTTTCCTGTCAATGAATATTACATTTGAAGAAATATTTTTGGTGGTGTTGTGTTGTTTTGTTTTGTTGAGACAGGTTTCTCTGTGTAACCCTGGCTGTCCTGGAACTCACTCTGTAGACCAGGTTGGCTTCAAACTCAAAGATCCTCGCGCCTCTATCATCCGACTGCTGTGATTAAGAGTGAGCCACCATGCCATTCTTGAGAAATTTTATAGAAATTGTTCAGCTATCTATCCTAGGGGGTGTGTGACTAAATGTTTGGTAGAGTGACCCCTTTCCCAGTCACTGACAAGAATGTACAATCATTCTGGATAGATGCTATTTGCTGCTTCTAATTCCGGGAGGCTAATAATCGTTGCCCACTTAAATGTGATTGCCGATTTTTGGTTTCCTAAACAATTGGTAGAACACTCCCTATTTTGCTCAGAACTCTACCATTCCTACGAATTGGTTAGTAATATAATGTAGAGCCTAAAATCTTGAGTTCCTATACAGCCATTTGCATCATTCGTTTGATTGGACAAACATTGTTAGATGGGAGTGAGAGCGAGGGTTGTGCTAAGTCTTCAGGAGTTCTAGGTCACAGATGAGAAATGTTTAAACACGTATTGAGAAGTCATTTCTTTGGGTCATTTGTTACCGCGTCGCAACAATGGACTTTACGGTAAAAAAATTGTTGGGGTCCTACGGGCATCAGGGAGGGCAGCCCCACAGCTGTCATTGGATTGGTCACGTGGTTCTCAATATGGCGCCGCCCAGGGTTCTCTTCAGGAAGGGGCGGAGCCTGGACTGTCGGGGCGGATACTCAGATTAAAGCGGCGACCGCTCAGTTACTGTTTACCATGGAAGCGAACGGGTTGGGGTGAGTTTTCTGCTGCACGCGCTGTGGCTACGCTGCTTTCTGATCAGAGTCTTCCAATTCAGGGATATGTACTTAAACTCTTATTTTTCTGGAGATCTCCAAGTACGAACCCAAGTCGCTGAGGTTCCAAATCTTCCAATTGGAACGGAACCTTTCCCGCTCCCTGCCCCCCTCTTCCCGCAATCTCCGTTCCAGGGACTACCTTGCGGGACTGCGTTCCAAGACTTTCTTTCGAGGTGACCCAGAACTTCTAACCAGCACCTGGGACCATCAGCTTTGATCCTTTTTCTCTCGTTTTGGGAATCCCCAGCTTCAGAAGCTTGCTGCTCAATTCTCGAAATTAACTCCTTTTCCCCAAACTTCCTTACTGGATTTTTATTCCATTTTCCTAGTCTCTCCAGCTTCTTTGAGTTTGAGAAAGTGGACAAATGTGTAGGAAAGAGGCCCTAGTGGGGCCCTCCTCCTGGGAGCTAGTGCGCTACTTGATAGAGGGGAGGCAGTATGGGCGGGGAGCCATGGTTTGCTAGCAGGCCTGGAGGAGGCAGATAACAGCCTGACTGAACCCGTGCCTTCTCCAAACCCCAGTGTAGCATAGTGACATTTACTCCTACCTGTACCTTCCACCTGATCTCCAGACTCCAGAATTTTCCGGAGCTGAAGAATGACACGTTCCTGAGAGCAGCCTGGGGAGAGGAAACAGACTATACTCCCGTTTGGTGCATGAGACAAGCAGGTCGCTACTTACCAGGTCAGGGTCAAAGCTATGGTCTAGATAAAACCTGAAATTCTCGATGGTGAAGTTCTTTAGGGGAAGATGGTAAATTTGGAAGACCTCATGGCTGAGTCCTGTCCTTCATGTCCTCTTGTAGAGTTTAGGGAAACCAGGGCTGCTCAGGACTTCTTCAGCACCTGTCGATCTCCTGAGGCTTGCTGTGAACTGACTCTGCAGGTGAGGGCCCCACAAACAAGGGTGGGGGTTATGCCCTTAATGTGTCACCTTACTAATCTATTTGCTATTCCCTGCAGCCACTGCGAAGGTTTCCTCTGGATGCTGCCATCATTTTCTCTGATATCCTTGTTGTACCCCAGGTACTCAATCCTGATCCTGGAATGTGGGCTTTAAAGAAAGAGGGGAGACGGAGAAAAGCACTCATTGGAAATCCTCTGTCCTGTCAGGTTTCTTTTTTTTTTTTTTCCTGTCAGGTTTCAAGATAAATACATAACTGGGAAGAGGAAAACACTAGGAATGGAGTTTGAGGGGCGTTTAGTCTTTTCTTTGTCGCATGTGTTAAACAGAACCCTTCCCAGAGTTTCAGGTTGTGTACCCATATATTTTATCCCCCTTAAGGCACTGGGCATGGAGGTGACCATGGTACCTGGCAAAGGACCCAGCTTTCCAGAGCCATTAAGAGAAGAGCAGGACTTAGAGCGTCTACGGGATCCAGCAGCAGTAGCTTCAGAGTTAGGTTATGTGTTCCAAGCCATCACTCTTACCCGACAACAGCTGGCTGGACGTGTGCCATTGATTGGCTTTGCTGGTGCTCCGGTAATGGGGCCCGGGGGTGTGGATGGGAGTGTGAAGAGGTCAGGCTAGTAGGTCTGGAATAGACAAGGGATTCTGAGTTCTGCCATCTGCATCTTTCTGCAGTGGACCCTGATGACATACATGGTTGAAGGCGGCAGTTCAAGTACCATGGCTCAGGCCAAGCGATGGCTCTACCAAAGGCCACAGGCTAGTCACAAGCTGCTTGGCATACTCACTGATGCTCTGGTCCCATATCTAATAGGACAAGTGGCTGCTGGTGCTCAGGTGAGTCTTTAGGGACAAATAGGTTGCAGCTTGGTTTGTCAGGATCCAAAGCAATGGTTTCCTAAACTGGAGAAAGCAGGGATGTTACTTTTCCTCCAGTGATCTAGTTAGAATATCTAAGTGGTTCCTTTCTTTAATACAATTCCTCATGGTGTGGTGACCCCCAACTATAAAATTATTTTGTTGCTACTTCATAGCTGTAATTTTGCTACTGTTGTGAATTGTAATTTAAATATCTGATATGTATGATATCTATTATGTGATCCTCGAGAAAGGGTCATTCCACCCCAAAGGGGTTGTGACCCACAGGTTGAAACCATTTAGATTCTTAGCCCTTCCTGAAACTGTCAGCAGGCTTTAAGTCTGAGTGTTTGAGTGTGAAGCTGCTGTTAGGATCTGGAGAAGGTAAAACTTTTTTTTTAAATCTACCTGCCTCTGTTTCCTAAGTGTGCACAACCACTGCTGGCTGCTATTTTCTTTTAAGGCAAAACTTGTTGACTAGAATTGAGCTCCTAGCCTTGGGAATGTGTCAGGGTTTAAAGTCACCCGAGGAGAATTAAGACACATGTGTGTATGGAGCCTGAGGTATTTCCTCTTTGTGTGGTTTTCTTATCACCTGGTTACAGGCCTTGCAGCTCTTTGAGTCCCACGCAGGACATCTTGGCTCCGAACTCTTCAGCAAGTTTGCACTGCCCTACATCCGTGATGTGGCCAAGCGAGTGAAGGCTGGATTGCAGAAGGCAGGCCTGGCACCAGTGCCCATGGTGAGGACTGGGACAGGTTGAGTGAAGGTTGCAGCACTCAGCCTGCATAGACTGAAATCACCACTGGAGGGCAGCAGAAGCACACCCAAGAAAGGCCTAGCATCAGAGATCTGCTCTTTCTCTCCAGATCATATTTGCTAAGGATGGACATTTTGCCCTGGAAGAGCTGGCCCAGGCTGGCTATGAGGTAGTTGGACTTGACTGGACAGTAGCTCCAAAGAAAGCCCGGTAAGTGACAGAGGAGTGGGCAGGAGAGGCTGAGGTGGAGGGGTAAAATCCCCAAATAATGTAGTGAGAATGTGGCAATGGTTCTGCTTCCAGGGAGCGTGTCGGGAAGACAGTGACTCTGCAGGGGAACCTGGATCCCTGTGCCTTGTATGCATCTGAGGTAATAACTGGGTTCAACATGTGTGTACATGGTTTCCTCTGTGCACTGTGCAATGGTTGGGATCATGTATGTATAGTTTTATTATACTGTTTCCCCTCTCCTCAATTCTATACACACAATATAAACTCTAAGAAAGCAGGATATTTTTAAAATTTAAATTTTATTTTTGTGGCTGTCTGTTTGTCTGTTATCCCCCACCCACCCCCCAGAGACACTCCCTGAAGCTAAGGACCCAACCCAGGGCCTTGTGCTTGCTGGGCAAGCTTTCTACCATTAAGTTAAGTCCCTAACTTTGTCTCCCTTTTTTGAGACAGTCTCATGTGAGCCCATGTTAGCCTCAACCTCACTGTGTTGCTGAGGTTGGCCTTGAACTTATCTTCCTGCCTCTCCTAGAGTGCTAGGATTATGGACATACCTCATCACACCCAGCTCTCATTTGTATTTTTTGGTAATATTATTATTGTGTGTTGGGTCTATATGCTATGGTGCATATGAGGGGGTTAGAGGACAACTTTGTGGAGTCAGTTTTCTACCTTTTTGGGTCCTAGTGATTGAACTGAGGTCATCAGGATTGCATAGCAAGCACCCGACCTGCTAAGCCAATTCAGAGGTTCCTCACTTCTATTTTCTTAATGTCTGGGACATATGAGGCATCTGATAAATTGTTAATGACAGTAACACCGTGTAGAAGCACGCTTGCACATGTGTGTGGGGAGGATACAGCTTTGTTGACCTCTCCTCTAGACAGTACTCTCTTGGTTCTCTAGGAAGAGATTGGTCGACTGGTGCAGCAGATGCTGGATGACTTTGGGCCACAACGCTACATTGCCAACCTAGGACATGGGCTTTACCCTGACATGGACCCAGAACGTGTAGGAGCCTTTGTGGATGCTGTACACAAACATTCACGTCTGCTTCGACAGAATTAAGTCTATGCCTTTCTGCTCAAGTGCCACCAACACTTGCTTCAAGGAGAATAAAAGGAGTTGGAGTCTAGCTTGTTCCTTTGTTTGTAAAGGCTTATGTCCTTATCCTCAGTTCTTTCTGAAGCTCCCTCCCTTCCTGTCCATCCACCCCTTCTCTCTCTCACACGTGTGTTCGCACACACACACACACAAACATCAAACTCAGACATCTACCTACCCGCCTCTCAAGTGCTGGAATTGAAGGCGTGTACGACCAGGCCCAGCTCCATTGTTCCTTTTGTTACACTTCCTCTGCACATTCTTCCCAAGTCTGGGGCTCAGGTATCAGTGAAGAAGTGAGCATGCACTACGGCATTAACACCAGGCTCACACTACAATTATGCTATCAGCCATCCAAGCTCAGGAGTGACATGATACTAGGTACATAGATAACAGGTAGTTGGGGCTATGGCATTTATAGACAAGGGTCAGGGTCTCTGTAACATAGGGCTTTGTGTCTCTGAAGGAAGGAGAAGATAGCTCAAAAGGGGCACAGAAGGCAATAAAACACTTCAGGGTTCAGGAGGGGAAAGAGGAGCTAAGGAGACTTTAGCTTTGATACCATAGTATGGGAGAGTAGAAAGATACAAAGCTAAGTTGCTTAGGATGGAGCCTTAGGCAAAAAGGTCTCTGAAGCCAAAGGGTCCTCTGGGTTTAAGTTCATTCTGCATTATTTTCTGAGCATATCCACTGATTTTCTCAGGATCTTGTTCTCCTGATTATCATGGGATATTAGGAGAGTACCGTTTCCTAGGACAAGGTTTTGAGATGTGCCTTAGAGCCATGGACCTGGGTGTGATATGAGGACTCTTCCATCTTCCATTACTGTATATCTCTGTTTAGGCCCAGCCAGCTCCTTGTCCCATCAAAGGAGAGAAGGGCCTCATTTATGGACAGAACACAATTTCTGCTTTTAGAAAAATCTTTTTTGTGATCCATGATTTATTCATAGAAAAAGCACTGAGTTCAACTACTTGCTAAAAAAAAGGGCAATCATGATACAGAAATGGGAGTGGCTTTTTTTGCCAACCCATTGGGCTGAGACAGTGTAGGGGCCCTTGGCTGGATAGTAACACATTAGTAGCCATGAACAGTGAATACAACTTACTGGTCAGCTTGGAATAAAAAAGATGACAAGTAGTTTTCAAAGAGAAAAATAAAGTAAATCTGACAGAAAGGTCCTTAGTCCATACTCTAGCTACACCACCCCTTCCCTATCAAACCCCACCCAACTCAGGAACTAAGACACAAAACAGTAAACAGTGAAGACACTGGTATCCAACGGAGTCTTCTAAATGCCCTTGCTACCTCCTGTAATTCCAGGCTAAGCATAGGGGTCATGAAGTAGTACAAATGTGATACATTGTGGAGTAAGCATGGGCTAAGATGGGGCTTATGGCTAGAACTAGAAATTAGGAAGGGCAAGCCTAAAGGAATACCAGCCTCAGCCTCCAAATGAGCTACCAATGGGATTATGATGAAAGCAGGCAGATGAAGTTTGAGGTAGAGATTTGGAGAAAGAAATCATGTTTGTGTTAAAAAAAAAAAAACATGGAGCGAAAGTGGCCAGTCTTAAGAGCAGAGGAACACGTGCTTAGAAACGTGTTTGCTGAGAGAAGGTAAACAGAGGAGGCACAGAGACTCTTAACAATGCTCAGCTAGCAAGAAAATAAGGAATGGATGGGCAAGAGAGATTTGGCAGAAAGAAGGCACACTCACGCAGATCCTCAAGTGTGAAGTTACTGACAGACTACATGTGGAGACCACTCACATAAAAGACACATCATGGTCAGCAGGCATACACTCAGACACAAACTCGTTTATACACAGGTACCCGTGTGAGCCTAGATACACATATACACTAAACATGAAGACATGAGTACACTTAACACTTAGGTATGCATTATCACACACAAATGAAACCCAGTCTAACACATGTCACACAATTAACACTGACACAGGCATGCACATGTATATCTTTGTACACAGACATATGTTCATACAGATAGACACACATACAAATTGGAGATGAAAGCAGATTCTCTAACATAAAGGTGACCAGAGCAGATGTATCTTGTAAGCTCAGTGGCTTTCTGGACCTTTGTCTTCTCCCTGCACTTGTTATTATTATTCAGGTGTTCATCAGGCTCCTGAGTGTGTGAGGCAGAGGCAGGAGCTTCAGTGTACACAAGTTTGTGAGACAAATATCTAAGCCCACTGGTGACCTCTGCTCCTCAATGACCACTAGGCTAGTTGTCCTATTATCAGGCCACAGTTTCTGCACAGACAAGACTTGGATTTTAACTGTCCATTTTTCTCCTTGCCGCCCCCCACTGCCAACAGCATATACTTTGTACGGGAAACCTGAGAAATGGTTGTGAGTCTCCTCGGAAAACAAGCCTATCCTCCCACCCACAGCTACTTGAAGTGCCCGTCACATCAGAGTCAGAATTATAAATAGAGCTTTACAATGCTCGACAACACATATACTATAGTATTTACAGTACCATAAATGATTCTGTTTTCTCTGGTTAAGCAATCCCTGAGACGGAACAGTGTTCTGTGTTTGCCAAGGGAGTGGGGCCAATGGCCAGGACACGCAGGATACAGGGGCGTGAGGTGACATGTTGTGGGGGCTTCTGACCAGTCTGCAGGGTCCAGCTCCTCCAGAACAGTAGAGCTGGAGTGAGAAGCTTGCCGAGGCAGGAATACTGGCTACAGTCGGACTCCCCTCATCCTTAGGTCTGTGGTACTTTTGGCTCAGCCACAAGTGCTGAGTCCTCTCAGGGTAGACAGATATTTCAGAGTCCTTGTCCTGACCTCGGAGCCCAGGCTGCCCTAGCAGCAAGTTATCCACTTTCTCAGCCAAAGCGCTCCCGAACGAGCAGCATCAGTTTCTTCTTGCCTTTGTATATCTGTTTGAGGTTGTCAATGAACTGGGCAAATTGCAAGTGACCATCCTGAGGCAGTAGGAAGGTCTCACGGGCCTTGCTCAAAAACTCAATGAACTCTCCGTAGTGGCGGGGACTGATGTGTGTCAGGCGGGAGTGTGTGGTGTTGATATAGGCATTGATGGTTGCATCCAGTAGCTGGCGCAGTGGAGCTTTGTCTGTTGACATAAGCTTTCCAGAGCTGCGGCGGCCTGGGATGCCTGCCAGGCCTGGTGCAGTCACTGTGCACCGACGCAGGATATCAGAAAGCACGGTGGCACAGTGCACACTCTTCACCACCAGGGGGATGAGAGCTGCCAGTTCATTCTTGCCCAGAGAGTGGCTGAGAGCACAAGCCCAGAGCACATCATTGATGGCTGGATGGGTGTCCTGGTTGTAGGCCAGGTTAAGATGGCTCATGGCCAGTGAGGCCAGCTTGAAGGCACGTAGCGGGTAGCCACGGAGCTCCATGTAGCGGGCAATGGTGAACAGCTGTGAATGAGTCATGCCACCAGCAGCAGCATCAATGGCAATCTGGTAGGCTGCCTCAAAGGCAATGTGGTCTTTCTCACAAAGTGTAAGAGCTGACAAGGCACAGCTCTGTGGATCCTTCATAGCACATTGTAGGGCCAGTGTGCGAGCACAGCTAGCGAGTTCCTCCCGCTGTGGGTAGTCAAGGCTGAGGCGCAGGATAGTGGTGTGGGAGACAGCTGTGGCAGCCACAATACTTGTAGCCTCAGTCGGGGTGAAGAGTGTGTACCAGCTCTGCAAGATGCTTACCAGGGCCCGCACACCTGTCAGGGAGAACCTGAGGTCAGTAGTAGCTACTTGGTCCTAATCTGTCTGCCCAGATTTGGGGTCTGAACCTGGCCTACAGACGAGTTCTCCTAACTCCTTAGCAGCCCTGAGATGATCTGAGGCAAACCAGAGTAAAGGGGAGCATTCCAAACAGCCAGACCCAGCCCAGAGAGCCGAAGGTATCTGCTACACCTCAGCCCTTCATAAAGATGAAACAACAGAGCCCCAGGTTTGTCTGCCTTAAGTTGGGGCCCTAGGTTTCCCTAGGGATTCTAGCTGATGTAGTGCCTTTGAGGAGGGTCTTGTGCTGGGGCGTTGGGTTCTAGAATGGTTCCCAAGCCTCCAGGTTGTCTGTGGTTTTTCAGAAGCATAGACAGAGACTGGGATCAAACCACTGAGCCAACTCCTCCCTAGGGAGCACATGGGGACTGGTGGCTGAAATCATTCTCTCAGACATTTCTCTAATCATAGAGGGTCAAAGTGCTGTTGATATCAGGATATGGTCCAAGCAATGAGAGCTTAGGCTGGCTGACACGGTGGCGTCTTCTAGCTGCACACCCTTTCTCAGGCCACCAGGAATAGAATATGACCACTCTAAGGATTCACTGTTCTGTCCCAAAAGTCGAGCCTAGAAACTCCCCAGTGGAAAGAGGGAGGTGTGAGACTCACCCACTTCTGTAGCACAAGTAACCAGCCATCGAACCATCTCTCGGCGCCTCCAATTAAGGGTTGATAAGGTCATCCGCATCACCTAGACACAAAAGAGGCATTTCCAGTGGGCTATGCCTGACAGGTGAGATCCTCTCCTCCCTTCCACCTCATACTATTCTTTTATGCAATAGGTATTTTTTTGTTTGCTTGAGACAGGGTTTCATGTCTTCAATTCCCATGACCTAGAACTTCTAATCCTTCTCCTCTACCTTCTTAGCACTGACATTAAAGCTGTATCTCACCATGCCCAGTTTATGCAATGGTAGGGGTCCATCCTAAATCTTAGTTCATGTAGGTAAGCACTCTACCAAATGAGATACATTTCCAACTCAATAACAAATGTTTTGCATTATTGAATTAGTGGTCTTTTCTCTCTGCGTGGATATGTTTAATTTCTCCCTATCCCTCTCACTAGACATGGGGCTTCCTCAAGACTGACAACAGATAAGACTCTTATTGTACCTTAATTGACTTGGAGAAAGGTAGAGATAGAGAAGATGGGGACCAGAGAAGATAGGGACCCTATAGTACCTAAAGCTATTTTACTTCTGGCCTTAACTTTAAAATGGAGGCCACTTTTATAGAGTCCTTACTTTCTGTCTACCCTAGAACTTATATTCTGGAAGACAGAAAGATTCAGACATGGCTCATGTTCATTCCCCTTGGAATACCTTCTGCCAATTGTCATTACTCTAGAAACCTAAAGCTGGGACAGTGGTGTCATACTCGTACCTGTAACCCAGCTCCAGGGCTACGTTGAGCAGAGTGCTGTCTGTACTGCTGTCCGTGGGAGTAGCAATCTTGAATGCATCTTGGGCTAGTTTGAAGATGAGGGAGGAAGAATGGATGTGCTTCTGTATTGCCTCCAGGATAGTTCGTAGCCTCAGCGTATCCCTATAGTCATTGGAAAAGGTAGAGGCAGGAGTTTTTTGAGTTTCCCTAAGACAGTAAGCTGATTACAGCAAATACTAGTTGAACCATGCTAATTTTAAACCCAATGCTTCTGAGTGCTATCATTCTTCTGGTTGATCAAGCTGTCTCCTCTAAATGAATGGTGGATTTTTCTGTTCTAGACACTCACATGAATTCACCTCTCCTATCTTTTTTCTAAAAGTTATTTTATTTTGTATATATTGGTGTTTTACCTCCATATATAGATCTGTGTAATATGTGTATACCTGGAACCTACAGAGGTCAGAAGAGGGCCTTAAGTTCCTGCAACTGGAAGATGTAAGTCACCATATGGATGCTGAGAATTAAACCCAGGTCCACTGAGCTATCACTCCAGCCCCTCCTCTCTCCCAAAAATATTTGGTGACCCAATTGAAATATTAAGTGAAGTTCATACTTTAAAGTACCTTGTCTCTGTGTCACAGTTTCATGGATCCATAATCACAATGTCATACAGGCTAGTGTCACTGCTCTAAAAACTCCTGTGTTCTTAAAACCTTTCCTCATTTCTCCTGGACCCTGGCAACTACAATTTTATTCAGTTGGAATCACATAGCTTTTTCAGATTGGCTTCTTGCAATATGGAATACACATTGAGGTTCCTGTGTGTGAAGTTTATTTTGTTTTATTGCTAGATAACATTTCATTGTATGAGTATATCACAGTTTATCTTTTCACTTTGTAAAGAACATTTTGGTTGCTTTGGGGACAATTATGAATAAATACATGAATATTTCTGTGTAGGTTTGGGTATGTATATGTTTTTGACTCTTTTGGGTAATACCTAAGAGTATGATTGCTGGAACATATGTTAAGACTACATTTAGCTTTGTTAAACAAAACAAACCAAAAACCCTGCCAAACTGTCTTCCAAAGTGGCTGTGCTATTTTACATTCCCACAGCAATGAGCATTTCTGCTGTTCCATGCTGTTGTCAATATTTTGATCTTAGCTATTCTAATAGTGTATAGTGGCTATCTTGATTTAATTTACAATTTCCTAGTAATATCCTAAATATCATTTTATATGCTTGTTTGCTATCTGTAAATCTTCTCTGGCAAAACATCTTTTCAGTTCCTTGGTCAGTTTTAATTTTTTAAAGATTATTTATGTATATGAGTGCTCCATTTGCTTGCATCTATGCCTGCATGACAGAAAAGGATATCATATATCATTATAGATGGTTGTGAGCCATAATATGGTTGCTGGGAATTGAACTCAGGACTCCTGGAAGAAAAGTTCTAGTCCTATTTTATTTTATTTTGGTTTTTTGAGACAGGGTTTCTCTGTGTAGCCCGGGCTGTCTGGAACTCACTCTGTAGACCAGGCTGGTCTCAAACTCAGAAATCCACCTGCCTCTGCCTTCCAAGTGCTGGGACTAAAGGCGTGTGCCACCACCACCCAGCCCCTATTTTATTTTTAAGACAGAGTCTCATTTGTAGTTCTGCTTGTCCCAGAATTCATTCTGTAGACCAGGCTGGCCTCAAACTCAGAGAGCCTTCTGCCTCTGCCTCCTGAGTACTAGATTAAAGGCATGTGTTACTTCTGGCTTTGTAAGTTTTAAGATTGGACTATTAACTTTCTGGGTGTTGTTGTTGTTGGAGACAAATTGATTTGTATCAATCTGGAATACAGTCTCATGTATTCCAGGATGGCCTTGAATTTATGTAGCAGAGTCTGACCTTGAACTCCTGATCATCCGTCCTTCACTTCCTGAATGCTGTGATATGGACTGCAATGCCTGGTTTGTGCAATGCTGGAGCTCAAACCCAGGGCTTCAAGCATGCTAGGCACATACCAACTGGCTTGCATTCCAGCCTCTTGATAAACTTAAACTCTTAAACTTAAGAGTTCTTTGTATATTTGGGATATAAATTCTTTTTTTTTTTTTTTTTTTTTTTTTGGTTTTTGAGACAGGGTTTCTCTTTATAGCCCTGGCTGTCCTGGAACTCACTCTGTAGACCAGGCTGGCCTTGAACTCAGAAATCCGCCTGCCTCTGCCTCCCAAGTGCTGGGATCAAAGGTGTGCGCCACCACTCCCGGCGGGATATAAATTCTTACAGTGAGTTGGAAACACACTTTTATAACCAATACTGTACTTGATGATTTGAAGGATTTTGAACTTGGAGATATTAACACTTTATGTCTTACTGACACAGAAATACATACTATTACATATAAATATACTATTATATATATTAATATAATATTAAAATTGATGGTCACAAAATAACCTTATTTTGCCACAACTTTAGGTGGCTAAAGAAATAAACTTCCATGCTGCAGATTTACCATTTCTGAGTTTATCTTCCAAAACATCTATAAAAGGCAAGTTCATGGGGCTGGAGAGACAGCTTGTTAGCTAAGAGCACTTGCTGCTCTATCATTAAGATTCAAGTTTGTATCCCAACAACCATATTAGACACCTTACAAAGCTTGAATTCCAGCTCCCTAGGATCCGATGCCTCTTTTGCCTTCTGAAGGCACTACCATCAAAGATATTTTCAATTAGGAAAAAACAAAACAAAACAAAACCCAACACAGCCAGGCAACAACCTTTAATCCCTACATTTGGGAAGCAGAGGCAGGTGGAGTCGAGTTTGAAGCCAGCCTGGTCTACAGAGCAAGATTCAGGACAGCCAGAGTTGCACAGAGAAATCCTGTCTTAAGAAACAAAAGAGAAAGAGAAATAAAAAGACATCTTAAAATAAAAGTCCACAGTATCCTGATACAAAATGCTCAGGGTCCACAGCAGCTGGGATTTCATTGCAGCTTTCTGCCTACAGCTTCTCTTCACTTCTGTTTGTGATGAGGCCTGCAGAGCTAACACACCTTCACAAGCTCCCAAGGGCACAGGATCAGTCCATACTCTACCCTTTGACAGAGTGTGGTAGAATAATCACACACTCTGATTTATTATGGAGAGTTATAGGGCTTTAAGGCTGAGAGGTCACTGATAATGATCTCCATTTTATAGATTTTGAAATTGAGATTGGAAAACTAAATCGACTTTATCAGATGGAAGATTACATTTAGAAGTTAACTTAAAAATCATCTGATTATGAGGCCATGTGTGGTGGTGCACACCTTTAATCCTAGTACTTGGGAGGTAGAGGCAAGGAAGATCTGGGTGAATCCCGGCCTAACCTTGTCTACAGAGTGAGTTCTAAGACAGACAGGCCTATACAGAGAAACTCTGTCTCAAAAAACAATAAAAAACAAATAAACATAAACAAATAAAATTTGGAACTAGAGAGATGAGTTTTGGTTAGAGAACATAATGCTCTTGCAGAGAACCTAAGTTCAGTTTGAGAACCCATGTCAGAGGCTCACAACCACCTATAACTCCATCTGTGAGGGAGTCAGAAACCTCTGACCTCACTGAACACTGGCACTCATGTCCACAGACACATAATGTGAAATCATTTTTTTTAAGAAATGTAAAAATCTTTTGATTCTATATATTTAGGGTCTTACGACTTTAAAGTAACTAAGGCAAAATTCTGGTCTGAATCCAGGTGCTCTTTCTAATGAACAGTCAACATGAAGATCCCCATTGCTCCTGTCAACACAGAACACATGGCTTCTTCGGGCTCTGGGTGGGTATAGTGGGGATGTTGGATCTAATGTCTACCTGTACTTACCTTTGGCAGCAGTCAGCATGGTGGAGGCCAGTTCACACTGCTGTGATTCCAAGTGTCCAAGAGTGAACCAGCGAGGATAACGGCTGGGCACCACGACACCATGTGATGGGGGTGGGAAGCGTCGCCTGCAGAAGACGAGTTTTCTAGAACAGGTAACCTAGAAGACCCAGGAAGTGCCATCAGCTTCATTTAGACTCTGGTCATTGTGACCCCCTTTAGGGAAGTTTGCTTTCTGCTGGGGACGAATTGGTTAGGGAAAGACAGGCTAAGAGCTTTGAAGGGTTTTAAACCCACAATATATGTCAGGCAGGTGCTTGGGTACTTGGAAACCTCAAGCTGAACAGTTTCCACTATAAAGAGATTTGACAGACATATAGAGTGCCATTGGGTTATGTTGAAGAGCATAAGAAACATATGCTGCTGGGCAGTGGTGCGCACGCCTTTAATTCCAGCACTTGGGAGGCAGAGGCAGGTGGATTTCTGAGTTCGAGGCCAGCCTGGTCTACAGAGTGAGTTCCAGGACAGCCAGGGCTACACAGAGAAACCTGTCTCGAAAAATCAAAAACCAACAACCAACCAAAAAACAAAAACATTTAAAAAAAAGAAACATATGCTAAGGAATTTCCTTTTTAGCTAAACAGTTCTCTCAGTCTTATGGCCTAACTAAAATTCTTTCTCTGTATGGTTTGCTATATCCTACAAATCTACACATGTAAATCAGGAATCCTATTCTTGTTTGAAAACAAGATTCTTATAGAGCATTGTTTTGGGGTCTTGGAATATACATTTTTATCTCTGCTTTTCCTATACTCTTCTGGGAACCTGCACCTGGATCCATGACTGAATAGTTATTAGGATATAAATCACTTCTCAGGCTACCCAAGTGGTTCCAAAACAGGGAGGCACCATATCTATTGTATCTTGGGGGGCTGCTCAGACAATTTAGCCTAAATATGTGGAGGGGTCAAGTGTTTCATTAATAAAGAGTTCCAGAGCCTAGCTCATATAAAAATACCTAGGCCCTGGTTTTGGGAAAGAGAAAAGAGGAAAGGGGAGTAGGATAGGCAGAGAAAGAGGCACTGAAGATGTCTGCTTTGGCAGAGGCAATCAGGCTAAACATGGGCTACCTACCTCATGGCACGTAAGGCTAACTTATAAGACAGGTCTGGATCATGAGGCAGCAGGGCTGAGAACAAATACTTTGCAAAGGTGTGCATGGGAACACTCTCCCGGTGGATAACTTCTCCTAGACCACTGAAGGGGCCTCCTGAAGGAAGAAGATGAACCAGCCAGTTATTATTTGATTGCTTGTTTATTTTTATATGTGTATTCTAGCCTAGATTTGGGAGCCCAGGAACCCATCTGAATTTGTATGCTAACCTTCATAATTCTTTAATGTCATAAATATTTCTGAGTGTGCTATGTCAGAGAGGGGGGCCCAGAGTCATACTAAAGGTGTTGTTACCATAGCCCCCTTTCTTCTTACCTTCCAGTAGTAAGATGCACTGTTTCCGCAGTGTCTGTACTAGCTCGTCATCCAGCTGCAGTTCCTGGAGTTGGCTTAGGAGTTGCTCCTCATTACGGCATACCTTGTCCTGTGCATAGAGGCCTTCAGGCATCACTCTCTGTTGACCCATGCCCATCAGAGCAACTTCCAGGGCCAATGACAGGTATGATTCATTGCTGTTTGGGCAACCTGAAGCCACAGGTATGTGCTGGTACACAGGAAGTCTGCTTTCATTCATATCTGAGGACAACAAGTGTACCAGGTTCCTTAGGACAGGTCTAGTAGGTTTTCCTGTGTTTCTGTCTGTCCCACTTTGGGATATCAGTTGTTTAATGGTTATTATAAAGCTAAATCAGAACCTCAAAGCAGTAAGAAAAATACACTAAAAAAAGATTATGAGAGCTTTTTGCATTTTGCATTTTCTTTGACAGTTGTGTCAATGTTTTCCATGGTATCTTCTGTGCATGAGATTCTCTCTTCTATCTCTTGTATTCTGTTGGTGATGCTTGCGTCTATGACTCCTGATCTCTTTCCTACGTTTTCTATCTCCAGAGTAGTCTCCCTTTGAGATTTCTTTAATCCCACTAAGATCAGGGACTAGACAAGGCTGCCCACTCTCTCCCTACCTATTCAATATAGTACTGGAAGTGCTAGCCAGAGCAATTAGACAACAAAAAGAAGTCAAAGGAATACAAATAGGAAAGGAAGAAGTCAAAAAAATATCACTATTCGGAGATGATATGATAGTATACTTAAGTGACCCCAGAACTTCCACCAGAGAACTCCTAAACCTGATAAACAACTTTAGCAAGGTGGCAGGTTATAAAATCAACTCAAACAAATCAGTAGCCTTCCTCTACATGAAAGATAAACAGGCTGAAAAAGAAATTAGGGAAATGACACCCTTTACAATAGTCACAAATAATATAAAATACCTCGGGGTGAATCTAACCAAGCAAGTGAAAGATCTGTATGACAAGAACTTCAAGTCTCTGAAGAAAGAAATTGAAGAAGATCTCAGGAAATGGAAAGATCTCCCATGCTCATGGATCGGCAAGATTAATATAGTAAAAATGCCCATCTTGCCAAAAGCAATCTACAGATTCAATGCAATCCCCATTAAAATACCAACTCAATTCTTTACAGAACTAGAAAGAGAAATTCTCAAATTTGTTTGGAATAACAAAAAACCCAGGATAGCGAAAACCATTCTCAACAATAAAAGAACTTCTGGAGGAATTGCCATCCCTGACCTCAAGCTGTACTACAGAGCAATAGTGATAAAAACGGCCTGGTATTGGTACAGAGACAGGCAGGAAGATCAGTGGAATAGAGTTGAAGACCAGAAATGAACCTACACACCAAGGGTCATTTGATCTTTGACAAAGGAGCTAAAACCATCCAGTGGAACAAGGACAGCATTTTCAACAAATGGTGCTGGTTCAACTGGAGGACAACATGCAGAAGAATGCAAATCGATCCATTCTTATCTCCTTGTACAAAGCTCAAGTCCAAGTGGATAAAAGACCTTCACATAAAACCAGACACACTGAAACTAACAGAAGAGAAGGTGGGGAAGACCCTCGAATACCTAGGCACAGGGAAAAAGTTCCTGAACAGAACACCAATGGCTTATGCTCTAAGATCAAGAATTGACAAATGGGACTTCATAAAATTGCAAAGTTTCTGTAAGGAAAAGGACACTGTCAATAGGACAAAATGACAACCAACAGATTGGGAAAAGATCTTTACCAGTCCCACATCTGATAGAGGACTAATATCCAATATATACAAAGAACTCAAGAAATTAGACTCTAGACAACCAAATAACCCAATTAAAAAATGGGGTACAGAGCTAAACAAAGAATTCTCAACTGAGGAAATGCGAATGGCTGAGAAGCACCTAAAGAAATGTTCAGCATCCTTAATCATCAGGGAAATGCAAATCAAAACAACCCTGAGATTCCACCTCACACCAGTCAGAATGGCTAAGATCAAAAACTCAGGTGATAGTAGATGCTGGCAAGGATGTGGAGAAAGAGGAACACTCCTCCATTGTTGGTGGGATTGCGAGATGGTGCAACCACTGTGGAAAACAGTTCTGGTGGTTCCTCAGAAAATTGAACATAGCATTACCTGAGGACCCAGCTATACCACTCCTGGGCATATACCCAGAAGATGCTCCAATATATATCAAGGACATAGTGGAGCATATGTTCATAGCAGCTTTATTTATAATAGCCAGAAACTGGAAAGAACCCAGATGCCCTTCAACAGAGGAATGGATACAAAAAATGTGGTACATTTACACAATGGAATATTACTCAGCTATTAAAAACAATGAATTTGATAAATTCTTATGTAACTGGATGGAACTAGAAAATATCATCCTGAGTGAAGTAACCCAATCACAAAAGAACATACATGGTATTCACTCACTGATTACTGGATTTTAGCCTAGAAGCTTGAAATACCCAAGATTCAACTCACAGACCACATAAAGCTCATGAAGAATGACGATCAAATGGGGATGGGAGGGGCTTCAGTCCTTCTTAGAAGGAGTAACAAAATACTCAAGGGAGCAAATATGGAGACAAAGTACAGGACAGAAACTGAAGGAGGGGCCGTCTGCAGACCATTCCACCTGGGTATCCATCCATGTGCAGTCACCAAAGGTAGACTGCTGTGGATGTCAGGATGTACATGCTGACAGGAACCTGATATAGCTGTTTCCTTAGAGGTCTGCAAGAGTCTGACATATTCAGAGGCAGATGCTCACAGCTAACCATTAAACTGATCATGGGGTTCCCAATAGAGAAGATAGAGTGAAGACTGAAGGAGTTGAGAGGATTCGCAACACCATGAGGAAAGCAACAATACCAACCAACCAGAGCCCCCAGGGTCTAAACCACCAGCCTGGGAGCGCTTAGGGAGGGACCCATGGCCCCAGTTATATATGCAAGGGAGCTATATATAAGTGGGAGAAGAGATCCTTGGTCCCATGAAGGCTGGACGTCGTGGGTGGGTATTTGAGGGTGGGGAGGTGAGGTACGGGGGAGGGTGGGTGGGGGTACACCATCATAGAGGCAAGAGGAGGGGGGAAGGGATAGGGAGTTCCTGGGAGGGAGGGGGGAAAATGGGGTAAGGGGAAAACATCTGAAATGTAAATAAAATTTCCAATAAAAAAAATAGTTTACAAAAAAAAAAAAAAAAGATTATGAGAACCACAAAAAAAATCACCCTTTCATAACACACAAATTGGATAGGCCAGGCAGAGAAGCATAAAGTCTTATTTTTTTTTTTTTTTTTGCCAATGTACAATAGAATTGTAATTGTTTTTGTGTCCATTTTCACTATCTCAGTGTGAGCACCTTTAGGGGATGAGAGCATCTCATTGTTCTAGGTTTCTCCAGAGCCTGACTCCAGAAGAGCAATGTATGTCAGTGGTAAACAGATAAAGCAAGTGCAGCTTTCGGCTTTTTAAGCTAAGTGTCGTTGTGCAGATGAAGGTGACTAAAGATATGGATTCCCTATGCAGGACATTAGGACAATCAGACCTGTCCTAGCTTGGCGTGGGTTAACTCTTTATATCTACTAAGAGATACCTGACTCCATCCAGCTTCACTCTTACTTTGGAAACATCTGCATCTTCTATGTTATGATGTTATATACTCCACTAAGGATTTCAGGACGTGAACAGTGGTTTAAGACCCAACATCCCAGCTGGGTATGATGACCTATGCCTGTAGTTTTAGCTTCCTAGGTAGGTCATTGGTGAGACGATGGCTTCAGTCCTCAAGTTCAAGAACAGCACAGGGAGTAAAAAGGGGTATGTGTATGCGTTTGGAGGGAAGAATGGGAAGGGAGAAGCAATATATTATAATCTCAAAATATAATCTCAAAAGTAAAACAAATGAAAAAGATTTTGATTTTTTCTCCCTCACCCTTTTTCTATTAAGTAGCTCTGGGAGACAATTAAATGGCAGGTAATTCTAGGATCACATGAAGAGTAGTCTTAATGTCTGCTTGCAAGTAGCTGATAGTGTGGTAAGAGATACTAATACTAAAGCAAATGCAAATAAATCTAACACAGTAATAGCACAGGGAAGAAGAACAATCTAGACTCGGTGTGGAGCACTTAGTCTACTCTTTTCTGTTTGGGAAATTGGTACAAACCCACCAAGAGGGAGAACGTTAAAAGAAAATCAGAGTGTAGCTAGGAAGCTAGTTAGATGCTGACAGGCTTAAAGGTCACTGGAGACTGACTCCTTCATAGTTGGCAGTTGTAAAATGAGGGTCTCGAACTTCAGGGATTTGATTACTAGTCAAAAGAACTGGCTCTGTGGCTGGAGAGGTGGTTCAGCATTGAAGAGCTTTTACTGCTCTGCCAGAGGAGGTGTCTTCAGTTCCTACCAACTATGTCAAGCGGCTCAAAACCACTTCTTATTCTAGCTCTAGGGGGACCTGACACCTCTTTTAAAAAGAAATAAAGAAAGTAGAGCTGGGTTGGGTTGGCAGGGTGGAATATGAGTCTTATCTATGGCCCTGGGTACAGAAATGACATTTTATTCTGTGGGAGAAAAATGACTATTTAGCTGGAGGTTTCCTGGTAAGAATAAAGAGTTTATCATGGTCTGTCTACACTCTTTCTCTCTTCTTTTCTCCTCCTCCTTCTCCTTCTCTTTCTTCTTGTTCCTCCTCCTTTTCCTTTCCGTTTGCAAGATTGGGTTCTCTGTGTAACTCAGGCTGTCCTGGAACTCAGAGATCCGCCTGCCTCTTCCTTTCCAATGCTGGGATTGAAGGCATGAGCCACCACCACCAACTGCCTTCTTTCTTAACACCTGACAGGAAGGTGCCCCCTCAAGATGATGTCTGTTCCAGCAGTTTCAGAAATAATATAAAGCCTACTTAAAACTGTAGTCTCTTTAGTCACTGCTCATTCTCTGAAGATGTCCTGCTGTACAATGGCCCCTCTCACCACTGTCCACTCTCCCTTTGAGAATGTACCACCCTACTTTAATAGAGTCCAGGGATCTTCCATACTATACTCTATGTGTCTTGTCTAGGTTTTTTTTTTTTTTCAATTTGTTTGCTTTTGAGACAGGGTCTCACTATGTACCCCTGGCTGGCCTGGAACTTGCTATGTGTAGACAAGTTTAGCCTCAAACTCATAGAGCTCTGCTTGCCTCTGCC
Organism: Mastomys natalensis; assembly: GCA_021653895.1. Classification (NCBI taxonomy): domain Eukaryota; kingdom Metazoa; phylum Chordata; class Mammalia; order Rodentia; family Muridae; genus Mastomys; species Mastomys natalensis. The sequence continues at coordinate 1,380,471 of JAJTUV010000637.1, read as the reverse complement.
TACCAAGTGCTGGGATTAAAGATGTGTGCCGTCACACCCAGCACTATCTATATTCTCTCAACAGAGATCACAAGGATTGGAGAGCCAAAGGGAAAGTGCAACAAGATCCTGCTAAGAGTACTATATGATTTTAAAAAAAGATATTTTGTTGTTTTTTTTTTTTTAAAAAAGGTTTATTTATTTAACATGTATACGTCTCTATCAGCATGTATACCTGCATGCCAGAAGAGGGCATTGGATTCCAGTATAGATGGATATGAGCCACTATGTGGTTGCTGAGAATTGAACTCAGGACCTCTGGAAGAGCAGCCAGTGCTCTTAACCTTTAAGCTCTCTCTCCAGCCCCATACTTTGTGTGTTTTTTGAGGCAGGGTCTTGTACTGTGTGATCCAGGATGAACTTTTCTATTGAAATTCACCAGCTTCAGCCTCCTGAGTGCTGAGATTATAGACCTGAGCCACTATACTTGGCTTAAAAAAATGAAGGAGGAGGAGGAGGAAAAGGAGGAAGAAGTTGGGGGAGTGTTCCGGCTAGCCTTAAAACCCTGGGCTCAAATGATCTTCCTGTTTTAGCCCCCTGAGAGTAGCTGTGGCTACAGATGGGCACTGCCATGAATAGTTTAAACACACACTCCTGATAGAGGTGGTCTCCCACTTCTAGACTGCTCTGAACATTCTTCCTCTGACTCCTAAAATTCCTCTAACCTTTCTTATTCCCCTAATAAAGCTAGTAAGGTAAAGCAGGGAAGCAGGATACACATAGCCAGAACATAGATTTTAGCAGAGAGATGGCATGTCTCAGGCTGACCCTTGTACCTGACATCTCCATGTAGCTGTCATCATTCAGGCGGCAGGCCTCAGTCAAAGTGAGAAACAGGCAGCCAATGGGATCCAGGGGATGGCCTACCCAGCCCTCCAGGTTTGTGATTGTTGTCGTTCCTCTCTGCAACAACTCTGGAAATAAGTGGGTTTCAAGTTTTAGACAGAGAGATGGGAATGTGCTTTTCTTCTGCTTTCATTTCCTAATCAGCATCAGTCAGTCCCTGACCAGAAAGTCAAAGAAAAGCTCCTCTTATTGTCATGTCTTTATTTGACTGTCCTGATGGCAAGCTTACCAGCCAGGTCTAGTTTATATTGTCTGCTGGCAGTGCATACATGAAGACAGCTTTACAAGTTTCAAAAGCATCTTCTCCAGGTCTTAGTGGGCCTTCCATGTGGAAGCCTGGAAGCTTCCTATGAAAAGCAGGCTCATTGTTCCTATTTTACAGACAATAAATAAAGCTGAGATTCACAGGAATAGTGTGAAGGCACTCCACTCAGCAGGTAGAATTACATGGAATTCTCAAGGCCATGGTACTGAATGAAAATTAGGTTCTTCATCTTTTTATCTCCTGCAGGTCCTTATCACCCTTAGACACCAGGATGTTAGAGGATTCCTAATCACTTACCTTTTTCTGATGTTTGTAGATCTCTAGCTGCCGCTGCTGCTGCAACCTCAGAGTATTAATGATGGCCACCGTGAGTCTGAGAGCCTCTTTTGGATACCCATGAGATCGTAGCGCATCAACCCGAGCACAGGCTGTAGGCACATGCTCTATCAGGAAGGAAGAAAATATTTTGTTTGAGTTAAAATTTTAAATGATGAAAGTCCTATGTTTAACAGACAAAGGGGTCTGTGTTCAGTTCAGTTTCTCAGATTCAACTTGGCATCTGCTTTAGAACAGGGATTGTGTTTTTTATCTTCGAGGATATAAGTAGAAGAAGCCATCTTGAAAGGGTTCCTCTAGCCTCAGTGTGATGGTTTAGGGAATATACAAATAAAACAATAAAAAGCAGATTCCCTGTGAACATGCACTATGGGAACCTGGTGGAGGCAGCAACTAGCTGTCTAAAGGAAAAGCCTCAGCATCAAATGATTAGTTGTATTTTCGGAGGTGGGGTGTCATGTAGCCTAGGCTGGTTGTGAACTCTGACATGCAGCTGACAATGGCCTTAAATTCCCTATTCCTCTTGCTTTCAAGGTTTTGGATTATAAGCATGTACCATCATGTCTAGCTTCATTATCAAATGATTAATACATTCATTTAATAACCCAATGTCTCCTGAGGACCTATATTATATGCCAGGTAGTATACTGGGCAAAGGAAGTACAAAAATAGAGAAGACATGACAGCTGCACTAAGGTGCTCATGAATGATACCTAAACAGACAATTATAAGGCACTGACGTGACAAATACCTATAACCGAAAATATCCGAGTTATGCTTGAAGGACAAGAATGATTATGATCAAGGAGGTAAACAAGGAAGACTTTCTTAACAAAGAGCATATATGATCAATCATATATAAATAAGACCATAAAGAAAGTCTAAGTAATTTCTTTGGAGTATGGCAAATAGTTCAAGGTAGCTAGAGCTAAGCTATGAGGCTAGAGATGGCCTGGAAAGACAGTACACAGAAATCTGCTGGCCTCTGCCTCCTGAGTGGGCCACCATGCCCAGTAACGATTAACTTCCCAAAACGGGAATGATCCTAACAAGCCTTCATTTTGCTTTGTCATTTCCTCTAGAGCTAATGTTGAAAATTACAGAATAACTGGAACTAAGAGATGGAAGCAGGAGGATCTCTGGGGCTTGTTGGCTAGCTAGTCTAGCTGAATTGGTAAGATCCTGGTTTAGGGAAAGACTGAAATATCTGTCTCAAAATAAAAGGTGGAGAGAGATGGAGAAAGATACCTGATATTTACTTCTGTCTTTCACATTCACATCCTCACATCTGAACATGTAACCACACACACATTCAAATACATGTGCACACACAAACATATACAATAAACATAGTAAATGCAGATTTAAAGATACAAATAGGGAAAATACAAAATAAAAGCAAGATAACTACTCTTTACAGTTTCATGTATATTTATCCAGGTTTTTCAATTTCTAAATCAGAATTGCGATATTATAATTATTGTTTTCAACTTAATAGTACATTGTGAATATTTTTACATGGCACTAAATATGCTTGTACAACAGTCAAGATAAATACATGTCATTCCACTGACTATTCATCTACTAGTTTATCAATTCCATATTACTGGACATTGAAGTAGTTTCCAATTCCCAGGTGTACATCATTTATCTCTGTACTGTAATGACCCCCTTAGCTTGCTAATTTATTTTATTTAGTTAGTTGGGTTTTGGAAACAGAATCTTACTGTGTAACCCTAGCTGGTCTTGAACCCTAGCTAGTATGGTCTAGAACTTGCTACATAGCTATATTTTAGAATGAATGCACTCTAGTAAAGCTAAGGACAAGCTGATGTAACCAGACAACTATTGCAGAAGTTTAAACTAGATCAGACAGCTCTATCCTGTTATAAAGGATGCTAGGAAGATGAGACAGAGAAAAGAAGTCAGCCTGGTAATGAACACAGACTGCATCCTAGTTCTTAGCATTGGGTAACTGCAGTTTCAAACAGTGTTATTTTTATGTGTGTGAACATGTATGCTTATACTTGTGGAGTCTAGACGACAACTTTGGGTGTTACTCCTCAGACATTATCCACCTCTTTTTTTTTTTGGTTTTTTTTTCGAGACAGGGTTTCTCTGTGTAGCCCGGGCTGTCCTGGAACTCACTCTGTAGACCAGGCTGGCCTCGAACTCAGAAATCCGCCTGCCTCTGCCTCCCAAGTGCTGGGATTAAAGGCGTGCGCCACCACCGCCCAGCGATTATCCACCTCTTAAAGTTTAAAAAAAATTTTCTTTCTTTTCATTTGTGTATTTGGTCTATGAGTGTGAGTGCAGGCATGTGTATGGAGGTTCCAGCAATCAAACTTAGGTCATCTTTTTTTTTTTTTTTTTTTTTTTGAGACACAATCTCTCACTATCCTTTAACTAGCCAATTATGCTAAGCTAGGCTGGAATCTGCTGTCTCTGCCTCCCTAGTACTGGAATCTGTAAGTACACACTATCATGCCTGGATTACTTTACATGGGCTGTGGGGATCAAAACTCTAGTTCTTACTGACCAAGCTACCTCCTTGGTTCCCATCGTGCAAGCAAAATATGTAAGTTGTGAGCAGAATATAATGTTGCTTAGTAACAGATAACTGAAAATGTGTGAACTGATATCTAGTGGCTTTTGTTATCACTCTTCAGTATGTATCAACTGCTTTATCTTTTTCCCAAAGCTTAGGGAAAGGATACATATTTCCACTTGAGATTATTATATCTCAGCTAAGCATACATACAAATGAAGTAGGCCTCAAATAGATGACCTGAATTGGTAATAAATGCTCCAAAAGAGATGGACAGACTGTAAGTTGTAGCTAGTATTGCTGGGACCCATGCTGATGGCTCATCTGGGCCTGGTACAGGTGGGATTGGAACCTGATATTCTTGGAGCACAGGAGGGCTAGACTTACCAAGCCACAGTGGCTGGCCATGGGAATTAAAGAGTAGTCGCTCATTTTCCCGCTGGCAGGCAGGAGCTGTATAGATATCACTGCTGATTATTCGCTGTAGGTGGCTGTCCTGCCAGTGTAACTCACGACCTTCAATGGCTCTGGTGAAGACTGTTCGTCTTGATCTGGATAAAGAGTCTGGGGAAAGAAAAAAAAAAAAATGCTGAATAATCTGAAGTTCTAACATGGCTCTTCTATGTCCTCTATCCAAAAACAACAACAATAAAAAAAAAAATCCAAAATCCAAAAAAAAAAACCCCATCCAAAAAAACTCCACCTTATACAGAAGGCAATAAAATTCCTTTTTCATTAAACAACTTTCTACTGGGACTCAGAGCCACACGAAGGCTTGAAGAAACAGCTACTCAACAGCTCAATAGTAAAGATATAAACTGTTTTCCATATCAGTCAGAAAGAAAAAGGCAGCTAGATAGTATCCTTAACAATCATAACTTGTTTCATTTGCAGCATGACCCTTATTATACAAAGGGCTTCTTTGGTATTCATATTAGAAGCTGAGAAACGACTCATGAGCCTGACACAGGAAGCTTACAAGTTTGCAGTTTGCTTGGGTAATATAATACTCTGTTTTAACAAACAACATTCCCTGCCTCAGGACTCCCTAAAATTAAAGACAAATAAAAACTGATAAATAAATAAATGAATAAATAAATAAATGATTAAATAGATAAAAACTGAAAAAGATGTTATAGTTTGTTCTCAAGAAGAGCTGATGCTGACAAACGTTCTCATTGAGATCTGACCATGTTACCTTCCTTCAGGAAAAGGACTTTGGGGAAATCAGCACTACAAACAGGCCCAGATATATCAGCCCCTGTATCTGTGTCTGTCTGTCTGTCTGTCTTTTTCCTATCTTAAGAATACTGAATGTGTTCCAATGTTAAATGCAATTAACATTTTGGTGATGATATGTGAAAGGGGCTTAGAACAGAGATGGACACATTTCTCAACACAGCAGATGCTTTGCCTGTCTCATCTTGTCTGACTCTCACTGTTACTTGTTCCCATACTTTGTAAACAAGTAACAGGCCCAGAGAGTTACAGTCCCTTGCAGGGGACAGCCTAGCTCCTTATCTGGAATTCAAATGTTCTTTTTTCTTTCCCCTTTTCTTTCCTTCTTTCCTTTTCATTTCTTTCTTTCTTTTTTTTTTTTTTTTTTTTTTTGCCACTTTAGTCTTTGTTATTCTCCCACATAGGTTAGCTGTATCTACTCAGATAGATTATAAACTCTTCCATAAATTCACCTATTTTGAGGGATGTGTGGGAAAGTTGAGCTAGGGTTTTAAATTGCTATGTAGATGAGGTTGGCCTTGAATTTGATCCTCTTGCCTCTACCTCATAAGTGCTAGGATTATAGGTATGTGCCACCATGCTTGACTTCCTAAACTCAGTTTTATAAAAAGAGATTTGGTTAATGCACTTGTGTGCTTGAATGTATGTGCACCACGTGCATTGGGTCAGAAAAGGACATCAGACTCCCTGGAACTGGAGATATAGGCAGTTATGAGCCACCTGATGTTGGAGCTGGGAACTGAATCCAGGTCCTGTTCAAGAGCAGCAAGTACTCTTAACTGCTGAATCATCTCTCTATCCACTGGAGAAAGGGAGTGGGTAAGAGCACTGGTTACTTTCCCAGAGGACTTGAGTTCAATTCTCAGCACCTACATGGTGGCTCATGGTCATCTGCAGCTCCAGTTCCAGGGGGATCTGAGATCCTCTTTTGGAAAAGCTCTCATAAACATGTGTTAGCTTACAGATGATTCCACTAGGCTGCTTGCAAGAACCTAGCAATGACTTAAGTTATTATTTGCTGCTGCCGCTAGGCATGTATAAAAGGGCTACCTGCCACCTGCCACCTGCTCCCCCCCCCGCCCCCCCCCCCCCCCCCCGTTCCAGAGTTTTCTCTCTCCCTCTTTCTCTCCTCTGTGCCCCATCCCTTCTTTGCTCTCTTGGCTCTGCCCTCTCTGTCTGCTGTCTACATGTCCACACATCTAGCTCAACCTTTTCCCAGGTCCTCATTCCTCTCCCTTCCCTCAGTAAAACTGTTTTATATCAGGTCTGTTGCTTGCATAATTACTCAGGGGCACACCTTGGCATGGGCCCATCAGGTACTGCTCACAACCATTAGCTGGACTGCAGCCTATAAGTCATTCCAATAAATCCCCTTTATATATATGTGGATATATACATAGATATGGGGAGGGAGGGAAGGGAAGAGAGAGGGAGGGAGAAGAGACAGAGAGAGAGACAGACAGACAGACTCATTCTATAAGATCTGTGACTCTAGAGAACCCTGACTAGTACAGGGTGAGAGAGGAAGAAAAATGAAGAATGTCTCCAAACTGGGCATGGTGGTATAGGCCTGTCATTCTAGTACTTGGGAGGCAGAGACAAGAGGATTGGCAAGCTTGAGGATAGCCTGTGCTGACCTGTCTAAAAACACAAAAACAAAACACAGAGTGAAAAAGAACAAGAGAAAAGGAAAGGAGAAGGAAGAGATTGAGATATAAGCATGGGCCTTGAAAAGGAGGTAAACATACAAGACGACGGTTAAGAGGACAATGTGAGCAGGAGCTACACGCTTGGGATTAGCAGATAGATAACAAAATAGTGTGCTCACAAAGGCAGTACAGAAGATAACAAAATAGTGTGCTCACAAAGGCAGTGCAGAAGATGTGGTCTGATGACAGCGCTAGGCACTTAAGGCATGTTTAAGTTGGACAGTAGGGAGAAGACTGTAAAACCAACTTAGAAAAGGACAATGAAATAATGAGAACTGAGAGAGAAAAACTAGAAATTAAATGACAAAGGCATTTCAAGCAGGAAATGATCAATGTTGAACACTGCTAAAAGGCCAAAGGTCAATTAAGAATCCAACTGAGTCTCGAAAAAACAAAAAAAAAAAAAAAGAATCCAACTGAGAGGACTGGAGAGAGATGGCTCATTGGTTAAGAGCACTGACTGTTCTTCCAGAGGTCATGAGTTCAATTCCCAGCAACCACATGGTGGCTCACAACCATCTGTAATGGGATCTGATACCCTCTTCTGGTGTGTCTGAATCCAGCAACAGTGTACTCATATACATAAAATCAATCTTAAAAAAATTTTACAACTGAGAATCAACCATTCAATTTGGCCCTAGATGATATGTGACCAGTACAGAGCTGTCTCAGTACAGGTGGGGCTGAAAACCTGATTAGTGTATAAGAGAATCAGAGAGAAGTAACTATATATTTTTCTTGGTATATATAGTAAGTATGCATGATTCTTGCAATTGTTTGTTGTTTTTGAGACAGGGTTTCTCTATGTAGCCCTGGCTGTTCTGGAATTTACTCTGTAGACCAAGCTGGGCTTGAACTCAAGGGATCCACCTCCCTATGCCTCTTGATTGCTGTGATTAAAGGCCACCATTGCCTGGCTTCTTTTAGTTTAAAAAATACTTTAAAAATTATTATTCTTTTATCTAAGATATTGTGATTATTTCCCATTTCTTCTGTATCCCAGTTTTTTCCTACTCCATGAATCATTCCTATGAGTTATAAAATACAAGCCCACTGCTATGTCTCTTATCCTTAAGCAAAGCAAAGATACTCTTAGGACTTCACATATCTTTCTGGCTGCCTTTCTTTGAGGTATAAGAATTATGAAAAATACTCGAAAAAAAAAAAGAATTAAGAAAAATAGTTGAGATCTAGGGGATAAGTGGGGTTTGGACTTAGAAGTACAAGCAAAGGAAGAGGCAGAGCAGATGAACAGATACAGTAAGTCTGTTTTGGTCCTTCTTGATAACCTCTCCATGAGAGGGTTTCTCTGTGTATTCATGGCTCTCCTGGAGCCAAGGCTAGCTTCAAACTTAAGATCTACCTACCTCTGCCTCCCCTGTGGTAGGATTAGAGGCATGTAACACCATCACCAGGCATTCTTTGACCTTCTAAAACAATAGTTTTTGGTTTGTATGTTTAATTCGATGACACAGAAATAGGAGGTTTGGAAATGTTCTTCTAATTTCTTTTTATTAATAGTTTTATTTTGAGACAGGGTCTTACTATATAGCTCTGGCTGTCCTGGAACTCACTTTGCTTACTCTGGCTGATCCTGAATTCACAGATCTGACTGCCTCTGCCTCCTATGCTGTGTACCAACCAGCAGTCCTTTGCTTTTTACTTTGAAGCAGAGCCTAAGTTTTCCAGACTAGTCTACAATGAGTGACCTTCCTGCCTAGTTGGAATTACAGGTTTGTGCTATAACACCTCATGACACTTGTACTTTGGGTGGGCATTCTATCTGCATGATTTTCCACCTGTCTTAGTCAGGGTTTCTATTGCTGTGATGAAACACCACGACCAAAAAACAAATTGGGAGGAAAGAGTTTATTTGGCTTACACTTCCACATTGCTGTTCATCACCAAAGGAAATCAGGACAGAAACTCAAGCAGGGCAAGAACCTGGAGGCAGGAGCTGAAGCAGAGGCCGTAGAGGGGTGCTGCTTACCAGCTTGCTTCACATGGCTTGCTTAGCCTGCTTTTTTTTGTTTGTTTGTTTTTGTTTTTTGAGACATGGTTCCTCTGTATAGCCCTAGCTCTCCTGGAACTCACTCTGTAGACCAGGCTGGCCTCAAACTCAGAAATCCGCCTGCCTCTGCCTCCCAAGTGCTGGGATTAAAGGCGTGCGCCACCACTGCCTGGCGTTCAGCCTGCTTTCTTACAGAACCCAGAACTACCAGGCCAGGGATGGCTCCACCTACAATAAGCTGAGCCCTCCCCACTGATCACTAATTGAGAAAATGCCTCACAGCTGGATCTCATGGAAGCATTTCCTCAGCTGAGACTCCTTCCTCTCTGATGACTAACTTGTGTCAACCTCACACACAAAGTCAGACAGTACACCACCTTTGTACATATTTGCATCTACAGTGTCAATGAACAGGAGGCCAAACTCACCTGAGAACAAGAGGGAGAGGGAGTATGGACCATTCTGAGGGCAAGATGGTGTGTGTGAAACAATAATTGAAAAAGAAAACAGGCATAGACTAGGCAAATGTAGTAAATGGCTAGAAAGCACTGATGACCACTTGAAATGAGTGGTCATGAATTTAAAATAAGACTATTTACCATGGTTACTTTTCTGTAGTTACACTCAGCTGTATAATAAGTACCAAGTAATTATAACTTAACTGAAGTAGGGAGAGAGAATGAGGGGCATCCGCCAATATCCTAAAGAAAAGGAACCGGCAGCTGAGAGTATGGTAGCGTGTGTACCTGCAATCACAGAATATCGAAAGCTGAAGCAAGTTCAAGGCCAGCCCTGGGTATGAGGTTTTTTGTTTAAATATTTTTTTGTTTATGTATTGTATTATATTGTATGTATGTATGTATGTATGTATGTATGTATGTATGTATGTATATGAGTGCTCTATCTGTAGAGGGCATTCAATCACATTATAGATGGTTGTGAGCTACCAAGTGGTTGCTGCAATTGAACTCAGAACCTCCAAAAGAGTAGACAGTGCTCTTAACCACTAAGCTGTATCTCCAGGCATCTATAATGAGACAGAGAGAGAAAAAACAAACAAACAAACTCTAGATTGGGCCATGGGTGGAAAAGAACTGATAACAATAAGAACCAACACAAAATGAGAATTTCAAGAGTGGGGAGTATGATTGTATATATTTGATCATCTATGATACTAAAGTCTATATTAAAGTGATGGCTTCCTGTGTTGTGTAGGTTAGATGAGTGCTAGAAATGGGTATCTTAATGAAGGGACAAAATATTGGCAACTAATTATGGTACAGTAGAAGATGACCAGCTGGGCAGTGGTGGCGCACACCTTTAATCCCAGCACTTGGGAGGCAAAGGCAGGCAGATTTCTGAGTTCGAGGCCAGCCTGGTCTACAGAGTGAGTTCCAGGACAGTCAGGGCTACACAGAGAAACCCTGTCTAGAAAAATCAAAAAAAAAAAAAAAAAAAAAAAAAAGATTTAGCATCTTGAGACGAATTAAAAGAAAAGCTTTTCGTATTTAAAGTAATAATTTTGACAGAAAAAAAAAAAGGCTATACGGCCACCACTGTCCTGGTACTTTATCATCCTACCTTTTGAAGTCCTAAACACAAAGATCCTTGGCTCACCTGGGCTGTGGCTGGAACTCTGGGAAAGTGCATTGGTAATATTAGGCAGCTCATGTCCATAGTTTCCATCCTCCAGGGACAGATATCCAGGTCGCTCCACTTCTGCAGTTGCTGAAGCCAACAAGATTTTTCTTCCAGTTTGCAGTGCGGATTTAAAATTATGCACACCCATAAAGCCCCTAAAAAGTAAAGCAGTCCACATTCTTACTGTCTGTGAATAACACCCCTGCCTTTGCTTTAATCTTCAGCACCCAAACAATCCCAATACCCACAAGGCAAAACAAGTAACAAGCCCATCAGCTTCCTCCTCTCTCGTACTTGTGAAACATACACACATACATATATATACATATTATATGTAAGTATGAATATAATTGCTGAGTTTTCAGAATTGGCTGAGGGACTAAAACTTGTGAAACTGTGAGCCAGATGAATCTTAAGTTTCTGTCAGATAGTGTTGGCACAACAAGGTGAAAGTAACCTAACAGCAGGTGAATAAGATCCTGTTTTCTGTCTTTAGAAGCTGTCTGGTAGAAGAGATGAATAAATAAGCATAATGCCATGTGAATATAAGTGTTAAATTAAGGTGTGTATAGGGTTTAGAGCTGGGAGATGGTTCTGTGGTTAAAGTGCTTGTCTTCCAAATGTAGAGACATGAGTTCAGATCTCCAGGGCTCACATAAAAGCTAGATGCAGTGATACATGCCTGAGATCCAAGTATTGTCATGGTGAGATGGAGACAGCTTGCAGGGTCAGCTAGACTGGCCTGTGTGACAGTTCCAGTCCAATGAGAGACCCTACCTCAAATAAGTGGAAGGTGCCTAAGGACTGACAGGTTGTCCTCTGACCTCTGCATGTGTGCCGTATATACTTGTGCACATGTGCACACACTCATACATATGAGACATATTCAGGTATAATAGCACACAAAAAAGCACTTAATACAAAGTCAGGGTTGGAAGGGAGGTATTCAGAAAAATTTCATATTTTGGCTAATCAGATTTTTGTAAAAGATTTATTTATTTATTTTTACATATATGAGTACACTGTAGCTGTCTTCGGACACACCAGAAGAGGGCACCAGATTCCATTACAGATGGTTGTGATCCATCATGTGGTTGGTGGAAATTGAACTCAGGACCTCTGGAAGAGCAGCCAGTGCTCTTAACCGAAAGCCATCTCTTCAGCCCTAGCTAATTAGATTTTTGACCTCTAAGACTCTCAATTATTAAACTAGGAACATAAAACTACCTAGTTTATTGGAATAGTAGGAGTACTGCAAGAGATAAAACTTGAGAAGGATTGTTGGGTAGTGCTGGCGCACGCCTTTAATCCCAGAACTTGGGAAGCAGAGGCAGGCGGATTTCTGAGTTCGAGGCCAGCCTGGTTTACAGAGTGAGTTCCAGGACAACCAGGGCTATACAGAGAAATCCTGCCTTGAAAAACAAACAAACAAACAAACAAACAAAACTTGAGATGGATCTAGTCTAATACATCTAATACATTATTGCTGAACAAATCTTAGTATTTCTTTTTTCAAAGAAAAATGATTTACTCTGACTTGGATTTTAGAACTGCTGATCAAAGTCTGTGATGCCTTAAAACACTGCTTTTCCAGTTTTTGGTCACTGTAGTGGAATATTACATATTCCAAAGAACAAATGAAAACAATTCCTTTGACCATTTCACTCTTCTTTCTAATGAAAACAGGTTCTTCTCAAGACTGACTGTGTGGTTGTGCCAGATACTTTCTCAGTCTCCAGTTAGCAATAAGTAGAAATGTAGTGATTTCCCCCAAGTAAGGTCTTGCTAAATTAAATTGTTCAGGCTAGTTGGTCTTGAACTCCCCCTCCCCTAGACTAGTTTTCCAAATGCTGGAATTCCAGCTACCATACCCAGTGATCTAATGCCTCTTAATCATGGATAAGGATCTCACAGTCCCTTCCTTCCTTCCTTCCTTCCTTCCTTCCTTCCTTCCTTCCTTCCTTCCTTCCTTCCTTCCCACAGCCTTTTTCTAAAAACTATTTTATTATACTTACTTATATATGCATGTATGTATGTCTGTGTATGTGCTTGTGCCTGAGTAAGAGGCACCCCCTGGAGCTAGAGTTATAAGTACTTGTGAGCTGCCTGACATGGGTGCTGGAAATTGAACTTGGGCAATCTGAAAGAACAATACATGTTCTTAACCACTGAGCTGAATGTCTCCAGCACCAGATTTCACAGCCTCTTAAAGTGTATTGGTATTTTTGCTTTCAAATGGAAATGTCTTAAAGGCCACACAGCCTCAATTTCAGATACTAACTGAAGATGAAAGTTTACTTATATTGGCTCAACTCTTTTATTTAAAATTATATTTATTTATTCCTTTTTGTACTTTTTGAGACAAGATTTCATTATACAGTCCTGGTGGACCTGGATCTCTCTATTTAGACCAGGCTGGCCTTAAACTACATAGACCAGTCTGCTTCTGCCTCTTGAGTGCTGGGATTAAAGTGTGCCACCATGCCTGGCTTGCCATTTAATACAGAAAGAGAGAAAGAAAAGTACAGTAGAAGGCTAAAGCTTAAGTACTAGAAACCTCCTCATACCTGAGTGAGCTGGCTAGGCACGATATCAGAGAGGAGACTCAGAGAAAGCATCTAGAGTGAGGCCAAGGTTGTATTGTACTATGTTATGTTTTGTTTTAAGACAGAGTTTAATGTAGCCCAAGTGGCCTGGAACTAAGTAAGATTGGATGATCTTGAATTCCTATTTCTCCTTCCTCCACCTTCCAAGTGCTGAGATTACAGGTGTTTGTCAGCACACCTGGTTTTATGCAGTGCTGGGTATTGAACCCTGGGCCTTCCTCATGCTAAGGAAGTATCACCACATCACCAGACCCTGAGGCTAAGGTAATGTCATGCAACTGAAGCCAAGTGAAGAGGTTTTTCCAGCAATGTAGGTAGCATGATTTAGGATCCTTAACAGGAAGGCTCACTGCTGCAGAAGCAATGACTCGAGATCAGGAAGCTTCTGTAGAATCTAAAATGTTTTACCAGCTAGGATTAGCAAGACCCACACAAAGGCTGACAGCAAATCTTCATTAACTTTTGTGTTAGAGGGCAAAGTGACAGGATATGGGACTTGTAAGGGATAGAGACGCACCTAGCTCATCCCAGAGCTGCCTGCACTTGTCTGTCATGCTTGTTCCTTGCTGCCTCCAGAGTGTGAGGCGTGGATCAGCCATAAATTGCTCAGTGATAAGTGTCAGCATCCTGGCTCCATTGGAATCTCTCATCCGAAGCATCTCTCGAACCTGAAGTACAAGGAGGGCAAGTGATTGGTAACCGCACAGTATAAGAAAGGAGAAGGAAGGACAGAAAACGGGTTGAGGAGATGATGTACTGGCATAGTACATTTAAGAGGCAGAGAGAAAGCCTCCCAATGGTGTAAGTGAAATTCCTACATATCAAGAAAGCCTGTTATATATAATGAAATACTTCTTTAAACACATTAGGATAGCTGGAATGAAAGGACAATGACAGTTTTGGTGTGGTAAAAGTAAAGAAATCAGGACCCATATCCTACTAGTGGAGCTTTACAATGAAGCTGCAACCTTGGAAAATACTCTATGTAGAACTTATATAAGAATGTTAATAGCAACCTTTTTTTTAGAGTAGCCAAAAGGTGAAAGCAATCCAAGTGTCTACTAACAGACAAAGGATAAATAAAATGGATTACTTAACTGTAGTGATGAACCTTTAAAATATCAGGCTAAGAAGTAAAGATGTCAGTCACAACACACACACACACATATATATTTATTATTGGAAAAGTCCAGAATAGGGAAACTTATAGAGATGACAGTAGATTAGAGGTTACTGAGATCTGGGGGTGGGTAGGTGGCCATGGAGGATGAGCGAGAGTGTTTAGTGTGAAGATGAGGCTGCCATCTGCTCTAGTTACTCTGTGTTGAATCAAACATAGCCTTTAGGCTGTGCCTTGCCCAGACTAACTCCATTTTATAAGATAGCAGTTTGGCTCATGTTGAATGCAAATGCTGATGCAGAAGAGCTCCACATCTTGTTTGTGTACGTAAATAACTACCATCTACCCACCCCTAACCAGGGGCACATGCTGACAAACAACTCATTCATGCAAAATATGACCACCCATGAACTTAACAAATCAGGAACACGAGAATAGCATCAAAAGCATGTCAAAAAAGCAGACTTGTGAACTTATTGAACACACCAGACCAACAGATGAAGCAATCTCCTTATCTGGGTCATATAAAAGAAGGGACTCTTAATAATGGAGTGCAGGGACACCTGCCAGTTCATCAGCAGACCAGCTGACACAAAACTATCAGCAGGTAATGAACTCCTGACTGTCTCTGGGGCTTCAGCCCAGCATGACCCCTCTGCTTGACGGTGCCAGCTTGGACTGCTGTTCTTTCCATCTGGCTTTTCATCTTGAACCAGCCCTGTACTTGGAACTTTCTCTGTGTCTCAGAACAGTTTTGTGACTGGGATCTCATGTCAATATCTTCATGTATGTGTATGTGTACATGCACATGTGTATGTTTGTGTGGAATTAGAGGATGACCTTGAGTGTTGCTCCTCGTGGACACTTCATCTTTTGTTTCAACTCTCACCAGCCTGGGACCCTGCTAAGTAGGCTAACCAATGACCACCAGAGACCCAGGATTTCTGCCTCCCATTGTGTCAGCACTGCAGCCACTTAACTGCAGGTGCAGTTTACGAACTGAACCATTCCCTCCCACTTATTTTAATATTTTTATCTCAGCCCTTTGAGTGACTCTCTTGGCATGTGCCTGCTCTCTGCTCTTGACTTCAGAGAGGGCTCAATGACCTCTCTAGCTCTATCTTTATGTAGCCAAAAAAAAGTTAAATTATCTGTTTCTCTTATCTGTACATACATACAAACACAAAATACACACATATATACATTACACACACAAACATATACACACATACTACCTACACAGGTAAATAGATGATAGATATAAAGATACTCTGCTGTCAAGCCTGGTGACTGAATTCAATCCGTGGAACCCAGGAAAAGGGGAAAACAGAGAACTATTCCATATGGTTATGATCTGAGCAATAATGTCGTAAGATCTGCCCTCAAATAAGTTTTAAATTAAGAAACCCTGTGACTGTAGTGTGAAGTCAGTACTACTTGGTAAATCAAGACCAACAAAAGTGACAACTGTGAATTTATTGTGTTTTTTGTTGTTTTTTTTTTTTAAATAAATTTGATGTTGTGGAAAGACAAACATCTCAGTTTGTTTCTGAAGCAGCTCACTTACATCTGATAGGTAAGGGATAAACTTTCTTTCCAAGATGATAAGAATGTTAATTCTGGTGATGACTCTATACTAAGTATGTGTGAATATACCAACCCCATGCTAGCAAGTGTTCTACCACTGACCTGCATGTATCTCCAGCCAATATTGTACTGCTTATATGGGTAAACCATGTAATATATGTTATATTATATCTCAGTAAAGGTGTTAATGGAAAGAGAAAAACAAATGACAAAAACCAATCCAGCCTGCCTGGCACAGGCACCTCCAGTTTCAAAACCGTCTCTTTTGGAACATTGTTGAAACTCTAGTCACTGATGCTTCATCGGGCAGCTTTTGGTCACAGTAGAGGGAAGATGGTTCCTTGCTAAAGTTCTCTAGCACTGTGGGCTCATTTAGAGAGTAGAGAAAAACAGACCACCAGAAGGAGGGCTCCATGGAATAACCTGATTGTGAGGCTCTGCTTATCCTTTCCTGCTAGGAGTTAAACACAGCTAGGTGAAGTAAGCTAAGTACATACACCAGAAGGCATAAGTGTGGTACGCACAGTTTTGTGGAGAGCCGTTTAGCCACGCCCCCAAGGTACTAGCCACGCCCCCAAGGAACTGTGGAGAGCCGTTTAGCCACGCCCCTAAGGCGGACGTGAGCCTTGGCTTATCCTTGCCAGTTACAACTCCTTATATGGTGTGGGGCTGTGCTGACAGTGATGTGAGGTTACATCTGACCGCTCTGGACCTATGGGCTCGGACCATGCCACGACCCGTGATTGGCCAGGATGGAGTACCTTTTACTTCTGGACGCCATTCTAAGATGGCGCCGGCTTTCCAAGGTCAGCTCAGCTTCCTGAGTAAACAAGCCCATTGCGCATGCGTCGGCCTTGAGACCTCCCTGAGCAGGCTTATGCTAATGAGGTATTGTCAGCCTAACCTATCCTGAGAGAACACGCCACCTAGCCTGCCTAGGGTGGATATATAAGCAGCTGGCTTCTGCCGCTCGGGGTCCCCGTGGTCAAGATTCGTTCCTGGAATAAAGCTGTCTGAGAAGGATCCAACTGTGTCGTGTCTTACTTGCTGGTCGAGGCGGACGCGACATCTGGCGCCGAAAACCCGGGACCCGAGGACAGCATCCTCGTGGATTCAGAACTCAACAGCTCAGGACGGAGGTACTGGCTAGAGCTAAGACTCTAGGCTAGAGGAAGGTAAGGCCCTAGGGTATAAATAGTAAAGAAAAAAAAACGTTCACGAAAAGAGACGGAGGTACCGGCTAGAGCTAAGACTCTAGGCTAGAGCAAGGTAAGGCTCTAGGAATAAATAAAAGGCCTAGGTGTTTAAGTTCCCGGGAAAATTGTAACATAATTTTGGTTAGAGTAGTATTATGTTAATTGCAGACCCATTGTGGGTCGGCTTGTGTGTCGCTATTTTGTTTTGCTTGGGGACGATTCTAAGGTTCTCGGAGGGAGATAATTGTACCAAACGAAAGGTGAAAGTAAAGAAACAGAGACGTAAAATGGAAAATTCTCTATCTCACCAGCTTTTTAGCTCCGCTTCCCTTAAAGCCGGAGGGAGTCCCTCCTTCCGCACCACCGGCCTGGACTCCCTTGCTGAGGGAGGGTGCCGGGATGGTGGAGTGCAATGGACAAAGAAAATTTATTTTTAACAAAGATACAAAGTTGAACCTTGAACATAAAAGGAAGCAGGAGGGTATAAGGAAAGAAGTTGCCCGCTCTCTGGCGTGTTTACAAAAAGAAAAACAAACAAACAAAAAAGCTTATTACAGAGCCCTCCAGAGAAGCAAGAGATGATTGGGGGACGCCCTAATCTCTCTGGCTATCTCAAGGAGAGATTCTCAATTTTGTTTTCTATGTTTATTGTCTAACATTGGTATACCAATTTGTCCATATATGTATCATATGTTTGTTTTGTCTGGCATAAATGGTTGTGTTTTATGTCTTATGTTTCGAAAACTGCCTGTTCAATTTACTTTCAAACTTGCTTGGGAAGCAGTCTCAATTTATAATTTACCCTGCTCTTTGGCTGGGAGATGAGCACTAGCCGATACAACCTTGAAAAGTATCAACTGTTTTCATAAGCGGCTTTGGAAAGGAGGCCAACAGTTTCTGCAAGGCCAACTGTTTCTGCAATAAGGGTGTCTCCCAGTTTGATAAATACTTTTCTCTTAAATTACAGCTAAAAAGGTAAAAATAATTTGCTCAAATGTGTATTTATTTTTATTCTTGATTGATATTAAAAAATGCAAATTTGTTCTATATCATTGGATATGTTTACAAATCTACAATTTTAGTAACAAAACTAAATTATAGCTGGTAATTCAAGTTGGAGTCATTCAAAACCAGATATTTAAAAGAGATCTCAATAAGAGTTTAATCTGGGATCAAACATGAACACCTTCTTTCGTTGCACAATTGGCTTATTAGTTGATCCCTCTAAGAGACTTTTAATACAAGCCTTTGCTCTCATACAACGAGCTTTAACATATTAGTCTTTGTTGATCCTATAAACATCTAAAGATAATATCTTTTCAATGCCTGATACATCAGCTGTATTCCTAAATATATTGTGACACAAAAAGTTCAGATAGGAGAAGAAGGTTTACTTATTTTAAATTATTTTCAAAGGTTTCTAGGGATGCTAATTGGTTAAGATTTTATTTTAAGCTCTCCACCAAAGAATTTAGTCTCTCTTTAATGTTCTCAAGAAAGATACAAACCCTAATTTCTTTCCATAATTGGCTGATAAAGGAAAAAAAATAATTTTACAGAAAATAGAAAAAACTGTTATTAATAGATATATAAATTAGTTATTGGCTGTTTTATAACAGTCCTTTGATACAAGAGATTATTAATATAGATTTATATTTCTTTACTTCCATAAGAAGTTTTACCATCTTGTTTTAAAGCTATTTGCTATATTAATATAATATTATATTAATATAATATTAATATATTAATAAGTTAAGATCACAAAGGTATCTTAAAGAAAAACTTAAAGAAATATTTCTTATTCCAAATAATAATATAATTAATTATTACAAATACTGGTATTTGGCCTGATACATGATCAGCTTGTTACAGCTTTTTTTTTCTATGCATGCTCTTATATTTCTTATGCATGTATACATATAGCCCAATGCCTTTGGGAAATCAGTTAGCTGATGATTTAACTAAAATTCAAATATATAATGTTCATAAGGCACAGGAGCTTCATGCTTTGCACCATGTGTCTACAAAGACTCTCCAAAAAATGTTCCATATAACTAGAAAACAGGCTAGAGCAATAATTGCAGACTGTTCAGCCTGTGCTCCCTTAGCTTCTGTTCCTCATTATGGCATAAATCCAAGAGGACTGATACCTAATGATTTATGGCATATGGATGTTATACACATTCCTCAATTTAAAAAGTTATCTTATGTTCCTATAATAGTAGATGCTTTTTTCCTCTATGTTATTACATCTGCTTTATGCGGGGAGAAATTATCTCATATATGTTCTCATCTATTAAAAATTCAAATTAATAAAATAAAAAGGTGGGATATGGGGAATAAAAGATACCCCTTCCTTTATATTTTCACATTCTCTATTTGTTTTGAATTTTCTCACATTGGATAATGCTGGTCTGTCTGCTGCAGACCGTCGGCGGAGTGTGGGAAGTGTTGACAAATCCTTAGTGTATTGGAAAGATCCTGTGGATGTCACTATGCATGGCCCTGATCCAGTGTTGGTCTGGGGTCGTGGTTATGTTTGTGTCTTTCTACAGGAAGAGGACAATCCAATTTGGGTTCCAGAACGACTGACACGGAGGATCTTAACAGTGGATGATGATCCTTCGACGGACTCCCCGGATGATAATTCCAGTCCTCGCCCTTCTCCTTCAGGCTTGGGTTCCTAGTATGCAGGGAGATTTACGATGGGCTATACTATCTGCCTATCCTAAGCCTATGCCAATTAGATACAATTCGGTTGTTTTCCCTAAGTTTTTCATTACTAACAAGACTATAGATTTGCCTTATCTCCCGTATGACCCCATATGGGCACCTTTAGGGGAGTCTCGCTCCTTGTTAGAGCGAGGCTCTCTCTGTTTTCAGCTAGAGGAAGAAGGAAATTGTATTCAGTTGACAACTCAGGCCTTTGGGAGGTTTGATGAGGATAAAGGCGGTTGGTGGCCTTGGACCCAGGACAACGGCAACCCAAAAATTATTGTTACTCGCCAAAACTTTTGGCGAGAGGTACTCTGGACCAATGGTACCTTTATTTCGCCTACAGTTGCTCCTCTAGACCGTCCTTTTCAACCTCGAGTAGCTCCCCATTGTAATTTAGATGATGTAGAAAGCATTCCTCCTTGGTCGGATTGTCAATCGTCTCTTGCTGGTTGGGCGAACCAGGATAGGACTTTCTCTATTCCCCTAATATGAGGCCTAACCCTGGAGGAATACTAGACATGGCCCAGGGTATGTTCATACAAAATCTCGGGCTGCATCCTTTTTATAAATGGCTACTGTGTGGAGTTAATGGTAGTTGTACAGATCTCAGTCCGTTGATTTTCATTCAAGGTGGATCTGCAGGTAAAACCGTTTTTAATGGCATTACCACCTTGTCTGTACCCCGTTATATACCGGGACGCAAATTTTACAGCAATTCCACTATGGAAATTACGGGAGTTAATACGACCCTAAAACAAATTACATATTCGCCTACCCCAGTGTGTGTCTTTTTTCCTTTTCTGTTTATTCTTTCTAATTCTTCCTTCGAGTCTTGTACAACTGATTCTTGTATGTTGTCTCAGTGTTGGGCTGCCGACCGAGCACGGCGTGCCATGATTACTAGAGTGCCAAGATGGATTCCCGTTCCCGTGGACACTCCATCTACGTTGTCTTTATTCAGACAACAACGAGATTTTGGGATAACCGCAGCTATTATAACAGCAATATCACTTAGTGCGGTTGCGGCTACTGCTGCCGGGGTTGCTTTAGCAACCACAGTCCCATCCAGTGTTACTCTTAACCGGTTGTCAGCTACTGTGTCAGATGCAATTGATCGACAAACTTTTGCTAATTCTCAAATAAAAGGCGGTTTAATAATTCTAAATCAGCGCCTGGATTTGGTGGAAGAACAGATTGACATCCTTTTCGGCTTGGCACAATTAGGGTGTGAGAGAAAAACTGGAGCGCTTTGCATCACTAGTATTCAATATAAGAATTTTACTCGTGCGGCTAATTTGTCTAGGCAATTATCTCAATATCTTATAGGTAACTGGTCTGAAGGATTCGAAGAAACGCTGGAGAAGCTGAGGGCAGCAGTGGTGGCTATCAATTCGACCCGTGTGGACCTTTCGCTGACGGAGGGGCTCACTTCCTGGATTACGAATGCACTTGGTTTCTTCAAAGAATGGGCAGGAATATTTGTCTGGGGTGCTGCTGTTCTCTTAGGAGTTGGTTTCTGCTTTTGGTTCCTCTGTCGCTTGCGTCGTGACCATGCGAGGCATAAGGCTGTGGTTTACCAGGCGCTGACAGCCATGGACGAAGGTACTTCCCCAGCTGTTTGGCTGGCCTCCCTTAAGGAGATGTAATAGAGTACCTTCTGGACCCGATGATGACCATCTAGACATTATTTCCTACATTCTGACTGTTTTGAACGGCATCACCTCCTTAATTTTTGTAGCAGAGAGTCTTGACTGGAGATGTTCTCGATTTTTGAGATAGATTCTCTGAAAGTATGTCTGGGCATGGAGGTTTTGTGCCTTTTTCCTCTCCCTGAA
Source organism: Mastomys natalensis (assembly GCA_021653895.1). Classification (NCBI taxonomy): domain Eukaryota; kingdom Metazoa; phylum Chordata; class Mammalia; order Rodentia; family Muridae; genus Mastomys; species Mastomys natalensis. The sequence continues at coordinate 1,358,775 of JAJTUV010000637.1, read as the reverse complement.
AAAAATAGGCGCGACGACAAGTATGAGGTAGCGCGCACCTCTTTACTTCGTCGTCTTCCCTTGCACAAGGGCTCGGACCTCTACTTTCCTTGCCCTGCTACCTGGTGTTTTCCGTTCGAATCTGTTTGGATGGTGGGACCCTCTGTCACCGGTCTAAGGGTCCATGGTCGCCTGTTGGCTTTCATGGTTCGTGTGTGTTTTCTCTGCCCTATGGTCTAGTAGTGTAAGAAACGCCTTGCCCTGCTAGCGCATGCTGTCCACACCGTGGAGACTGGCCAGTCCCTCTGCCCTGGCCTGCCATAACACCGCAGGCTTTTTAGCGTGCTTTTGCTTCCTGGAGTCTGCAATGCAGGTGATTACATCGTCTGTAGGGCCCAGCCAGAGTGTCGCCTAAGACAGGGGCCACGCCTACAGGAGATTGCCAGCTTCTCCTGGGCCTTAGTTGGCTTTTGCTGCGTGTGCGTCCAGACGGGCTTGACTCTCTGGCCTAGGGATTGTTCTGCCTCCCTGTGTCTGCTCCTTTGGAAGAGCTGGTTGCCGCTATTTAAATTAAAAAGGGGGAACTGTGGAGAGCCGTTTAGCCACGCCCCCAAGGTACTAGCCACGCCCCCAAGGAACTGTGGAGAGCCGTTTAGCCACGCCCCTAAGGCGGACGTGAGCCTTGGCTTATCCTTGCCAGTTACAACTCCTTATATGGTGTGGGGCTGTGCTGACAGTGATGTGAGGTTACATCTGACCGCTCTGGACCTATGGGCTCGGACCATGCCACGACCCGTGATTGGCCAGGATGGAGTACCTTTTACTTCTGGACGCCATTCTAAGATGGCGCCGGCTTTCCAAGGTCAGCTCAGCTTCCTGAGTAAACAAGCCCATTGCGCATGCGTCGGCCTTGAGACCTCCCTGAGCAGGCTTATGCTAATGAGGTATTGTCAGCCTAACCTATCCTGAGAGAACACGCCACCTAGCCTGCCTAGGGTGGATATATAAGCAGCTGGCTTCTGCCGCTCGGGGTCCCCGTGGTCAAGATTCGTTCCTGGAATAAAGCTGTCTGAGAAGGATCCAACTGTGTCGTGTCTTACTTGCTGGTCGAGGCGGACGCGACACAGTTTACTTAATATTTGAAAGGAAGGAAGGACAGAGGGGAGGAAGGAAGGAAGGAAAAAAGAGAAGGAGGGAAGAAGAGAAGGAAGAAAGAAGGGAAGGAGGGAGAGAGAGAAGGAGGCAGTCAGGCAAGCTAGCTTTTTACTTCTTACCTTGGCAAACATTGAGTTGAGCTGCTTCCCAGAGCCATAGTAACCCCCCTGGGAGAGAAAAAGCTTCACTTGTTCTTTCACCTGTTCTTCATCCAAGTGCCAGCAGTTCTCATCGTCGATGCTGGCCCCAGCTGTGGGGTCAGGGGCACCTGTGAGGAACAGGAGCACTGTGAGCACATAGATGCAGATAGTCAGTGCTTTGCACCTGTGTAGTGCTTCAGACATGTAAGGTGTATGCTAGTTTTACATTCACAGAAGTCACAGTTGTAGCCCTCTAAAGTCTAGAACTACTGAAAAGCCTAGAATAAAATTCATATATTGTGATGGGCAGTGGTGGCACATGCCTTTAGTCCCAGCACTCAGGAGGCAGAGGTGGGTGGATCTCTGAGTATGAGGCCAGCCTGGTCTATAGAGTTCTAGGACAGTCATGTCTACACAGAGACCTTGACTCAAAAATCAACAAACATACACATGTGCTACTGTTAAATATACATTTGGCTTCTGTTCTACATTCCATGGCATACAACTATTTTTTAAAAAATTTTTCAATTTATGTGTTTGTGTGTTTTGCCTGCATGTATGTCTGTGCATCACATGTGTGCAGTGCCTACAGAAGACAGAAGAGGGTATCAAATCCTCTGAGACTAGAGTTACATCTGGTTGTTAGCTGCCATGGGAGTGCGGATATCAAACCCAGGTCTTCTGTTGAGCAACACGTATTCTTAACTGCTGAGCCTACCTCCAGGCTTTAAATTCCTTGATTCCTTGTACTTTTCTTTTTTTTTCAAGACAGGGTTTCTCTGTGTAGCCCTGGCTGTCCTGGAACTCATTCTGTAGACCAGGCTGGCCTCGAACTCAGAAATCCACCTGCCTCTGCCTCCCTAGTGCTAGGATTAAAGGTGTGTGCCACCACCGCCCAGCTGGTCATCTTCTACTGTACCATAATTAGTTGCCAATATTTTGTCCCTTCATTAAGATACCCATTTCTAGCCCGGCTCCCTTGTACTTTTCAAAGTGGTGTCTTTCTGTGTGGTAATGAGTTGGGGATAACAGTTGAGAGAAGCTAGACAGCTTCAGAATTGGCTCTGCTCACCCAGGCAGAGAGTTGAGACATTTAGTCCCACATGTCAGCCTCTAATAATAATAATAATAATAATAATAATAATAATAATAAAATGAGTCCTAAAGGCTAAGTTGTTTACCAATGACTAGTGATTTTAATCAATTATTATCTATTGTCTTAGGGTTTCTATTCCTGCACAAACATCATGACCAAGAAACAAATTGGAGAGGAAAGGATTTATTCAGCTTACACTTCCACATTGCTGTTCATCATCAAAGGAAGTCAGGACTGGAAGTCAAGCAGGTCAGGAAGCAGGAGCTGATGCAGAGGCCATAGAGGAATGTTACAGGATTGCTTCTGCTGGCTTGCTCAGCTTGCTTTCTTATAGAACCCAAGACTACCAGCCCAGGGATGGCACCACCCACGATGGGCTGGGCCCTCCCCCTTGATCACTAATTGAGAAAATGCCTTATAGCTGGATCTCATGGAGACATTTCTTCAAGAGAGTCTTCCTTCTCTGTGATAACTCCAGCTTGTGTCAAGTTGACACACAAAACCAGTCAGTACATCTATGTAATAACACTTACAAAAACAAAACAAAACAAAAATAAGCCCAATAACAGAATTTGTAGAGCTTCCAGAGAGTAGAACATGAGGGAGGGTTCTCAAGAGCAGTACACCTGGAGAAAGTTGGAAGCATGGTCTCTTGTAGCATATGCTTTGCCCTATGTATTTTTCAGTTGTACCTTCGGTAATATTATAATGAACCTACAAATGTAAGTAAAATGTTTCCCCGATTCTGTGACTCAACCCAGCAAATTAACTGAACATCAGAGAGGAGTGTGGGAACCTTGATTTATGGTCAGTCAGTCTGCCAGCTAGTTAAAAGCTAAAACAACCTGAGGCATGAGGCTGGCATCTGAAGCAGGGCAGAAGAGGGGAAGAGTTTTGGAGACTGAGCCTTCAACATGTAGGTGTCACACCATCTCCAGGTAGTATCAAAAATGAATTATATTAGAGGACATGTTGGTGTCTGCTGTGGAATTGGTTGGTTGCTGTGCGGGAAAAAAAAAAATCCCTAAAGAGTTGATCATATAGGCATTCTGGGCTGTATTCTGAGGCTATGAGAGGGGAGGCTCACTTTGTTTCTCCTCTGTATCTTCAAAACACAGGAGGAAAAAATCATAACATTTCCTACCTAGGAATGTGATATTACTTTGCTTTGTCCTGTGAAGTTCAACTTTCTATTAACATACATATATTATTTTTAAAACTAAATATATTTTCTTAGAACATAAGGGATATTTTTAGCTAGGTATGGTAATGTAAGCCCCTGGAGGCAGGAGAGTGGCCAGGCCCTGCACTACAGGAAAGAGAGAGAGAGAGAGAAAGAGAGAGAGAGAGAGAAAGAGAGAGAGAGAGAGAGAGAGAGAGAGAGAGAGAGAAAGCCCAAGATCAGGCCACAAAATCCCACCAATCCCTTATCTTGCTCCAAGCTCAAGTCACATAATCCCTCCAATCCCAAACTACTTTGGAAAGCTCCACCCCACAAGGACCCCTATGAAAAGCCTGCCTCTGCTCAGTTTTTTTGCTGTTTCTTGTCTGTCCAAGCAGAGGCAGCCATCTGCTTGTGCTTTTCCCTTCCAATAAATCTCTTGTGTGAGGTTTGTTGTGTGGTGTGGCTTTGTGGTATTCCATGGCTCCCAACTACCAGAATACTTTTTCCCTTTTAGCTGTAACATTTACAGTTGTGGTACATAGTATGTAATCCCCAGAACTCAGGAGGTAGAAGCCGAAGTGTCTGGAGTTCAAATCCATTGATTACATAGTAAATTTAAAGACAGCCTGGGTTACATGAGACATCTCAACCAATAAATATGTTGCATTGTATTTTACCATAAAACTACTTCCTAAAGCACAACAGAGCTGTATTTATGGTGACATGATTTTATCCACGTTGTCTTTCATATCTGGGCTTACTCAGCAAAACTCCTTTACACACAGCTGCAGTTATTCACTCAGACATCTTCCCTGAAAGTTTGTTGACTTCTTGCTCACATTTCAATCTCTAGCTAAATTTGGGTGAATAATTTATTAGCATACTGCTGGTAACTGTTAAGACAATTCTTGTGGACATGCTTTTGGAACTGATTTGGTAACTTGGCAGAGAAGGAACTGAGATCAATTAGGTTAAGCCAAGGACTGGGTTTTTGAGTACTTTGGGCATAAGGAATGAGGAAAGAGTAACAGTAGTAGTCTCAAAGCAGAAAGCAGAGGCAGCTGGACCAATTATCATCCTAGGTGATTCAATTAGAAGATGAAAACGCAGAATTAGGAACCTGCCTAAGAAAAGACCTGGTCTTAATCAACTGGGCTGGAAGTATGGAATGATATCATCTCTCAGGATTTGAGGAGGTTTGAAGAAAAGTAGGAAACTATAGAACACTCTGGATCCTCATGGTCACAGCAGTTGTGAAAGAAATCAGGCCCATCAAAAATATCTAGTGTGATTTTACAGAATGAACTGTTAGAATAGAGCTAGGTCACTGCAAAGAAAAGAAGAGAGTAAGTTGATATTTAGGCAAGATACAATAGAAAATCGGTGTGACTGTTAAGACTATTAGTCATCTGAAAAAAGAATGAAATGGCAAGAGACTCAACAGAGGGTGTGTGTGTGTAAGACATGGTCTTCCTATGTTGACAAGGCTAGCCTCACTAGCCTCAATTCCATGATGTAGACAAGGTTGAATTTGAACTCTGGATCCCCCTTCCTTGGCCTCCCACGACTTACATATGTGTAGCATCATGCTCAGAACCACAGAATATTTCCATGTTTGTTTTTTTTTTAAAAAACTTATTTAGGTAGATGAGTGTTTTGTCAGCATGTATGTCTTCATAGCAGAAGAAGTCTGTGTTTATAACTCCAGTTATATGGGACTACAGTTATGGGTGGTAGTGAGCTGCCACGTGGATTCTGGGAACTGAACCTTGGTCCTTTGGAAGTGCAACCAGTGCTCTTAACCACTGACCATCTCTTCAGACTCAATAGTTTTGTTTACTAAGCAAACATTTAGCCAGATGCAGTACCTCTAATCCCAGCAACTTGTGAGGCTTGGGGAGGAGGGCCTCTTTGTTCAAGAGTTCTGGATGGAGCAATATAGTGAGATATTATTTTAAAAACTAAACAGAACAGAGCAAGCCAATAGTTATTATTTATCAAGAGCCTTAATATGTAGCAAAATTTATGTCAAATATTTAATATTTATGGATAAACAAAACAGATGCCGTCCCTGTCTTCTTGGAGGTGTTGAACTTTAGAGAGAGAGGATAAACAAATAATCATACGTATATTTTTCTGTTATACCACTTCTTCAGTTCTACACACATGCATGCCCGCACGCATGCCCACGCACACACAGACACTTTCATGTGGAAAGGCCATAGTAAGCTTAAAAAAAAAATGATACTGGAGGAGTGAATGGGAGCTGCCTGGCACAGATAGAGGAAAATACTGAGTGTATTTTTTGTTCAGAGACAACATGAAGTCATTAACTACATGTAATTAAGTACAACTGTAATGGAAGAAGAAAAGGAGACATTCTCTCAATGTAAAAATGTAGGCAAAAGCTAGTTTGTGCAATGTTTTACAGATCAAAGAATGTGGACTTCTTCCTAATAGCCTTTAATTACAGAATTCTGGAGGCAGAGAAAGGTGAATCTCTGTGAATTAGAGACCAGCAGTTTGGTCTACAAATTGAGTTCCAGGATAGCCAGGACTACATAGTGATACCATGTCTCAAAAACAAACAAAACAAAAGCAAAAACAAACAAATGAAATGGTGTGACAATATCTGTAGTTATATGTGATGGTTTGTATAAGCTTGGCCCAAGGAGTGGCATGATTAGTGTCACTTTGAGGTGGGCTTTGAGAGTCCCTCTTCCTACCTGCCTAGTAATCAGTCTTCTCTTGGTTACCTTCAGAACAAGATGTAGAACTCTCAGCTTCTCTAGCATCATGCCTGCCTGGATGCTGCCATACTTCCTGCCTTGATGATAGCATACTGAACCTCTGAACCTGTAAGCCAGCCCCAATTAAATGTTGTCCCTTATAAGAGTTGCCTTGGCCATGGTATCTCTTCTCAACAATGGAAACCCTAACTAGGACAGTCATAGAAAAATCACTTGGGATGGTTCTGTAGAGGAGGGAATAAAGGGGAACAATATGGCAATCTAGGTGAAAGATTTTGCAATGGAATATATGTAGAAAGAAAAGATGTTAGAGATGAATACAGGTTTGTATCCATGTCTAGAGCACAGTGCTGATCGTTGGGATGATAAGTGAGCAGAAGAATAAGCAAGTCTGAGGAACGTAACTCTAGTCACCGTGCAGTTCAGAGGTATTACAGTTGCCTAACATATGAAAGGACCTCAGTCCATCCCTGGCACTGCCCAAAATTAAAAAGGTAAAAGAATATAGACTATAAATTCATATTTGGATCTACTGATCTTGAGATGTCTCTGTGATATAAAAACCAGGTGGATATATAAAGCTCACAAGAGCTGACTGGAAAAATGAATCTGTGCGTCATGATAAATGGATGACATCTGAAATCAAGGGTGTAGCTGAAATTGTCTATAGAGATCACAGAAACTGAGGGGGAAAAGATTAATAAGAAATGTCCACATTCCAAAGTCAGACAGAGGAGGGGGAAAAACTTAGGAGTAAGTGAGGAGAACCATTTCAGTTAGGTAAGAAATACCTGAAGTTTACAAATTGGCTTCCTTGACTGTCTACTAACTCTCAGTTCACACCTATTGATTTAAATTTAAATTACATTGAATTAAATTGTTCTTATATAGGTTTATTGGTTTGAATATTTTAGCCTTCTCATAAAAAGAATGAGAATGAGCTGGTAACACAACAAAGTAAATGACACTTTAGTGTGATAGTGAGTTCTTCCTCAGGGTGATAGGAGAAGATAAAATGGAAGGGGTATCTTTCGTAAATAATTATTAATCAAGCCACAGGCAAAGCACACAATTAGTCAAATAAGAAATAGCATACCATCTTTTATTTAAAATCCTCTCATGGTCTACTATTACTATTAGAAATAAACCTACTCTAGACCATTTGAGGAACTAGCTTTTTCTCACGCACACGTTCTAAGGGAGCTTTAGGTCTAAGGAGCCAGTTCCCCGACTCCTGCTCCTTGAGTAGGAGCTAATGTAGCTAAAGTTGCCATTGAACTTGCTGCAATGTGAGAATGACCTGAGTTCTTGATCCTTTTGCTTCCAATTCCCAAGGACTAGGATAAGCCACTAGGTGTGGCCATTGTACCTGGTCCTGAAACATCTTTTTGAACTATAAAAGTAGCATATATTTACTATAGAAAGTATATAAAAGCATTTAAAAAAAAAAACTCCACTAGTCATAGTTTACTGTTATTAATGACTGGGCTATGATGGTGCACGCCTTTAATCCCAGCACTAGGGAGGCAGAGGCAGGTAGATTTATGAGTTCAAGGCCACCCCGATCTTCAAAACGAGTCCCAGGACAGCCAGGGCTATACAGAAAAACTCTGTCTTGAAAAATGGGGAGGGGAGGAAATAAATAAATTCTGTTTTTATCCCAGCTCTAGGGACTGGACTCAGATCCTTGAACATGCCAGGCCAGAGCTCTATCACTGACCTACATCCCCAGATGTTAAATATTTATTATAATATAAATTATACAAACTCTACAATGGAGAGCTTTTGGGGCTGCTTGGCAGGAATCTGACACTGGCTAAGGACAAGAAAATGGGCTTCAGGCAGGAATCTGACATTGGGCCATGATCAGGAAGTAATTTCAGGCAGGAAGCTAAATCTTAGGCTAGAACAAAGAAGTAGGCTTCAGACATGAAAATGACTTTGGGCTAGGACAGGGAAGTAGGCTCAGATATTTTGGTCATCCTGATAAGCCCTTAGAAACAGTCAGTGATCACAGGGACTTTGTTGTTCTTTGACTATTTGTGTTTATTGTCTTGCTTGTTCCTTGACTATTTGCATTTATTGTATTGATAGTTCCTCAACCTAGAACTGACCTTATTACTTGCATGTAATTAAAATGGTATAGAAGCAGATTGGGAAAAAATAAATCCGCCTCAGTCTCAGAACTAGCTGGGGTCATGCTACAGTGTTGTCTAGTTGTCTCTTTCCTTTTAATCCTTACTCCTCCGCTGGAGAACCTGTTGACTGACTGAGCTGGCTCTACAATCTGTAGGAAAGATTATTACACAGTGATTAATACTGTGTAACTACCAACAAAGTCAAGAAGTAGAATGCTCAGGCCAAAACATCTATGAAATAGAAATGAATTGCTTTCAGAAACTAAAACATGTCTTTAATCCTAGCATTCAAGAGGCAGAAGCAAGAGGATCTCTATGAGTTCAAGGCCAGCCTGATCTACAGAGCAAGTTCCAGGACAGTCAAGGCTACACAGAAAAACCCTGTCTCACTCCCACTCCCCCTAAAAGAAAAGAAACTAAGAGTTAATTACAGTTGTTTGGACAAAATGAGTTGAATAAAATTAAATTATTACAAGAGTAGAAAAGTTCCAACCTCTTAAAATACAACACAGTGGAAGGGAAAAAAGTATTGCTTTTAATAGTAGTTGTGAAAAGCTAATTTTTTTAAAGTCAAGAAATGTTAAACAATTACCATTCACTTGGTTGATTTCTGAGTTGGAGGACAGAATCTCATCTGCCAGCTTTTGTGCAGTAGGAAGAACTTCAGTGTGGTGTGCTGTGATTAAATACTGAATAAACTTCTGTAGCTGGTCCCTGTTCATCTGGAAAAGGGTTTCTGAGATAGGAAGACGAAGTTTGACTTGGTCTGGTTTCCGGATCCTATAGAGCGAGAGTGCTACCACATGAGCACAGTAGAAAATGTCCTTATTCCCACAGCCGCAGCTCACAGAAGTGATTTTGCATCGATCAAAACTGATTGCAACTTTGTAAGTCACTGCTGGTTCAGAAGCAGTGGCTGGTTCCATTACTGTGCCACTCAGATGGAAGCCTAAAGAAACAAAGAAAAACATCCTGTTTAGAGAGTCTTTAGGGCTAACCGGTTAATCAATTCACAATTCATCCAGCATCTTCTTCTACACAGGTAGTGAGATCTGCCCGGATGACAACAAGCTCTGTGAGGGAAACTTAAGTACTGTCCTGAAGGAATACACAGTCTAGAAACACAATCCTTTATCTTGGAGTGAATCTCTTGGACTTTAATTTAAATCTCTTGGACTATAAAAACTTTTTATATACTTTTGTACATATTTTTCTGGAAAGATAATTCATAGTTTTCATTGCAGTCTCAAATGTTTAATAAAGAACTCTTAAATATTAGAAATAATTCTTGTAGTAGATTTTGAACTTAAAATGGTGATAAAGACAAGTCCACAACAACACTAGTAAAATCTAGAATTCTGTGAGTACTAAAGATGAGAGGGAAAAAGAATTCCATAGGGGAGAAACAGAAAGAAGAGTAAGTATGTTTAAGGACATTTCATCCTTAAACACACAATTCCAAAATGGTGGCCATATGGAAGAATCAAAAAAAGCAAGAAACCCAAAATACAGAAAACTTCATACAAGGATACTATACAATACTACATCTCTATTCACAAGGTCCCCAACACAAATAAATGTGGAATACACAAAGAAGGCTTTATTTATTTTTTGAAACAAGGTGGTGTGTAGTCTAGGATATCTCTAACTTACTATGGAGTCAAGGATGACCTTGGAATCCTGATCCTCCTACTGAGTCACAGTGGAATTACAGTGTGTGCCACTACTACCAGGCTCAAACTTGTGCACCAAGCACTATCAGCTGAGCTATCTCTTCAGCTGGAATACGGTGTTCTCTTAACAAAAGAAGTAACAGAAACAACACTGAACATTGCCCAAAACTTATGGGGAAGACCAAACTGCTTTACAAAGTTTTCTAGGTATCTCTGTGATGATTCTTCCCTCACATTTTCCTCAATGGCCTACACCTGCAAAAACCAAATCAAAACAACCCTAAGATATCACAAAACCATTCTATTTACTGAGCACTCTAATGCCCAAGGACTTTTACCACTTTTAAGGGTTAACATAGGGCTAAATTTAAAGGGTTAAGCTTTGACAATAGCCTCTCATACCAGCTGCAGAGCTTGAAGGATGATGGGTAGATTGAGGACAGGCAGCTAACAAGAACATGTACTATTTACTCAACTAATGGCTCCAGCAAGCTATAACAGCCAGCATCCCTATTTCTATTCTGTAACAGGTCTGTCTTTTGGGGCAAAGTAATCAGGGATGGTGGACTTGGAGAGATTTGTTTCTTTAAGAGAATACATATATAAACTGTTGCTCTTGTTTTATCTCATTCACATCATGTACAAGTTTAAAACAATTTTTGAAGAGAAGCAAAGGCAAGTGGATCTCTGTGAGTTCAAGGCCAGCCTGGTCTACATAGAAAGTTCCAGGAAAGCCAGGCTATAGAGAGAAGACCCTGTCTCAAACAAAACAAAACAAAAACCTACAGCCAAGTTAAAAAAAAAAAAAACTCAAATATTTTAATAATGAGTGAACCCTGAATGAAGCACCAAATACTTTCAAGGAGTTCTTGTTTAGTTTATAAGTAGTATATTTTCCCTCAAATCACAAGGCAAGCTTTGACATGAAAAAGAAATGCTTTATTTCAAATTTCTATTCCAACCTGTGATTTAGACACTTCTACCAGCTTTGCCTTGTTTAAAAATACAAAAATAAAATCATACCATAGCCCCTTCTCCATTATCTATCATGATGTCTCTGATATCTCAACTTCTAGGAAAATCACTGGCCTTCTATAGATACATGCATGCTATGAGCTCCTTCCAGGATACCATCTTGTAAGCCTACTATACTTTCTTTACCTTCAACATGCACCAAGTATCACTTGGGCAAGAATCAACAAATGAGTTAAACCCCCAGTGGTGGCACATGACCGTGACTACAGCACTCAGGAGTCAGAATAGAAAAACCATGAGTTTGGGGCTAGCTTGGACTATATAGACATTGAAAGACTTTGTCTCAAAAACAAAAAAAAAACTAAAAATCATCAAAATCACCTCATAGGGCAGGAACAGTGTTTGGAAGAAGTACTTGCTAGAATTTGCTGTGTTAAAATATGTACCAAACACTCTTTGTTGCAAACCCATGCATAAGCCAGATCTAGTGGCACACACACATCTATAATCCCAGCACTTGGGAGGCAGAGGCAGGTGGATCTTTGGGTTTGAGACTAGCCTGGTCTACAAAGCTAGTTCTAGAACAGTTAGGACCACACAGAGAAACTGTGTTTCAAAAATCCAAAAAACCAAAAGCCAAAACTATGCATAACTGGTGACTTACAGCGGGTGTTGTTCTCCTGCTTATTATACTGACTGGCAGTACAAATAGCAATAGAAAGGGTCTGAGAATTTCCCTCAACATTGTTCTCATCATTAAACAAGCTGGAGAGTCCAGAAACAGACTGAACTCAATCTTGAAGTAAATAGAAAATACTAAGGATGATTTTCCATTTGGACATATAAATACATAATAGAATAGGATAGGATAGAATACTAGATAATGTTGTATATATGTGATGAAACTTCTCTTTTCCAAATAAGGAAATCCTATCGTCTACATTGCTTAGCTCGAATATCACTTCACATTAAACCACCTGGTACTTCCAGTCGTTGAATCATTAAATGAAAAAGCTTTAGCATTTATGCCTGTGGAGTTTATATTCTAGTTTACAAGAAAGATTTTGTCCAAAATCAAATAATAAAGACCTAAGAAATAATCACTCCATTGATTGCCCAGAACAGTTATGTAGTTTTCATTATTATAACCACGAGAACAAAATCTTAAATGACCATAATTTCTGAAATATCTTAGGCTTTAAAAATTAGAATAGATTTATACTTTTTATTCTTTAAAATCAGTGTACTTTCCAAATACAGTCAATTGCTTAGTAACCCCCTCTATCCTGCCAGTACTGTGGATCCAACCCAAAGCTTTATGCACTCTACCTCTGAGATACAAACCCTAATTGGTTCTTTTATTTATCAAGAAATAATTTTTAACTTTTTAAACATGAATACATGTTGAGTATTTTCTTTAGTTTTTAATTTTTATTTATTTTGTTTTTCTTTTTGTTTGTTTTGTTTTTTGTTTTTTGTTTTTCGAGACAGGGTTTCTCTGTGTAGCCCTGGCTGTCCTGGAACTCACTCTGTAGACCAGGCTGGCCTCAAACTCAGAAATCCACCTGCCTCTGTCTCCCAAGTGCTGGGACTAAAGGTGTGCGCCACCACTGCCCAGCTTTAATTTTTATTTTTATGTGTGTGTGTGTGTGTGTGTGTGTGTGTGTGTAAGAGAGAGAGAGAGAGACAGAGAGAGAGAGAAAGAAAAGAGGAGAGAGAGAGAGAAAGAGAGAGAGAGAGAGAAAGAAAGAGAAAGAGAGAGAGATTTGGAAAGATGCAATAGTGCAATAGTCCTGTGTGGTCAGAGGACAATTCTTTCGAGTCAGTTCTCTTCAGCCTTTATATGGGCTTTTTATGGACTTAGGTCTTTATCAGCCTACTCCCCCTTTTATTGAAAAATCATGTCATTTCCACATTATCTTGTATTTCTGGTATCTAATACAAAAACTAACATAGAATAAATATACAAATGTTTGCTGAACGCAACAGTTTTGAATCTTTTAGTGTCTCGTCACTGATCACAGGACAGTGCAACATGCTAGGATCTTTCAAGCTCTCAGACTTGTTCCCACTACACAGCACACAAACACATCAGGCTGATTGCGTGATTCTTTACCATGGTAAGTTTTCTCCATTGTCTTTGCCTTTGCCTTTATATGTAACATTCCCTGTACCAACATGACCGTTTCTGCCCCTCCTCATTCTGGATTTTCAACTTGCATGATATTTACTCAACTCTTCCCTTATGTCTTTGGACACTTATGGAAGCACTTCTTCAGAGTTCTCATTTTTCATCACTTTTATCTTTATTTGAACAAATGACTATCAGTGTAATTAATAGTTTCATGTTTGTCTTTTCTGTTTAGATTGTGAACTCTCTGTAAACAAGGGTTTGTTTTCATTTTTATATTTTCAGCTGGCCTATTGTAAGGGCTTAATAAGTATCTGTTTACAGATGAATGAGTAAGTGAACACTAAATTGAATCTTTATATATTCATATATATAATTCACAGAGGATTAAGTGTGTTTATAAAATTTCTGATTTTTATGATTAAAATATATCAGCAGATTAAACAATTTTACTGGGATGAAGAACAAAGTAACAAGAAATTATATACAAAGTTAACTGATAGTCTCTTCTTGCTTCAGTGCAGCTGTTGCTGGAGCTGCAGTGGCTGAAGAGATGACATCTACCAGCCCTTTTGGATGTTCTATCAAGAACACACCTTAAATATCAAGATGCAATTCTTCAGAGGCAGTGATAGTCCTACCCTAAATGTGGCCTGGCTGTAAGTGCCTAGGTTATCAATGTAAGATGTGAATGGAGAATTTTCAGCAATTACAAAACAACAAAAGACTCATCTCCAGCTGGAGGTTCTCAGACTCTTAAGTGATGGACATTCATCTGTCATGACTGGGAAGAGTACAGGCACTGCAAGTTCTGATGAATTTGGCAATTCTCAGAATGAGAGAACAATGAGTAAGCTGGAAACAAAATGACAAATGCACTCAAGGAAATCACCACACAACAGACAGAGGCAACCTTTCTTGAAATACAGTGGATGGGAACACTTTATTCAAGTAAATATGAGAAGACCTAAGGTGACTGTTTAACCTTGGAAATTAAAGAAATATGTTCTGTAACACTTTTATATGAAAGAAACTGGTCAGTGGTTTAAATTAAGAAAGCTCTAGAAGCCAGAGTGAATCTTACTAAAACCGAGGACTAGCTTCCCTTCCAGGTTCTGTTCCAGCCTTTGTCTTGCTATGCAAGTGCAGATGCTCACTATACACAAAGCCTGCAAGGCTGTGGAACTGAACTTGGTTCTGAAAGAAGCCCCATTTCTTTGGCCTCAGCAGATGTTTATACGACTTTGCAGCCAGCAGCCAAAAAGAAGGCCCCCCACCTCAAAGAATTTGGTGCCTCATTAGACAAACTGCCAACTCTTATGTATATAAAAGCTTTGCCTATTATACACATCCTATACACAGTGCTGGTTGAACATTTAGCAAAGAAAAAAGGAGATGGGGCACATTCCAAGGCTAAGAATTATTACTTATATTTTGTGTGTGTGTATGTACATATATGTGTGTATGTGTGAAATATATTTAGAAGGTCTTCTGACCTTTACATGGTGCTCATCCACATTCTCTCTCTCACTCAATGATTTATTTATATTATTATTGTTGTTGTTTGAGACAGGCTCTCACTATATAGTTCAAGCTGTCTTAGAACTCACTATATAGACCAAGTTAGCTTCAAATTCACAGAGAACCACCTACCTCTGCCTCCCACCTTCTGGGATTAAAGGTGTGTACCACTACCATGCCTTGCTCAATAATTTTAAAATAAAAAATAAGAACACATGCTGAGGAGTGGTAGCACACACCTTTAATCAATTGGGAGGCAAAGGCAGATCTCTGTGAGTTTGAGGCCAGCCTGGTCTACATAGCAAGTTCCAGAACAGCCATGTCTACACAGAAACCATATCTCAAAATAAAAAATAAAATAAAAATGCAAGCTATTTTATTAGCTAACATTTAGTGCTTACTACATGCTATACATTCTAAGCATTTCTCATATGTTAACTAGTTACGTCCTCAGAACAATGAAATGTCTGCTCTTTTTCCTTTCAGTAATAAAACTGAAGCTCAGGAAATAAAGGAACTCATTCAACATCGCACTGGAGCTTGAGCGCAGGCAGTCTGGCTCACAACCTGTACTGTTAACCACAATGTAGTGAGTATGACACTATTGGATCTAAAGCATGTATCCAAAACTTTATAAAAGTAATTAGCAAGCATAATTCTACAAAGACGGAGTTCTGCATTAATGACAGACAAGTCAGTAAACTCTGACATCTGCCTGGTTTCCTGGGCAACCATTTGATGCCACACTCTCACTGGAGGAATAAAGATGGGCTCGTGAACTACAAGACAGTTTCACCACCCCACGTGAATCATCTGTGTGGAGTTCTAAAGGAGTACTTCTCAGCACAGCCCTCTGACACCATTCAAAGGCCTTTGTATTTCTAAGTGTAAGAAAAGCTCCAGCAAAGCCTGGGCAATTAAAACCACTTTGCTCACTGCTCTTTTGATTCCCTAAGGCCTCTAGGCAGGTGCTAATACATGAAAACGAGTGTCATTTCAGCCAACAGCAAGAAAAAGGAGTGCTGTGATTTACTAACAGGATTAATTTTTCCTTTAAAAATTTTTACGTTGTATTTGTTTACTTACTTATATTTAGTGTGTGTGTGTGTACACAATTGTCACAGCATGTGTATAGAGAGATCTACTATATGGGTCCCAGGAAAAGGAACTCAGGTCATCAGACTTGCACCATTTTGCTGGCCCAAGAACACATTTCTTTTTTTCTTCTATGCCACTCCCAATCCCCAAGACAGGGTTTCTCTGTGTAGTCCTGGCTGTCCTGGAACTCACTTTGCAGAACAGCTTAGCCTCGAACTACAGAGATCTGCCTGCTTCTGCCTCCTCAGTGCTAGGATTAAAGGCCTATGCCACCACACCTGGTTTAAGAATATGTTTTCCAGGGCTGGAGAGATGGCTCAACAATTAAGAGCACTGGCTGCTCTTCCAAAGTTCATGAGTTCAATTCCCAGCAACCACATGGTGGGTCACAACCATCTGTAATTGGATCCGATGCCCTTTTCTGGTGCTTCAAGGACCATGTGCTTATATACATTATATAAATAAATAAATAAATCTTAAAAAAAAAAAAAAGAATATGTTTTCCATATAGTCAGTTTAAATACATGTGTATATCTACACACACACACACGGCTCTATAAACTAAGTAATTCCTTTGTATTAGAATGGCTTTATTAAAATAAATTTGGTTTTGATGAAAGTGTAGAATTAATTAGAATTTCTCATCTAATTCTTGCTTCCTGGAAAGTCACAGTTGTATACAGCAGGAAATAAAGCAAGTTACTTTCTTTTTAAATCTGTGACCTAAAAAAAAAGTAGCCCTGAGAACTCTTAAAACTCCAAGAATAACATTTATAAACCAACTAATTTCCTTCTTAGAAAACTTAACTCTCAATCTTAGTAGCTAATGCTCAAACATGGAGAGTTCCAAAGACTAACAATAAAATACACACAGATCAGGGGTCAGGGTCTGAATCACAACTCCAATAGCCCTCAATTCCTTTTTGCCTCAGTTTCTTAATTATGCAAATGAACATAATGCTTAATCAGATTCATGTGAAAGTGCTTTGTAAAAAACACATTTACCCGAAATACCACTCAATAACACTTCCAACTAGTCAGGGCCAGGGCCTATATAAATTCCCAAGAAGCAGATGGTGCCCACACACTGGATCAGGGTGTGGAAGATAAAGTGAGGAGCAGTATTGTTATTCAGGAATACAAATGATGCTGCCCCATTACTCTGAAAGCTACTTGGTTTGTTTGTATTAGAGAGGTCACCCTAAGCTTCTCAGAGCAGCTGAGTAAGCTGAAGGGCCCTTCTTGCTGCCATCTGCTCCCTTCCCAGACTCCTCTGGCAAATCAAGGGGTTTCCTTATATTAACCTCTAAAGAACAGCTACGGCCCTTTCTCTGCATCAGCCTCAGAAGGCAGCAGTCTCTGCTCTCTGTATTAGCAACCAGAGCTAAAGATCAAAGCCTCCCAAATGCAGGTACTCACCTCTAGATATAGCATTACGTCACCCAGTTCTCTAGTTTTATGTTGTTTTGACTTGTAATTCTATTAGGGAATTAAGTGTACAGCTTTAAAGTTTCAGAATTAAAAATATATATTATTTTAGAAATATTTCATGTTAAAAAGAAAAATAACAAATTTATCTGGAAAATTTATTTAAATATCTAACATACAGAAAACACAATTACTTTAAAGCAGTAATTTCACCAGGCATGACAGCATACACCTGTAATCTCAGCACTTGGGACATGCAGACAGGTGAGTTCAAAGTTATTGTCACCATAAGCTACATAGTACATTTGAAGTTAGGCTAGGCTTTATGAAACTTTCTCTCAAAACAGACAACGCAAAGACCTCACTTTATGGTGCAAGCTGAAGTTATATTGGTGGATAGTCAATCAATTTGGAGCTATAGATCAAAAATCTATAGTTTAGTTCGCAGATTTGAAGGAAACTATTACACACCTCAAACAGCACTCTGTAAAAACAGTGTGCACAGGGTCTGCACCCGGCCCTCTGCGTATATATTATAGCTTCCAGCTCTATGATTTTACAGGATTCCTGAGTCTGTGAATGAGTAGGTTTTTTTTTTTTTTATTTTTGTGCCATCTCTTGGACTCTTTTCCTTCTGTCTGTCTTGTCGAACTCCAATATGATAGCTTTGGTTTTATATTATTATATTTTGTTATTATTTCTTAAAAGGCTGTTCTTTTCTAATAAGAGACAGAAAGGGAGTGGTTTCAGATGAGGTGGACCGAACTAGGCATAAAGGGAGGGAAAACCATAATCAGGAAAGATTATGTGAGAAAAGGAATCTATTGTTCTTTTTTTTTCCCTGTGTTTTCAAATGGGGCTTCCCGGCTGGCCTTGAACTCACAGAGATCCTCCTGCCTCTGCCTCCCAAGTGGCACATACCACTATGCCTTGCTAGGAATCTATTTTCAATAAAAGGGGGAAAAATAGTGTTTACATATACAAAGTATACACATGTTGCTAAAATAGGTGTTATAGTTCAATGCTTACCACATGGGTTCTGTGTGTGTGTACATGTATGAGATATGGACACATACACATACCCTCCCACACACACACCAGCCTGGCCTCAAACTCCCTATGTAACTGAGGAAGATCTTAAACTTGTTTATGTATGTAAGACAGACAGATAGGAAGACAGATGCACAGACACAATGTGCTCATGCATGTGAGCACTCCCCAGGCTAGCCCTCAAACTCTCTAGGTAGTTGAGGAAATCCTTGAATTTCTGATCTTCCTACCTCTATCTCCCAAGTGCTGGGGTTACATGTGTGTACCACCATTCCTTATTTATTCAGTGTTGGAGATAGAATCCAGGGGTTTATGTATGCTGTGTAAGGACTTTACCACTGAACTATGTACATGACCAGGTCTCTACCTAGGTTCATAATTCAAACAAAGAGAAAGGCAACATATAATTGTAATCTTATTTCATAAACTATTCTACTCCAATTCAGG
This sequence comes from Mastomys natalensis, assembly GCA_021653895.1. Lineage (NCBI taxonomy): Eukaryota > Metazoa > Chordata > Mammalia > Rodentia > Muridae > Mastomys > Mastomys natalensis. Next base: position 1,340,029 of record JAJTUV010000637.1, on the reverse strand, counting down.
AGCCTACATCAATAGGGCGGAGGGTATTAAAAACAACAAACCACTTTTCAAAGGAAAACATTATACATAGCTAGTTTTGACTGACCACAATATTGAATAATCAAATTTCCATTTTTGAGTCTTCAACATAGTATTCGTATTTATTTTATATTTATTAATATGTATTTATTGGATGTATATGAATATTTTGCCTCATGTATATATGTGTACCATGTGTGTGCCTGGTGCCATGGAGTTAAAAAGAAGTGCTGGAACCCCTGAAGCTAGAGTTAGAAATGGTTATGATGTGGGTGCTGGGAACTGAACCCAAATCCTCTGCAAGGACAGACATATCTTTAGCCAGTGGGCCAGTTCTACAGCCCTCAGATTTATTTTTAAAACACTACATTTATTTAGAAGCTAAGTGTTTGGTACATACCTATAATCAGCATTGAGGGTATGACAAGGATCCTGAGTCAGGGCCAGTTTGGGCCTTATTGTGAGATTCTGTCTCAAACAAAACAAAACTCACAGAAACCATTTTCGAGGGGAAAAAGGATTTCCTTCAGGATGGATATGATCAAGATATGTTTATACATTTATGAAATTGTTGAAGAATAAATACAAATTTCTTTGTTGTTTTTCTTTAAAAAAAAAAAAAATTATTTATTTATTTCATGTATGTGGGTACACTGTTGCTGTCTTCAGACACACCAGAAGAGGGCATCGGATCCAATTACAGATGGTTGTGAGCCACCATGTGGTTGCTGGGAATTGAACTCAGGACCTCTGGAAGAGCAGTCAGTGCTCTTAACTGCTGAGCCATCTCACCAGCCCCCTTTGTTGTTTTCAAGACAGGGTTTCTCACTATGGCCTTGGCTGTCCTGGAAAACACTTTGCTGACCATGCTGGCCTTGAACTTACTAAGACCCACCTAGAATTAAAGGCATGCATCGCCATACATGGCAATAAAAGATTTTCTGTTACTTCTCTGAGATTATGTATACTGAATTAAGTCACCAAAATATACTGCAATTGTATTTAAATTATATATATATATATATATATATATATATATATATATAAATGTGTATGTGTTTAGCATAGTGTCTGCCATTCCACTGTGATAAAAATGTTATTGTTCCAATATTCTGACTATAACTCAAGCTAGCTTCCTTATTCTCATCTCTCTTTAAGGACTCCTTGTTTCATACAGATTCTAGTCTCAAATTATCTAAAGAAAGTGCCATTTCTGAGTTCGAGGCCAGCCTGATCTACAAAGTGAGTTCCAGGACAGCCAGGGCTACACAGAGAAACCCTGTCTCGAAAAAAAAACAAAAAAAAAAACAAACCAAAACAAAAAAGAAAGTGCCTATACATACCCATCATATGAATTGTAATTAAATTCTTATGGAATAAAAGCATAAGTTTCAGATGATCTTAACCCTCATCTTTTCTAAACTTCATGACATCTTATTTTCAGTATGGCCTTTTTAATATGGAGATGAATGCAAATCCCACACAGCATTCTTTATTTAAGGGGCTCATACATGGTAAGAACAACATTCCTAACATTTACAGCATTTTGGTCAGGGCCTCAGATCACCCTCTGGCTCTCTATTCTTTTGTTCCATCTCACACACTGACCTGTGTGGGGTTGCAAGAATGTCGACACAAATTCAATTAGCACAATCCTTTCATTCTGTTTAGAAACTGGAGCAAAACCACTTTTTATACTTTGTATAATAACCTGGTTCCAGACAAAACCAATCAGATAAAAGGCATTCTCATTAGGTTTTTACTGGATCTAAATGCATTCGCTTCCTCATTTGTATTTAAGCAGTTCTTCACAGGAAAAATCCCTAGTGTTAGCAATTCTTCTGAGTCAAATTATAGCACTACACAATCCCATCAACTGGCCAACCACCCCTTACATTCTCTTCTCTGGCTTTAACACTTTGCTGCTCTAATATCAACAGCAGTGAACAATATTGCTATGCAGAGCAGCAGTTCTCAACCTGTGGGTAGTGACCCTCAAATGACCCCTTTACAGGGATTGCATGAGATGCCCTGACTATCAGATATCTACATTACGATTCATAACAGTAGCAAAATAACAGTTATGAAGTAGCAACAAAATTTTTATGGTTGGGGGTCACCACAGCACGAGGAAGCATATTAAAAGGTTGCAGCATTAGGAAGGTTGAGAGTCACTGGCACAGAGGTTCTTTTTCATGTGCACTATTTAGAAAGAGTGCCTTACCACATTTTTGGGAATCTAAATGGTGAATTATGCATTTACAGGTTCTTATTTTCATATAATTTTTCTTTTAAAAACTTTTAAACATTTATTTTGTGTGAGGTGGGGGGCAGTGAGCATGTGCCATGGTATGTGTGTCAAGGTCAGATCACCTGAGGGAGTCAGTTCTTTCTACTAGGTCGGTCCTGGGGATCAAACTCAGGTTACCAGGCTTGCTAATGCAAGTGCCTTTATCCACTGAGCCATCTCATTGGCCCCTAAACTGTGAATTATACATTTATAGGTTCTCATGTTCATATGATATTTTTGTTTTATTTAAATTATATTTAATACTTATCCATGAGGAGGTGATGGTATGTATGTGCTTGCTACAGCTACATATGGAGGCTAGAAGATAACTTATGGGTGTCTGTTTCCTCTTTCCACTATATGAGCTCTCAGAGATAAGACTCAAGTTGTCAAGCTTGGTGGCGAGCACTTTTACCCACTAAACCATCTAGTGGACTCAATTTTTCTTTTTTTAAAAGGAAGTTTAAATTTGATTATAAAAGTCATGAGATAAACTAAAGTGCAATTTGCTCTGACCTGATTTCAGAATGAAACAGAGTAGAGCTCCAAAAATGTGCAGGCATCGGCGTCCCTTCTTATTCTCAAATAATGAATTTCTTATTTTATGTATTTTTAATTCAAAAATTATTTTATGTGTATAAGTGTTTTGCCTGCATGTATATCTGAATATCATGTGCACACCCGGTGCCCATGGAGGCCAGAAGAGGAAACATGGAATTCCCTGGAACTGGAGAGACAGATAGTTATCAGCTGCCATGTAGGTGCTGGAAATCAAACCTGAATCTCCTGCAAGAGCACCCAGCTCTTAACCACAGAGATATCTCTAGCCTTGTATTTTTAATATTGTAGTTCTAGTTTTTGTTTGTTTGTTTTGTTTGTTTCAAGACAGGGTTTCTCTGTGTAGTCCGGGCTGTCCTGGAACTCACTCTGTAGACCAGGCTGGCCTCGAACTCAGAAATCCGCCTGTCTCTGCCTCCCAAGTGCTGGGATAAAAGGCGTGCACCACCACCACCCGGCCATAGTTCTAGTTTTAAATATCTCTCTCTCTCTCTCTCTCTCTCTTTCTCCTTCCCCCTCCCACCTCTCTGTCTCTGTGTGTCTCTCTCTGTCTCTGTCTCTCTCCCTCCCCCCCTTTCTGTCTCTGTCTCTCTCCCTCCCCCTCCCTTTCTCTGTCTCTCTCTCTGTCTCTCTCTCTCTCTCTCTCTCTGTCTCTCTCTCTGTCTCTCTCTCTGTCTCTCTCTGTGTCCTCTCTCTCTTCTCTTCTCTCTCTCTCTCTCGTGTGTGTGTGTGTGTGTGTGTGTGTGTGTGTGTGTGTAAAACACAGTATACAAGTGCAGGTCAGAAGACAATTTGCAGGAGTCAGTTTTCTCTTTGCACCATGTTTCAAGGATTGAACTCTGTTGATCAAGCTTGGTGATGGGTATCTTTTTAAGATTTATTTATTTTACATATGTGAGTATACAATTGCTGTTGCTGTTTTCAGACACACCAGAAGAGGGCATCAGATCCCATCACAGATGGTTGTTAGCCACCCTGAAGTTGCTGGTAATTGAACTCAGGACCTCTAGAAGAGTGGTCAGTGCTCTTAACTGTTGAGCCATCTCTCCAGCCTGATAAATTTATTTTTTTAATTGAAGCAAGGAAAGGGGCTAGGAATGAAACAGAGACAACACTTTCTTACCAAGCTCAAGAACATTTAAACACACACACACACACACACACACACACACACACACACACATCCCTAAACAATACTGGAGATTGAGTTTTGTTCATTTCTATCCTTATAACTAGTCATACTAAGGCAAACCTTTTCTCCTATCCAAATTCAATTCATCCGTCTTGATCAAGTTTGATCAGCTCAAATGATACTCATTTCTTATTTTGCTAAACATTTTGCTAAACATATTATTTATACCATACAATCAACTACATTCTGCTACACTTTACTAACTGTGTTTGATATTTTTAGAAAGTATCAACAGAGTTTGAAGAGATCATTCAGCAATTGTGAGTGTATATTGCTCTTTCAGAGGACCTGAGTTTGGCTCCCAGAACTTAATGGCTCACAAATGCCTGTAAATCAAGCACCTAGGGGTCCTTGGACCCTGAGAGTACCTCAACACACACACACACACACACACACACACACACACACGCGCGCGCGCGCGCGCGCGCACGCAGAGAGAGAGAGAGAGAGATCCTTAAATAATAACAATGTATGAGTCCATATCCAGAGAAACAGTATTACAAAGTGTCAATGAAAACAAGCTCTGGAGCCAGCCAGAGAGCTCAGAAGGTAAAATTGCTTGTCACATGTGGTGGTTAGGTTGTCAACTTCATAGAACTTAGAATTACCTAAGAGATGCCTCTGGACATGCTATAGGGAATTACTTTGATTATATTAATTGAGGTGGGAAGATCTGCCCACTGTGGATGGCACCATTCCCTAGGCAGAGTATCCTGGACTGTGTAAAAGCATAGAAGGGAAACTGAGCACTAGTATCATGCATTCATTTTTCTGTTCTGACAACAGATGTGACCAACTGCTTCAAGCTCCTGATAACTTGACTTCCCTACTCAGAAAGGGTATGAGTTAGAACTGTGAGATAAATAAGCACTTTCTCCCTTCAGCTGCTTTTGTTTTATCATATCACCTAGAAAGAAAACAAGATATTTGACAATCTAAGTTTAACCCCTGGATCTCACAGTGGAAGGTAAACCAACTCTGAAAAGTTGTCTTCTGACCTCCACATGAGTGCTGTGGCATACACACATCATATACATACAAATAAGAATAAATGAAATAAAGAGAACAGGCTCTCCCATCAAACCTGGGTTCAAATGTTGGCTGTCACTTAGTGTGTTTCTTGACCTTTCAGTGCCTTGGGTTCTTCTTATGCAAATGATATATAATTATTGTGAGAATTAGATAAGCAAATATGAATAAAATAGATTAGTTCTTGGGCTATAGTAAGTTCTCCTGGTTGTTTCATTTTTTAAATATTTATTTATTTGTTCATTTTGTGTGTAGGTATATGAGTTCAGGCTGTGCAAAACATAGCTCATATACAGAGGTCAGAAGACAATTTGTAGAAGTTAGCTAGCTTTCCTTCCATCATTTGAGTTCAGGGGTTGAATTCATAATAGCCCCTTTACACACTGAGCCATCCTACCGACCAATATACAACAAGTTATCAATGACAATTGTTAAAATCATTTAGTAGCCACTCATAGCTTCTGCTTCTATGAAGATGGGAACAAGTATACTTTTTCCTATTCTCCTCTGGAGCATACATTTGTTAAAAGCCTAGCATGACACCTATAAAACAAACATAAAAAGACTGTGAAATGTAGAAACCAGAGGTCAAGCTAACAAGATCTAGACCCAAGAAAAGACAGGATTATAAGATGTTGGCGTTTTCTTTTTTATCCTTCATGACCTCAGATTTGGAAATTTAAAAAAGTGGCAATCCAGAAACATTAACTGATACAGAAAAAAAAATTAAAAATCTTTGCTCTTTATAGTCAAGAAATGAGGGAAAAAACAGACTAGTACAAAATACTTAAGACAATATACTGTACTCCAGATGGACATCACAGAGACCCCTGTAACTCTATCCCACCAAAGGCTAGGTTAGGCTTTGCCCACTGCAATGCGTGTTACTTGGAGCTTACTGGTGAGTCAGGACTTTCACCACACAATGGTAGTCAGGCCTTTTGGCAGTTTACATCTATTAGGGGCCATGAAGCAAACAGTAATGAGGCATTTCTGCTCTTCTAATTCATCATGGGGACAGCTCAAAAGGAAATCACAACTTCTACATCCATGTGGCATGAGCTCCTCTTCTATTCCTGCAACTGAAGTGCTGGAGGACGTATTAAACTATCCTATCACATCATATAAAACCTGGACTCTTGGCTCACTGGAAAAGTACTTGTCTAGTATGCTATATTTGATTCTCATATCATAGCCACGCCCCTCCACACTCACAATAAAAAATGATGGAAAATAAATAACCATGGGTTATTTTTGTTTCTTTGGTTTTTGGTTTTTCAAGACAGGGTCTCTCTGTGTAGCAGTGGCTGTCCTGAAACTCACTCTGTAGACTAGGCTGGCCGAAAACTCACAGAGATCTGCCTGTCTCTGCCTCCAGAGTGAGAGTAAAGGTGTGCTCCACCTCACACGGCTTAATATCTAGGGTTTTATAATATTCCAAATGTCCAGTGGACATTTGTTCATTGGATAAATGTTCAACGGAAATTAATCATTTCAAGAAGGAGAAAAATCTCAACCTGATTCAAAAGATAATCAATTGATATCAACAGTGAAATGACAGATGTTAGAAACTGTCAAAGCTTTTTAACTTTTTTATCACATTTTAATTTATTTTGTGTGCATATGTATGTATATGGGTGGGTTCAGAACACTACTGCACATAAATGTAGGTCAGAGGACAACTTAGGAAGTCAATCCTCTCCTTATACTTTGTGAATCCTAGGGATGAAACCCAGTTGTCAGCTTGGCAGCAGGTGCCTTTACCAGCTGAGCCATCTTCCTGACCTTTTGACAAAGCATTTAATGGAGCTATCATAAAAATACTTCAACAAGCAATTAATTACAACATACTCGAAACACATTTTGAAAATAGAAACTATCTGCAAAGAAATATAAAATGTTTAACCAGGTTGAAATTAGAGAACTTAAAATACGATCCTGAAATAAAAAATTCAATGAATAGACTGAACATGAGAATAGCCAAGACACAGGAAAAAGTCAGTGAAGCATACGACAGAGTGATAGAAAAAGGAACACCAAATAGAGGCTCAGGATCTCAGAAAGTAGTGAAAGCTCTAGACTCATTACAGCCCCACAAGGAGAATAAACAAGGCTGAAAGTACCTGACATGATTGCTGAGGACTTGAAAGTCAGATCACACACAAAGCACAAAGCACAAAGCACACACCACACACATCAAAGTCAAATTCTTGAAACCAATTAATCAGATTTTCTATACTAACTCTCTCTCTCCCATCCTCCCTCCCTCCCTCCCTCCCTCCCTCCCTCCCCTCCCCCTTGTGTGTGTGTGTGTGTGTGTGTGTGTGTGTGTGTGTGTGAAGAGAGAGAGAGAGAGAGAGAGAGAGAGAGAGAGAGAGAAAGAGAGAGAGAGAGAGAGAAAGAGAGAGAATGTCAGAGGATGACTTTCAGAAGGCATTTCTCTCACAGATAAGTTAAAACCTTACAAAGGTTCTAAACCCTAAGACTCTAGGCAAACAAATTCACAGAATTTGTTTTTCAAAGAAATATTCAACCAAGATACAAAAGCACAGAGTAAACACTCTGATTCCAAAAGGGACAAATAAGGAAACAGCCAGGAAGGATCAGACCAAAGAAAACAGCTGAACTCAGCAGGTAACATTAAATCCTGTAGTCTCATGTCAGGCACCTAGACATGTGGCGGTGGGCTGTAAGCTCTAAAGCCTGTCCCTATATTCGTGGCTGCTTATGACTTTCTTGTGAGGTGGCTCTTCTGCTTGTCCCTTCCTTTAGCAGAATGCTCCTGCAACTCTAGGTAGGAACTCGCTGCATCTTAGGCTTCACTCCCTTAGCTTCCAACACTGTCTTCGCAGTGGTAGCCTGCAGAGAATCTGACCCAACCACATCTTTTGAAATCTAGGCAAGAAGGTTCTGTGATCCCAGAACTCTTATATTTTACATGCCTGCAAACTGCATCACATGCATGATAGTAAGATCTATTACCAAACTGAATGTTGGCTAGACCACAGCTGTCTGGGCAGTCAAACCTCTAAAAATACTTTGCAAAGTATCCCTGTGTGAGTAGAATTCTCTGGAGTTCCCTTCTCAAAGTAGTCTCTTTCAAAGGAATGTACATCTTTACATCTTTGATCTTGACAGGGAAGGGTAGAACCAGTTCCCAAGATGCCCTCAAGGTTTCCTTCTTATTTCTCTGATATGGGGTACATGGCTTGTCTTTAAGGACACACTCTTCAACAATCCCATTCCTGGTCTCAACTTCAAACATTCTTTTTTAACCAACAAGTTTTTCAAATCTACTTGGTTGATAGTCTCACTATAAATCTTACTAAAAGAGCCGGCAACAGCCATGTCACAGGATGAACGATACAGTACCTAGAAATTTCTTCTACCAGATGAATGAATGTCTTACCTTTAATTTTAGCTTCTCACAAAGTCTCAGGCATGTAGATAAATTCTTTGCCAGAATTCAATGCAATGACCTTTAACCTAATTCTCCAGAATCTACTACCACCTGGAAAACTGAGAGCCTAGACATTATTATCTGTGCTCTACCAGCATTCTGGTCTTCTGAGCGCCTACCAGAATTTCTCATTAAGTTGCACTTACAGAATTCTAGGTTTTTCCTAACCTGCTTCTCCAAACTTTTCCAAATTCTTTCCATAGAAAAGACTTCTGAAGCTCTCAAGACTTCTGAATCATGTGGTAAGGAATCATGACATCAATGACTCCACCTCTCAGTGCCAATTTTCTGTTAGTATGGTGTTGCTATAATAAAATACTCAAGGAAAAAAATACAAGGGAGTGTTGCAAGATATGTGATAACACTGTGAACCCCAAGATTATGTTACTTACTGAAAAACAAAAATGGTATCTAGTTGTGGTGTAGCTCACCTTTAGCACATACCTTTAATCCCAAATGATGAAGGTAAAGTTAGTTTGTAGAAGAAAGCACCCATGTTTGAAAGTGATGTCTGATTGAGAGGCAGACAAAGTGATGAATCAGAAGGATTTGACAGAATAGGATATGCCCAACTCTTTTCAGAGAGAACACAAGAAAGGAGAAGCTACTTATGAGAGCAGTGCAGAGTGAGAGAGGAGGAGACAGTTTTACTGAGAGAGTTTTACAGAGACAGGTTGAAAGGAGAACAAGCTAGACACAGGAAAAGACAGAACAAGCCTGTAAATGAGGAGATAGAAGATCAGAACAGATTGCTAGAGTTAGTATGAGGCCAAGCAGAAGAATTCTGGAGAGGCTGAGAAGCCAGATTGTATCAGTCAGTCAACTTAAAGATGAACTGGAGCCAGAACAGTTGGGTTGAATTAGCCAGAACTAAGAAAGAACAAGAAAGGGTGAGCTTATTCAGCAGTAAGTCTCAGAAGCTGAAAACATTCTAGGCCTAGATTAGACTGTATGAAGGCTAGAAGCTTCCAGGAGTAGGCCTTGGTTAGGAGACTGAGTTAGTAAAGCTTCCTAGACAATTAGAGCAGGTGAATAAAAGTTACTTTTACAAGGGGAACAGTTTTATTTTGGCTCCTGGTTTCAGACATTATGGTCATTTGGCTCTGTTGCTTCTGGGTGGGTGTTCAGTGAGGCAGAACATAATCTGGAAAGGAATGGTTTCAGAATGTTGTTCACTAAATTGTGACTGAATTGTGACTAATGTGGTGACTAAAAGGAATAAAAGAGAGGGTAGTGGTGCTGAAATAAGATCCATCCTTCAAAGTCACCCCTCCTGCAGTGATCGACCTTTTGCATAGTCCATTCAATAAGAACTCATCAATAGATTAACCTCTGAGAAAGTTAGTGCTTTTATGATCCATCACCTATTAACATCACTACCAGCTGGGGACAGACTTCAACACATTAATGTTTTGGGGAAATACTTCCTATTCAAAACACAAAAGCACATACGGTTTGCACAAAGCCATAGGTTCTAATCATACACTGCAGGAAACAAAGTTTATATTCTTCAGTTTATACAACATCTGAAATTACAAAATTGTAGGAACAGCATACAGATTAGTGGTTCCTAGGAGATAGGTATAAGTAGCAATACAATAGGAAAGCCAGAGATACAGTTTCATGCTGGGTTCTCCTCATAGATTTCTTCTCAGGTGAAGACAGGATTCATGACTTTGTAGCAGAAAAGAACTTTAGGATAAGCCAACAATAAAAAGAAAAAAAAATTGTTAAGAAGAGATTTTTGTTGCTATTTGCACATGCGCATGCATGTTTGCCTGTGAGTGTGTGTTACTCAGAGTCTTGTGTTTGCTAGTCAAACACCTTGCTACTGAGCTACATCTTAATAACTTGAGATGAAAGTTTTAACATAGTTTTAAGCCTGGAGCTGAAGAGGTGAATAGGAAGAAGCATTTAGGGAAAGGACAAGACACACCTAAGGTGGGCATGGACTTTTCATGAGAAAGTTCATTTAAGTGTCTTAGCAATAGCCAAATATAAGACTTTACTGGCTCCCATGTTACATCTCAAAGGATTGCTAAAGGACTTAGATTACAGGGTAGTTTTGGATATGTCTTGGATAGGGATGTTATCTGAACAGGAAAACCATGAGTCACAAGGGTTACACATAAGACATGCCTTTTACTGTAATAGGGGTTCTTGTGGGATTCCTAGACACTGCATATTGACAGCTGGGAGAGAAGAACTCACACTCAAAGATCATGTATGCCTTAGCGTTAAGCATGACTCATTGCTATCTGAACATTCTTATTTGAAACATTTATATAAAAAGAATACTATATGTAGGCAATCTTTAGAACAAATGTTAATTGTGCTAGAATTAAGCTAAGCTGCTGAGAGGCATCAACCAGATTCCTAGATGAGGGTCTCCTTTCCCTTCCCATGTTCCCTTTCTTTTCTCTGTCTTTGTCTTGTAGAGTATGAATTGGCAGAGAAAGAGACATGAGAAAAAAATTTGTAACTGTAAGAGATATTTTTCTTCTGGTAATAGAAATAGACGGGTAGCCGGGCGGTGGTGGCGCACGCCTTTAATCCCAGCACTTGGGAGGCAGAGGCAGGCGGATTTCTGAGTTCGAGGCCAGCCTGGTCTACAGAGTGAGTTCCAGGACAGCCTGGGCTTAAAAAAGAGAAACCCTGTCTCAAAAAAAACCAAAAAAAAAAAAAAGAAAGAAAGAAAGAAAAAAAGAAAGAAAGAAAAAAGCAATAGACGGGTAGTGGTGCACAGCTTTGACCCCAGCCCTCAGGAGGCAAAGGCAGGCAAATCTAGTTTGAGACCAGCCTGGTCTACAGATGAGTTCCAGGATGGCCAGGGCTACACAGAGAAACCCTGTCTTAAACAAACAAAAAATTCGGGGGGTGGGGGCTAGAGAAATGGGTCAGTGGTTAAGAGTGCTTGAGTGCTTTCAGAGGTTCTAAATTCGATTCCCAGTAACCAGGTAGTGGGTCATAACCATCTATAATGGGATCTGATTCCCGATTCTGATGTGCATGAAGACAGAACACTTATGTATATAAAATACATGAATAAATAAATCTTAAAAAGAAAAGAAGCAGTGGTGGCGCACACCTTTAATCCCAGAACTTGGGAAGCAGAGGCAGGCAGATTTCTGAGTTTGAGGCCAGCCTGGTCTACAGAGTAAGTTCCAGGACAGCCAGGGATACATAGAGAAACCCTGTCTTGAAAAACCGAAAGAAAAGAAATCAGTTGTATTTTAACTGTATCAATAACAATACCCTGGTTAACATTCTACTGTAATTTTAAAGTGTGTTTACCACGGGGGTGGAGAGAAGAATGAAGAAAATTAAATCTCATAATATTAATTCTTTTAAAGGTTTTTTTCTGTTGTTGTTAATGCATAAGTATATACATATGTGTGCATGCATGAGTGGGTACACATATGTATGCAAGCCAAAGGACAATCTTAGGTTTCATTCTCAGGAATGCTTTCCACCTGGCCTAGGGATCAGCCTGTCTCATCTGTTTCCTCACTTAGGATTACACACTTGGCATTTTTACATGGGTTGTAGGAATTGAACTCAGGTCTTCATGCAGAATAACCAACTGAGTCAACACCCCAACTCCTACAGTACTTCTAAAAATTGCAAGTGAATTTACAATCATCTCAAAATAAAAATTTAGTGAAAAGTATACAATAATTACAAAGATGATTATATAATATTCCTAACCTTAGTCATCTCATGAGCTCACAGACTACTGGGGGAAAACAATTTAAATGAAAAACATAATTCATTAATGACAATAAATCTTAACTATGAACCCTTAAGAACTGTCTAAGTAGATACTATTATTGTTTTATAGATGAACAAACTCACATGTAATACAGATTACAATTACAGCTAGTAAGTGATATGAAAGTTAAATGAACTATATAAAGAACACAGAGGTTGGGAGTGGTCAGCTGTATCCAAGGAGTCGGGGAATGGCACAATTTCAGAGAACTGAATATGATATACACTGTGGAGTTACTCCAAGGACCAATACATGCAAATGATTGCAGTAATCATTTCATTTTGAATACCAAAATATCATATTGAGCCATATTAGGTTTATTTAATACAAATTAGTAAGAAAATATGTAAATTTTACAGATGTGAGATAAAAGACTCCAACTCTCTGTTTTCTTCTCATAAAATAAGAAATTTGAGGGCAGTTACTATTTTCAAGCTATTTTATTATATTTAAAGTTTTTTGTGTGCATGGGGTGGGGTGGTTAGCACACACTTCAGCATGTGTTTTCTGACACATGATTCAAAGTCAGGTTGTCAATCTTGCTGGTGGGTGCCTTTATCTGCTGAGCCACTTCAATGGCCACAATCTTGTTTTTTTGAGACTGAATCTTTCAATGAGACCTATGGGTCTTGGAGTTGAGGCTTAGGCTGGCCAGCAGCCTAACTCCAAAGATTGGCACTTTACCAATTGAGCTATTCCTCTATCCCTTGTTTGTGTTTCTTCTTGTGTTTGTTTGTTTTGAGACAGGATCAATGATTTCAGACTGGCCTTGAACTCACTATGTAGCCAAGGGCAACCTTGAACTTCTGATTCTCTTGGCTCTACCTCCTTAACAATAGGATTACAGATGTGTTCCACCATGACTGTTTATTCAGGGCTGAACACTTGAACTCAGGATCAAACTTAAGTTGTCAGGCTTGGCAGCAGGCCCTGATCCTGCTAAACAGTCCCAAGCCCACATTTTACTATTTTTATTGTTAACTCTAGATTAACTTCTGCCTTGTACCCCTTTGATTCTATGCTGTTACTATTGGCAGTTAAATTGCTTATGGTGAAAGTTAAAGACTTTGGAGTTAGTTGGGGAAATAAACCTACCATTTATAACATCATTTCTTTGGAAAATAACTTTTAAATTAAATATGGCATGTCAAGCAATTGTTCTAGAAATGTGGATCCTCTATTCAAATGTTCTAAATGTCTGTTCAGAAGGAAAGAGATGGGTCCTTTAAAAATATTAGACTTGGAAGGAGTTGTGGACCTTACAGAAAAGTTAATGAATAATCTTTTGTGTCTAATGCCAATTAGCTTTTTATAACAGTGCCAACCTTCAAAGAACAGGAAGTGGCTGAGAAGATTTCAAGACAAAATTTCTAGCCAGGCTGTAAAAAGCAGCAAAGGGTAATCTCAGGAAAAGAATGATTATGTAAGCAAAATCACTTCCTTTCTTATCCGGTTCAAGAGGAGAAAAAAGAAGGATGCTGAAAGATGTTAAGAGTCAGGCCAAACCTGACCCGGGATAGCAGCAGAAACAGCCTCTATGAGAAATCTACAAAAGAACACTGAGCAAGATGCTTACCTAGCCCTGGGTGTGTTCTCCAGGACTGAAAGAAAAGCACACAGAATATACTTTTTCTCTTACCTTTTTATAACGGGGTGGGGGGAGCTGAGCATAGTGGTGCACACCCTTAGTACCAGCACTCTGGAGAGAAAGGCAGGCAGATCTCTGAGTTCCAGGTTTGCCTAGTCTACATACTGAATTCTAGGCCAACCAGAGTTACATAGTGAGACCTTGTCTTTTTTTTTTTTTTTTGGTTTTTTCGAGACAGGGTTTCTCTGTGTAGCCCTGGCTGTCCTGGAACTCACTCTGTAGACCAGGCTGGCCTCGAACTCAGAAATCCGCCTGTCTCTGCCTCCCAAGTGCTGGGATTAAAGGCGTGTGCCACCACTGCCCGGCGAGACCTTGTCTTAAAAAACAAAACAAAACAAAACTATTTCTCATTAAACCAAAATTAAGTCAAAGCTAAATTACAATAGCAGAAGTCTTGTGATGAAGTATACAGGTATGCTAAAATGTTTTATTTAACATAATTTTATGTTTTATCTGAAAGTCCCAGATTATATGCTGATTTTGGAAATTTTTTTTCCAAGAAAAGCTGTTTAAATTTTCCCTTTACAAACAAACCTGTAACCAAGTTAATAATGTATTCTGAGATTATTTATAACTATGTTCTCATTCTGCTTATATAGTGTATATTCAACCTGTTCAGAATTAAGTGAGCACTAGGGAAAACATTGTAATCAATCACACTAGTCTCTGTCCTTCCCATATTTGCTATGCTGTACACAAGAGGATGGTCTCTGCTCAGGACTGCTTAGATTGGAACAAGAGAGAACAAAACTCTTCTGAATAAACACCACCAAGAGTTTATCTTTCTTCCTTCATGCGGCATTATCACAGCTAACCATCCCAAAAGATTATTTCTTCAAGACTCTTTACTAAACATAAGACTTTTACTAAAATAAAAACTTAAGGTACAATGTAAAGACTTTTATTAAACAAAAAATAATTTATTCACATTATGGAAGCAGAATCACTACATAGCCTAGGCTTCTCTGGAACTGGTGATCTTCCTGTCTCTCCCAAATGCTGGGATTATAGATGGATGTAAAATATTCCTATCTGATAATCACAATGTGATGCCACATGGACACATTATACCTAATATGTATTTTTTATTCAAACAGGTGCCTTCCTCTACACCACTTGGCAAAATCTCTCTATATACCTGCTCCTTTCCAGTCTTCTCCACATTGGTAAATGGCTTCACCGTTCGCCAAAGTCCTCACCCAAGAAATCTAGAAGTCTGGGAGTGTAGTCTCTCAACTACATCATGTTGACTCTGCCTTCCAAGACAAATCATTCCTTTTGCTTTCACCACTGCTACTGGCAGCCCTGATCTTCTACTGAGACTGTCCCGACACACACTCTCACTCGTTCTCTCTCCCTCTCCTTTCCCCCCCTCTCTTTCCCTCTTCCTTTCTCTCTCTCCTTCCCTCTCTTCCTCTCTCCTTCCCTCCCTCTCCTCCTTCCTTCTCTCTGTGTCTCTCCCATTCATTAATAACATAAGACATAAGTGGTTTTTTCTCTATTTTTGAGATGATCTTAACTCTCTTAACTGTAGTCTATATTGACCCATTTTCTACTAGGTAACTAAACTGACCTTTGACATAAATTAAATTAGATGTGTCACAATTCCACCTCATATTCAACAGAATGTGCTGTTACTATTAAAAGACTAGAGATTGGCCAGGAGTGATGGATCATGTAATTCTAGCATTCAAGAGGTAAAGGCAAGAGGATCATGCAAGGTCAGGGCACCCTGATTTACACAATGAGCTCCAGGCCAACCAGAGTGACAGAATAAGACCCTATTTCAAAAACAGAACAAAAACCCCACAACACACTCAAGTGCAAGGGAGGATGGAATGAGCCCTTGTTTATTACTAAAATGAAAAAAAAAAAAAAAATCCTGGATTAACAAGGTGGCTCACTGGGTAAAAAACACTTGTACTAAGCCTGACAACCTGAATTAGCTCCCTGGGACTCACATAGTGGAAAGAAAGACCCTACAAATTATTTTCTGACCTCCACATGAGCCATAGCACATGTGTGTCCATATACAGATACACTTGCAGACACACAGATAATAAAATAAACAAAAAATTAAAATAGTACTGTTTATCTTTATTAGGATAGAACTGCAACAAAAGAACAACACAGAGATCTTTACCTATGAACCACATAGCATGCTTTACTGTGGGAAGCACTGTTGATGTTAAACATTATTTATGCATATTGCTAATTGACAATCATAATTCTGTGTGCAAATTATTAAAGAAATATAGGAAAATCTACAATATTTAATATAACTTGGAAAATAGTGATATCAATTTATTACTTTGAAAACATATTTACTGGGCAGGGTGCAGGGGGAACCTCTAGAAAGTCCCAGAGACCTGGGATATGAGAGGCTCCCAGGAATCAATGGGGATGGCCTTATCCGAAATGCCCAACAGTAAGGAGATAGAACCTGAAGAGACCACCTCCAGTAGATAGACATGGCCCCAGTTGAGGTATGGAGCCACCTACCCATTTTCAAATTCTTAACCCAGAATTGTTCCTGTCTAAAGGAAATGCAGGGACAAAAATAGAGCATCCTGAAGGAAAGGGCATCCAGTGACTGTCCCAACTTGCGATCCATCCCATGCACAGGACGCAAACCCTGACACTATTACTGATGCCATGTTGTACTTGCAGACAGGAGCCTAGCATGGTTGTCCTCTGAGAGGCTCTACCGGCAATTTACTAACACAGATGCAAATACTTACAGCCAACCATTGGACTCAGGTTAGGGACCTCTATAGAAGAAATAGGAGAAGAATTGAAAGAGCTGAAGGGGATGGCAACCCCAAAGGAAGAACAACAATATCAACTAACCCAGACCCCTCAGAGCTCCCAGAGACTAAGCCACCAACCAAAGAGCATACAAGGGCTGGTCCATGGCCCCTGGCACATATGTAGCAGAGGACTCCCTTGTGTGGCCTCAGTGGGAGAAGATGTGCTTAATCCTGTAGAGACTTGATGCCCCAGGGAAGGGGGATGCTGACAGGGGAGAGGTGGGAGTGGGTGGGTGGGGACCGGGAAGGGGGGTGACATTTGGAATGAAATAAATAAAATAATTTAATAAATGAAAAAGAAAACATTTGCTGAGGGTGGTGATGCATCCCTTTAATTCCAGCACTTAGGAGGCAGAGGCAGGTGGATCTTTGATGGTAGCCTGGTTTACAATGCAGCTGTTATACAGAGAAACCCTGTCTCAAAAAAACAAAACAAAACCATATTTCATAACTCAGTTAGAAAGCTTACAAACAATGATACCATGAGCTCGGTGGTAAAAGCACTTGCTCTTTTCGCATAGAACCTGGGCTTTGTTCCCAGCACCCACATTGTAAGTCATAACTGTCTGTGACTCCCCTTTTCAGGGATCAGATGCTGATCAGATACTGACCTCCTCAAGCATCAGGTGCAGATGCTGTGCATATGTATACATGCAGGTAAAAACACTTATATACATACAATAAAAATAAACATATTTTAAAAATGGCATCAGTATGGCAACAAGCACAAATTTTAAGTAGATCCTGGTTTCTAAAATCCATTTCTCATTAAAAGTAATTACTTGGTAAATTCTAGGTCTAAATATCTAAGTATCATCTTTTCCGGGTTATTTTATATTGTCTAAGATCCAGGTAGTTCTCAAAGACAATATGTTTAAGAGAACAGAACTAAACTCCAATCGGAAAGGGCTTCCATTGGCTAAATTCAAGACAATCTACACAGAAATACTTCCTTCTACTACTACTTTAGTAGCATAGCATTCATAGCAGCTGAAAAAGCTTAGTAATGATGTTAAAGGAATAGGTAGAGACTTGGAAACTGCAATCTATAGGATAAATCTAGCCAGCCACTTGTTTTTATGAATAAAACATTACTGGATTCCAGCCACAGCCATTCATTTATTCAGTCTCTGCTTCTGTACAACAACAGTAGAGTTGTGGTTACAACAGAGATAGTGTAGATCACAACGCTTAACTGTTCACTACCTGGGGACAGGGTATGGGTCTCTTGAGTTTGAGCCAGCCTGGTCTACTGAGTTTCAGGACAGCCATGGCTACACAGAGAAACCCTGTCTCAAAATGAACAAACAAAAAGCTACTATTACCATCACCACCACCACTAACAAAAACAACAAATACACACACACACACACACTTTCTGGATCTCTACAGAAGTTTGCTTAGGTAGATACTATATATGCACTAATAGGTGCAAAGAGAAGTCTGGCTAATGTGATGGTTTCTATATGCTTGGCCTTGTTGGAGAAGGTGTATCACTGTGGGCATGGGCTTTATTACCCTTGTCCCAGTTGCCTGGAAGCCAGTATTCTGCTAGTACCCTTCAGATGAAGATGTAGAATTCTCACTTCTGCCTGCACCATGCCTGCCTGGATACTGCCATACTCCTGCCTTGATGATAATGGCCTGAATCTCTGAACCTATAAGCCAGCACCAATTAAATGGTTTTTTTGGGTTTTTTTTGTTAAGAGCTGCCTTGGTCATGGTGTTTGTTCACAGCAGTAAAACCCTAACTAAGACAGCTAATATCCCAACAAAGAATATAAAAGATGATAAGGAAACAGATGATGGGTCAAACAAAATAAACAGCAAGATGACAGGTTTCAACACAATCATATAAAAATCATATTAAACATAAATGGTCTAAATAGTCTATTTAAAAAGGCAGAATTATCTTAATGGAAAAAAATACTCCGAGAATCAACCATATCTGCCCATTAAAAAAAAAAAAAATCACGCCAAGCGGTGGTAGCGCACGCCTTTAATCCCAGCACTTGGGAGGCAGAGGCAGGCGGATTTCTGAGTTCGAGGCCAGCCTGGTCTACATAGTGTGTTCCAGGACAGCCAGGGCTACACAGAGAAACCCTGTCTCGAAAAACCAAAAAAAAAAAAAAAAAAAAAAATCACTTAAAATATAGATAGAAAAAAAATGAAAGGATGAGGATCTGAAGCTACGTAAGATAAAATAAGCATACTTGACTGTGACTCTCACAAGAAAAACATTCTAAGATCTGGACAGAATACATAGAGAAGAATAGAAGGACTCTGAAAAGTCATTAATATCAAGCAGACAGAAGACCAAAATACACAGAAGCAGCAGTCAATTTATCCTTTTCTCTTTTCTAGTATCTTCAGCCTTCCACATTGCTGTTCATCACTGAAGGAAGTCAGGACAGGAACTCAAGCAGGGCAGGTACCTGGAGGCAGGAGCTGATGCAGAGGCCATGGAAGGATGCTGCTTACGGCTTGCTCCTCGTGACTTGCTTCACATGCCTTGCTCAGTCTGCTTTCTTATAGAACTCAGGACAACCAGCCCAGGGATGGCACCACCCACAATAGGCTGGGCCCTCTCCCATTGATCACTAATTGAGAAAAATGCCTTACAGCTGGGTCTCACGGAGGCATTTTCTCACCTGAAGCTCCTTTCTCTCTGATGTGTCCCCTCTCTCTCAAGCTTGTGTCAAATTGACACACAAAACCAGCCAGGACAGTAAGGTATAACAGTCCTTCATGATTTTGTTTCACTGTGTTTTAATCTCACTTTGTGCCCCAGCTGATCTAAAGCTCATGATTCTCCTGCCCTAGCTTCTCACACAGATATGTGCTACCATACAGCAGCTCCACTTCTGAATTTAAAAGAATTTCCAGACTAAGAATAAGATATTTCCTCAACCTTATTAAAGTAATTCATAATAAGATCTGATGCTGTCTAGCTAAGATCTGGAACAAGAAAGGAATGAGGAATGGGAATGTTCTCTCTCTCTCTCTCTCTCTCTCTCTCTGTTTATATATTTCATGTACATGAGTGTTTAGTCTGCATTTAGGTCTTCATCTCAGAATGAGAGCATCCCATTACAGATGGTTGTAAACTACCATGTGGTTGCTGAGAATTGAACTCAGGACCTCTGTAAGAGCAGTCAGTGCTCTTAACTGCTAAGCCATCTCTCCAGCCCTCAGAATGTACATTCTTTCTACTCCTGCTCAATATCATACTAGAAGTTTTAGCTGGTATTTCTAACAGAGAAGAAAAATGTTACAGCAATCACAGTAGTTATTATTACTATTATTATTTTAATATTATTATTGATGCTAGGAGTGACACCCAAGACCTTGCATATACTAAGCACACACTGTACTATTGAAATACACTCCCAGTCCCACACTGATTGATTATAAAACCACAGTTATCAAGACATTGTTGCTGGGTATGGTAGCATGCTCCTTTAATCCCAGCACTCTAGGGATAAGAAATAGGCAGATCTCTATGTGTTCCAGGAGCTCCATGCAAGCCAGGACTACACAGTGAGACACTGTCTCAAATTAAATTAAATTAAATTAAATTAAATAGACATTGTTGTAATGGTGAAGGGATAAACAACAAAATAGAATGTAGTCTAGAAATCTTTTGACACAGATTTTCACAAAGGTGCAGAATTCAATATATGCAACTAGTCATGTAATAAGTCAGCTATAAGCAAAAATAAACAAACTTTATCCTAAATTCATGTTTTATACAAAAATTCACTCAAAGAGAATCATGCTTAGTGTGCTGGCACATACAGTACCCTCAACAGTTCAAGGCAGAAGTGGAAGAAACTGCTTGAAGGTTAAAGCCAGCCTGGTGTGTGCAGTGAGTTCTAGGGTAACTAGGGACCCAACAAAGAAAAGAAACAAACAGGTCCAAGATCTAAAAGTAAAGTACAAAACTTAAGAATTATACACGGTAGAGAGATCTTTGTGATCTGTAAGTAGGCAGTTTGAAGACATGTCATCAAAAGCATGATCCATAGAAAAAGAAACTGATTACATTGTTCTTCATATTTAAAATGTTTGCTCTATCAAGATAAACACAGACAACAAACCAGGAAAAAATATTAAGACATAGACCCAACAAAGGTCTTGCATCCTAAATATATAATGAATTGTCAAGCCTCAAGAAAACAAACAACTCAGCTGGGCGGTGGTGGCGCACGCCTTTGATCCCAGCACTTGGGAGGCAGAGGCAGGCGGATTTCTGAGTTCGAGGCCAGCCTGGTCTACAGAGTGAGTTCCAGGACAGCCAGGGCTACACAGAGAAACCCTGTCTCAAAAAACAAAAAACAAAAAAAGAAAACAAACAACTCAATTAAAAATGCCTACAAAATTTGAATACTTGTCCAAATAATACACACAGGGCAATAAGCACATATGTCTCCTAGGAAAATTAAAGCCACAGTAAGATATTACTGCAATATCTCTGAGAAGGTATTGTAAATATTTTCTATTTTACACAAAGTACTGGTAAGGATGTAGACAACTGTGACCTCGTGCATTGCTGGTGCTGATGTGAAATGATAGAGGCACTGTGCAAAGACATTTGGCAGCTTTTAAAATAAAGTTTAATATATTTACTGTGTTACCTAGCAATCCCAATCCTGGGATTACTGGTTATCGTTATTTATTGATCTTTTTTAGTTGGTCAACTATAAATGGGAAACAATCTAAAAATTCTTTAGTGGGATAAGCAATAAACCAATACTCAACAATAGAAAAGAATGAACTACAGACACATGCAATAAACTATGAGAATATCAAAGACATGCTGAATAAAAAGCAGCTATCTAGAAAGGTGACATACTGTATAATCTCATTTATATAATATTCAATGTTCTTTTTGGTTTGTTGTCTTGAGATATGTGTCAGAAGCCATCTAGGAAAGGCTATGTATGGCAAGCAAGTGAGTTTTCTGGAGATGGCCCACTGTTTTGCATGGCTGCTATGGGTGAACTCTGAGAATGCAAGGTTCTCAGAGACTCCATCCCAGGATTGCTTCTTACTGTTAATGTACCTTTTCTGTCACTATTACATAGTCTAATGATTCTTGGGCATCAGCCCACCATATTGGGCACATTTGCAGATCAACATGAAGGTGAACTTTCATGAATTAATGTTAGATGAATTAATTATAGCATTCCTGATTTTATTCACATAATTTTAAGAAGGTAAGGAGATGGTCTTAGTTGTTTTGCCAGAAAGATATGATAAAGAATCAAGAATAGAATGTGCCCTCTCCTCATAGAATAGTAAATAAAGACTGCATAATTAGGAATACAATGAGCTTTCACAATTACACTAAGAAAAGAAACAGGCTTGGGACAGATTTGTGATCAAGGAAAAACATTCATTCTAGGTCAGGTCCAAGGATGAGGCCACAGGTGTGTACTATGATAAAGCAAGGTCATATGAAAAAAAAACTGTTGCTTTGAACTTATAATGAGCTTATAGAATGAAACACTGCTTTGAACTTACTATCCACATCCTTCCCTAACTTCCCTTTTGTATAACATTTTATCTATGAGGTAATTTTATAAAGAACTTTTGTCTAAGAAGGTATAAATTGCCAGAGAGAAGGAATAAAGTGTGACTTTTGGGCTCTGCTCCACCCACCAAATGTGTGTGTCTGTGTATTATATGTCTCTCTATATGTACAATATGTCTGTATGTTTGTATATGTAGGTATATGTGTATGTATATAAATATGTATGTGAACTTATGAAACTGATGAAACAGGTGGTCAGGCTTGACCAGAATGGTGTGTGTGTGTGTATGGGTGTGTGGGGGATGTGGGTGTGGGTGTGGGTGTGTGTGCGCCTGAGCTTGCTTGACTTTCTTTCCTTTTCTTTCTCTGTCAAACTGCCAAAAGTCATCAGCTTTTGGACCAAGAACAGTAAGAGTTAAATGGTCAGAAGCCATAAGCTTCTGGCCCCCAGAATAGTAAGAGAGAGTTACAAGGCCAGCCTTTGGCCTTCTTCCAACACTGTGTCCTACCTCGGTACCTGAATGTCAGGGCTGGGCCCCCCAGCAGACATGGTCTTTCTATTTAGCCCAGACTGGCCTTGATCCTCCTACCTTAGCCTCCTAAATGCTAGACTATAGGTCTGAGCTGCTATATCAGCTATATAACATTCTTAAAGAAAAACTATAGTGATGGAGACCAGATCACTGACTGTCAGGTGTTTCAAAGAAGCAGAAGAATGAGCAAAGGTAGGAGAGAGCTAAGTGTAAGTATTTTAGGATCCCTATGAAGACAATGACCCAAGGATGAGAGTCCAGCTAATCGAACACTCTTGACAGTGAACACAAGGACCGAGAAATGGCATTGAGCAATATAGAGGTCTCAGTGACTCTGATGAAAAGAGGTCACAAATATTAACAGAGCACTGGTAGAAAGGTGTTCAGGAGAAAATGAGAGAAGACAAATTGGAGTCAAGAAGTATAGGAAACTGTTAGTTCTACTGGAAAGGATAAAGAGGAAATAGGACAACTGATAGAAGCAAAGCTGAGAAGATTCTGGTTTTGTTGTTTGCTCTCACTGAAATACACCCAAATCCATGAGACAGTGTTTTTAAGGGCAAGAAATAAAGCTATGTTTATATCCTGATAGGACTATCTAGTAGAAAATGAAAAAGTAATGATGTAATCCAAATGATTTGCATTGGCTATTCTCCAGCACATTAATGTAACTATTTGTTATATTAATTATATTAATATATTATATTTATATTATAGTTTATATTTATATATAGTTTATATTATATATTTATACTATAGTTATATTAATACAACTATATGCCTAGAAGAGGGTGAACAAAAGTCTAGAAACAGGCAAAAATACATGTCATTAAACTTTTTTGTCCTTCAAATATAACATATATGAGATAATATACATAGTTGGGTGAGATGGCTCACGGCTTTAATCCCAGCACTCAGGAGGCAGAAGAAGGAAGGTCTCTTCTGAGTTTGAGGCCAACCTGATCTACATAGTGAGTTCCAGGCCAGCCAGGACTACATAGTAAGACCCTGTCTCAAAATAAATAAATAAATTAATTAATTAATTAACATACATAAAGCAATAATATATTACATAATATATACATATATTATATAACATGTGTACATATAAATATATTATATAACATGTATATATAAATAGAAGTATCTTCATTCTCAAACTTTTTAGATATCATGCATACATAAATATATGCATACAAACAAATCAGTCAAACTCAATAAGCTTTATCTAATTCATTTTTATAATCCTAATTCAATTAAAACTATCTGCTTAATGGCTATAATAAGTAATTACCCAGGTCAAGAAAAGACTTTTTAACTCCTTTGGCTAATGGTTAGGGAAATGGCTATTGACAAGGTACCCACTTTGTCACACAAAGCATAAAAGTACACACAAGTATAAAAACTTGAGGTTGATCTCCAGAACCTACTTTAAAAAGCTGAATTTTATGGCATACTGTGCTGGCTAGTCTTAGACCAACTTGACACAATCTAGAGTTATCTGAAAAGAGGGAACCTCAATTGAGAAAATGCCTCCATAAAATCCACTGTAAGGTGTAGGCAGCCGTGTTTACAGTTGCAAAGTCTTATGACTAGCACCTGACGATGTAGGCAGCTGGCTTCCAGCGTGGCCAGCTCAGCTAAAACTGGTAAACAAGTCCTTGGTGCATGTGTCGGCCTCGTGCCCCTCCCGAGCAGGTTTATGCAAATGAGGTATTGGCAGCTTAACCTATCCTGAGAGAACACCCAGCCCGCCTTGGGCAGTTATATAAGCAGCTCATTTCTGCTGCTGGGGGTCCCCGTCCATAAGTCAAGAGTGGTTCTTGCAATAAAGCTGACTGAGAAGGATCCGACCGTGTTGTGTCTTAATTGCTGGTCAAGGCGGACGCGACAGTAAGGCATTTTCTTAATTGGTGATTGCCAAGGGAGGGCCTAGCCCACTGCAGGTGGTGCCACCCCTGGGCTGGTGGTTCTGGGCTCTATAAAAAAAAAGCAGGCTAAGCAAGCCATGGGAAACAAATCATTAAGCAGTACCCTTCCATCCCTCCACGGCCTCTGCATCAGCTCTCGCCTCCAGGTTCCTGTCTGACCTCTTTTGATGATGAACAGTAAAATGGAAGTACAAGCTAAATAAGCCCCTCCTCCCAACTTGCTTTTTGGTCAGGTTATTTTGTCACTGCAACAATAATCCTAACTAAGACACACATATCCTTGTAATTCTAGCACTGGGGACTCAGAGAAAGGCAGATACTTGCAGCTTGCTGGCCTGCTAGCCCAGTCACTCGGTGATCTCCAGAACAATAAGAAACCCTGCCTTAAAAAAAAAAAAAAAAGGTGGATAGCTTCTGAGGCACAACTGAAAGGCTCAAGGTTGACCCCTAACCACCCCCACCCCTCTCACAGGAGTGCACACACAATTCCACATGCATTCATGCACATTCACATGTGCATATACACTCACAAGCACATACACACAATTATATTCACGCCTGTGCACACATACTCGCACAAGGCATACACACAATCACATACATGCACATGCGTGCACACATCTATCCATGAACAAAACAAAAAACTTTGGCAAGTTCTGTGATAAATTACTTCCTATGACACACCCTTTACATCACAAAATAATTTCTACTTTCTGGCCTACTCTATATCCCACTACCTAGGTGAAATTTACATTTTCACTGCTAAAAAATAAAGGGGTTTTCTTTTGTTATTTCATTTGAGATAGCATCTCTTCTTGGGCTGGCTTTTAACTTGGGATCCTCTACTTACCTCAGACTCTCAGTGCTGGGAGGCATGGCCACTTCATCCAGCCTTTTGTTATACATACTCTATGCTCTTTCAGGTTCCAGTGGGCATAAATGACATTTTCCAGATAATATTATCTTTAATGAACGATGAACGATCAACTTCAAAGAGAGCTAGAATGCCCCCAAACATAGTATTTTGGAGTGCTGGGGACCAAATCTAAGGCCTTACACATGGTAAGCAAGTATACTACCAATAAACTACATTTATAGCTCCCAAATCTAAATTTTTAAAGTAAAAGAAGAAAGCCAGGCAGTGGTGGCGCACGCCTTTAATCCCAGCACTTGGGAGGCAGAGGCAGGCGGATTTCTGAGTTCGAGGCCAGCCTGGTCTACAGAGTGATTCCAGGACAGCCGGGCTACACAGAGAAACCCTGTCTCAAAAAATACCAAAAAAAAAAAAAAAGAAGAGAAGAAGAAAAAAAATATCCTAATTCAAAACATGGCTAAACTATTGTGAAGAGACAGCTTAGATGAAATCTATTAATCCAAGAAACAATTTCTTATAAAACCATTTTTAACAAACTATGGGAGGTGGGGGAGAAAAGGGAGACAGACAGACCCAGACCCTGCAACTGGCCAGCTTCTCACTTGTAAACATACAATTACCATCTACTCTCACCCCAAAGGTTTCTGCTTTGTAGAACTCAATTGTGCATTCAAAACCAGTCCAAAGAAAGGCCTCTAATTTGTTCCATTGTTAGACAAGTGGTTTATGCATACAGGAAAAAATTTGCCATATATAATATAAAAAGAAAAAAACTGGATGGGGGAAATCACCAGTGTTTTTTAATTTTCTTCTTCAACTCTAAACTTATACTTCCTCTTTTTCATCTTCCCTTTACCCCCCAAAAGCAGGATCTCTGCCAAACCCCACAAAAACTCTTAGTCCCCTCTCAAACATGCAAATGTATTTTCTACCCAGACAACGCACTACACTCCCTTTTTAATGAACAAAAAATAAAATAAAACCCAACAACAACAACCAAAACAATCTGTGAATGCCCACAGAAGAGAAAAAACTGCGATAAAGAAAATGCAGAGACGTGGGGGAGGGTCAGGATGGATATGGCAAGTCTGGAGCTTACATAGACAAAAGATAATGAAGGTGAAGCGATTGTAATCAAACAAAATGGTGTGCAGGCTGTCATTTCATACAAATTACAGTCAGAAATATATGAATATTCACTTGAATAAAAATCATTCATTATATGAGTGGTCTTCAAGTAAAAGGACTCTGTCAAGGCCCAATGTGGCTGCATTCTTTGTTTGATTTTGCAATTAAAACAAAACAAAACAAACTGTATAGAAGAAAATGAGAGAAAATAATGTTACATGTGCACAAACCCCAAAGCCATCAAGAGCAGGAGTAAGTTTCCTCATGATATAACCAAATGCTATGTCAAAATTAGACATTCAAAGGGTGTTAATAAAGGACAAGAGACTCTTCAGTCTGTCACATGACTCAGGATCCCTCCAGATGCACATTATGATTCAGATTTGAACAGTAAACAGAGTAGCTACAGGGTAGGGTTGAGGACTTGAAGAAAACACAATACAGCAAAGGTCATCAAAATGAAAACTGTCTTCTTGCCTCACGATTGCAAGAGAACTTTTATTGAAAAAAAAAATAGCTGTGAACCAATTTAGGCTGAAATAATTACAACATTTTTACAATCTAACCTCTTAATGATGAATAGAATTTTTCTCCCTGCTTAAGGATCAAATCGGTTGGGCTCTACACTTGTCTGGCACCATGCTGTGGGCTATTTCCCTTAATATATAACCAATCAAAGATGTATTCAGGCTTTTGTAAGATCCAAAGCTTTGTAAGTGCATATTCTAGAGCATCATGAAGTTTCTCTAAAAGGAACAAAATGGTATACAGCTATAGTCTCCCTTTAGTAGCTACACTTAGCGGCTCCTCATGTCCTAAAGGTGTATGAACACTGAACCCCTTTATAATATACCAAATACTAACTACTTTTTCTCATAGTACTTGTCTCATAATTCTGCATTTTTCTTCCTTTAATTCATACCAACGTAGCACAAAATCACAGTTGTTTAAGAGAAAAAGGAAAAAGCAAAATAAAGGAAAAACAAATAACAAAACAGCATTAACAACAACAACATGTACTCAAACTCTGCACTTGTTATCAATACAGTAAAATAGTCTGTAAGTACTAATTGGAAACAAATTTTATTAGGTTTAATGATAACCACAGTAAAGTATTTAACATAAATCTTCATGGAATGCCATGTTCATATGAGGAATAGGTAAACATTACCGTTGTTAAATTCATAATTTATGAGCAACAGTAATTTTATATATTGGCAAGCTACATAGCACTATCTATACTTTCTATACTAAACTGAGACAAGGCCTTGGAAAACCCTCCTAGCAAAATGGATCACAGCAACCAAGCTAAGCCAAGGACTTAAGGATGAAAGAACACTTGTAACAGTTTTATATGAATTAAATTTGTATTCACTTATTTGTAACAGATTCACCACCTATGTGATCCACAGGATGGCACAGAATACGAATACAGCTAAATAGTGTGTGTGTGTGTGTGTGTGTGTGTGTGTGTGTGTGTGTGTGTGGGTGGTGGTGGTGGTGGTGGTGGTTGTGGTGGTGTTTCTTTTGTTTTTGTTTTGCAAGACAGGGTCTCTCTATGTGATCCTGGCTGCCCTGGAATTCACTCTGTAGACCAGGCTTCACAGAGATCCACCTGCCTCTGCCTTGAAAGTTGGGGATAAAGGCACATGTTACCACCTCAGGGCTTGGTGTTATTTTTTTGAGACAACTCTCACTATCTAAAATCTAGCTAGCCGGGCGTTGGTGGCGCACGCCTTTAATCCCAGCACTTGGGAGGCAGAGGCAGGCGGATTTCTGAGTTCGAGGCCAGCCTGGTCTACAGAGTGAGTTCCAGGATAGCCAGGACTTCACAGAGAAACCCTGCCTCGAAAAACCAAAAAAAATAAATAAATAAAATAAAATCTAGCTAGCCTCCCAGTGCTGAGACCGGAGGATTGCAGGCATATGCTATTACACTTGGTCCTACTGTATACTTTATAAAATAATACTTTGTTGATTACCCCCATGAGTCATATTAAAGTAAAATTAATGATATAGTAACTTTTAGAGTACTATAAAAAAGTTTTGATAGATTCAAACGTGATTGGAGAGAAAGTTCAGTGAAAAGTGCTTGGGTGGTATTCACAAGGGCCTAGGACTGAACCTCATATCACTAGGGGGAAAATCTGGTATAACCACAATTTGAACATACTCAGCCATAAAAAGAAATAGATTGCTGAAAAAAATGAACCTTGAAAGCATTAAGAGCCAACGCAAAAAGTCCCGTGCTATAGGATTCCTTTTATATAAAACACCAAAAAAAGGAAGTTATATAAGTTGTAAGGGGAAACAGGGAACAATTACTTAATAGATAGAGCATTGTGGGGTGATTAAAAATAAAATTCTGAGACCAGAGAAAAGTAGTATATCCATAATATCACAAATTGACTATAAGTCACTAAAATGGTTAACTATGTTATGGAAATTTCAACTCAATAAAAAGACAAAGAAAATGATTCTTACTGTTTATTCCTTAAGTAAGATGAAAATGTTACATGTTCAGGGAGGTGGTAGGGGTGGAAGTCAAATAATGAGAACATGTTAGTAAAAAGGTAGTGGTGAGAATCAAAGGATACCATTGAAAAGCGGCAAACCAGGATGTAGCTCAGTTGGTAGCTGGGCTCAGTTTGCCAAGTATGCATGATGTCTTGGTGCAATCCTTAACCACAGTGGTATGGTTTTACATGCTTATAATCCTAATGCTTGGTAAACAGAAGCAAGAGGACCAAGCTTCTACACAGTGTTCAAGCCTAGTTTGAGTTATATGTCTCAAAAAACCCAAAGCACTAAAACAGTAATACATGACATAGTAAAAGGCTAAGTATTAAAAGTGTGATTGTAGGTGTGATAAAAGTATAAACAGCTGGGCAGTGGTGGCGCACGCCTTTAGTCCCAGCACTTGGGAGGCAGAGGTAGGCGGATTTCTGAGTTCGAGGCCAGCCTGGTCTACAGAGTGAGTTCCAGGACAGCCCAGGCTACACAGAGAACCCCTGTCTTGAAAAACAAAAACAAAAAAAAACCCAAAAAAGTATAAACATAAAACTACTACAGCAAAAACAAAACAGTCCTCACTTACCAAAACAGTCTAAAAGCAGGGGTGAGGGAAGCATGCAGGGGGACCCAGGAAATAAAAGACAGACAGAAATGAAAACATAGAATAATACAACAGCATTTAGAGTAACCTTTGTCAGTAGCATTAATAAATAAAGGGGCTGAGGCCTGCTTCAAAAGCATAAGGACCTGAGTGCCAATCCCCAGCACTCATATAAAGAGTAGAGATGGTGATGCAATGAATGTGTAACCCTAGCACTGCATGGATGGAGAGAGAAAGATATTGTGGAGTTCCCTTGACAACTGGTCTAGCCAACTGGTGAACTCTGAGCTCAGTATCAAACAAATAAATAAAATAGATGGAGGGCCTGGCCAGGTAGCCCAGTGAGAAAAGGTGCTTGCCACCAAGACTTGAGTCTGACCTTTAGTACTCACATGGTGAAAGGAGAACTGACTCCTCCAGACTAATCCTCTGACCACCATACATACTATATCCAACAAACAAACATACACAAATCAGGTGGGAAATGATAAATGAAGACATTCAACTCAGCCTCTGATCACACACATGTTCACACCTACAAAACACACATATACACATACACAATACAGATATAACAGACCTTAAGTTTAATTCACTTATTGAAAGAGAGCAGTTTTCAAATGGATTCTAAGTAAATTTTAACCCTCTATTGTATACAACAGATACACCTAAATTGGAGATTAGAAGGGCTAAAATTAA
The DNA here is from genome assembly GCA_021653895.1 of Mastomys natalensis. Classification (NCBI taxonomy): domain Eukaryota; kingdom Metazoa; phylum Chordata; class Mammalia; order Rodentia; family Muridae; genus Mastomys; species Mastomys natalensis. The sequence continues at coordinate 1,309,436 of JAJTUV010000637.1, read as the reverse complement.
AGGATTAAACAAGAATGCATCAGATAAAGGGAAACAATAAAACATTATCTTGATGCCAAACACAATAGAATTAGGGCAAAAAATAAAATAGGACAAAGGATGATATTTCATAATGCTGAATGGCAAAGTTAAAAGTGATGCTGTAACAGCTCTCCATGTCTATGCATCAGTTTTTAAAACATCACAAACAGGAGGCAGAAACAACAGGACATAAAACAAGCAATTGCTTTTTTTCACTAAACAGTATGTTTGGAAATAATGGAAAATTTTTAATAGCTACATAACACTTTACTGTATTTATATTTCTATTTAATTTATTCAGCCAATCTCCTATGTTTGGCATTTTGGTATCACTGAAGAATAAATTGATTTTCTTTTGAGGCAGGAAAAAATGGTTTTGAAAACAGAAAGAGGTCAGGTGAGATGGATGTGATACTGACAGTGATACCTCTCTGACTAAATAGTGTGACCTTGTCTACAAAAAATAAATAAAAAGAAAGGAAGGAAGAGAAAAACAAGAAAATAAAGAAAAAGCAGGAATCGTGCTCTTAAAGGAGTCTCCTTTGCCCTTTCTTTATTGTAACAGCACATGAGAGATGGTCCTTTATGAAACAATAGTATGCCAAAATGGAGAGCCTACACAACTGCAAAAGAAAAGAAAAAAGGGAGGAGGAGGAGGAAAAGGAGGAGGAGGGGAGCAGGAAGAATGTTTTGTGGTCTAAGTCACCTGTCTATATTTTTAATACAGTACTCTCACACACTAAGATTAGGAAAATGACAAACTGAATGCAAACACAAACGGACCCCATTACTTTCAAAGGATACATTATCGTTTCCAAAGGCTTCCTCACGTCACACTCCCATTCTGGCCCACTTCTCCCACCTGCTTCATCAAAGCCACTCTTGATTTTTGCTTTCACTAAAGACTGGCTTGCTTTGCTCTGGAACCCATATGATAAAACCAATTTCTAATTCTTGTGCATGTAGTGTTTTTGAGATTCATCAAAGTTGTATACGTATCAGTCACTGGTTCCTTTTTGCTGCTAATTAGTGGGTCACTGAATGAATTGACATTGTGTTTAGTTACTTCTCTAGTGATATTTTCTTTCTTTTCAGTTTTCTGCTACTATAATTTGTTGCCTGTATGGATTGTTCACTTTTCTTGGGCCAGGAAGATGGCTCGTGGCGCAACCTGAAAGAGTACCCGGCACTTATGAAAAAAAAACTGCAAACAAGGTGGGTTCGGTTTCCTCTGATTTAAAAGGGGGACCGGAGTGAACCCCAACTCAAACAGAAATGAAAAAAACAATAGGAGTGCTATTTCATAAGAGGCAAGTAGTTTTAAAACCCACCAGAATTTTTCCAAAGTTTTAAAAACCGAAAGAAAGTTTAGGGGGTTCCCAAAAAAGGCTTAATTTTTGATTTTACAATTTTTCCCCTTTTAAACCCCCGATTTTTTAAACCCAAACAAAAAACCCCTTTTTTCCCCCAAAGGTTTCCCATTTTTTTAAAAATTTTGGGGTCCTATTTTGGTTTTTTTCCCCCGGGGAATGCCATTAAATTTAAGGTTTTAAAAATTTTTAAAAAAAACCCCCAAATTTTAAATTTTTTTTTTTAAAAAGCCTGTTTCAAAGTTTTTTTAAAATTTTTTCTCTCACCCAAAAGAAAATTTTTTTTTCCCACCTTTTTTTAGCCTCCCCAATACTTTTTCCAAAATAAAATTTCCCCCCCCTTTTTTTTGGGGTTCTTTGGTTACCACAAAAATTTTTTTAATAAAATTTTTTAAAAACATGGTTTCTCCCCCTTAATTTTTGCCCATTATTTTTTGTTTTGTCCCATGGGACACCCTTTAAAACCCCCTTAAACAGGTTCTATTTACCACTGTTTTTTACCCCTTTTTTTTTTTAGCCCTCAAAAACCGAAAACTTTTTTTTTGAAAAACCAAAAAAAAAAAAAATGAAAATTCTCTTTTTTAAAGGCCCCTTGTTAGATAGGGCAAGGAGAATGATTTAGTTGCCCCCCCGGGCAAAAATTTTTTTTAAAAAGGCCCAAAAACCCCCCTTTTTTCAATTTTAAAAAAAAAAATAACAACAAGGATTGAAGGGTGAAAAAATTTAAAGGTCCTCCAATTTCCCCCCTAAAAGAAGAGGGGGTTCCCCCTTTTTTCCCCCAGCCGGGAGGGGGCACCGGGGAACCCCTGGCCCTGGGATTCCGGAACCGGGGTTAAAAAAAACCCTGCCCCCAAAAAAAAAAAAATTTTTAAGAAACCAAAGGGGGGGTTTTTTTAAATTTTTAAAATTAAAAAAGGGGTTCCCCCCAAAAAGGGGGGGCAAGAATTTTTTCTGAACCCCTTGGGGGAAAAAGGTGGGGTAAAAAAATTTTTAAAAAAATCCCTTTTTCCCCGGGGGAAAGGGGCCCTAGGGGTGGTTTGCCCCCTCCCCCCCGGGAAAGAAACAGGGGGGGACCCCCCCGGAAAACCAAAAGGGGGAAAGACCTTTAAAAAGGGGCCCCCCAATTTTTGGAGGTCAGGCCTCATCCCTGCCTTCAAAAAAAATTTGAACCCCAAAGGGCCCTTCTAACTAGGAAGGGGGGAGAAGTCAGGAGCCCCATTTTTAAAATTAAAAAACCAAAAAATCAGCCCTAGGCCAAAGCCCGCAATATCCTGACATACATGCATGCTAACACCAAGTTTTGGGGGGCTCTGTGGAAAAACACTGAAACAGCGGCTTAACTATTGCAAACAGGCAGTTTTTTGGGAAAAATTTTTAACCCCCCCAAAATAGTCATAAGTCTTATAAAAAGGCACCCCCGGGGGGAAAACCCCCCAAAATTGAAAAGGGGCAAGGAACCATAGGCGATCTGTGACCTGCCCCCGAACCTACACCCAGCTGATCCCCTTTTTCTAAAAGGTATCTTACTCCCTAACACCTACTCCGGTGCCTTTCCCCCCTTTCCCCCCATCCTCCCTTTTTTTGTGTTTTTAACCCCTGGTAAAAATAAATTATGATGTGTTTAAATAACTAAAAAAATTTTAAAAAAAAAAAGAATTTTATTTTCTTTTTAGTTTGGGCCCTTCATCCTACAAGAAATCTTTGTTCCCCAATTTCCCCAAATACAGTTGTCCTCCTTAAACTGTGCCTTGTTAATGGCAGCATCAAAAAGGGCCCCAGAAATTGCCATTTGTCCTTGTCTCCAACTGCGTCTCATCAACTAATTTCCAAGTTTTTAAAAACATTTCCCCCAATTTAAATTTTACTACTATTTCTACACATTCTTATAATCAAACCACTTTTTTCATGGGAAACCTTTAAACCCCAGATAAAAATTTATTTTCTTTTTGTAATGGAATTCTTTATGAATGTATGTGCCATCCCTTACACAGGGGCCATGATAATCTTATCAGTATGTTTCAAATTTTAGCATGTGTTCTGCTTAAGTCTACACTTAATATTATCTAATGGCTATAGTTTACAAAACATCTTTGTCTCTTGCTGTCATTCTAGTTCATTCTCCAAACTGCAGTTAACCTTCTAATTCAATTAAGATCCTAACTGCCAGGCATGGTGGCTCTAGCCTTTAATCCCAGCATTCAGGAGGAGGCAGAGGCAGGCAGAGACAGAGGCATATAGATCTCTGAGAGTTCAAAGCTAGCCTGATCTACAAAGCAAGTTCCAGGTCAGTCAGGGATACATAGTGAGACCCTATCTCTTATATTTTTGGTTGTGAGCCTAGCCTTTAACGGCTGAGCCATCTCTCCAGCCCGTGAGACCCTATCTCAAACAAACAAACAAACAATGATTATAACCCAGTTAGGACCTCTGATTTGACCCTAGTCAAAAATCTCTAATTTTTTACTAAATTTATATTATTCTCAAGTATGTCACTCTCTCAACCTTACTCTTTCAAATATAAGAACAGTTTTCTCTATCTGATATGTTTTCCCTCTATCTCTTACATTGTTGTTGTTGTGTTTTGTTTTTGTTTTTTGAGACAAGAATTCTCTATGTAGTCCCGGCTGTCCTCCCTTTGTAGACCAGGTTGGCCTCAAAACTCAGAGATCTGCCTGCCTCTGCCTCCCAAGTGCTGGGATTAAACACATACAACACTACCACCTACCCAGCTTCCCCATACCTCTTAACCTGGCTTTCATTCAAAGTGCATATCTCATATTAAGCATCACTTACTCTAGGCCTTACTGTATTTCCAAGAATAGACAAAGCCTGTACTCATAAGTAAACACAATGTAGATTTGTACTTTTGGCTAGTTGTGGTGGTGCACACCTTGAATCTCAGCACTTGGGAGACAAGGCAGGAAGATCTCTGAGTTCTAGGGCAGCCTGGTCTACATAATGAATGCCAAGACAGCCAGGGCTATGGAAAGAGACCCTATCTCAAACAAAAAAAAACAAAACAAAACAAAACAAAGCAAAGTAAAGCAAAGCAAAACAAAACAAAAACGAAAACAACAACCAAAATACCAAAGCACCAAGCACACATACGGTGCAGACATACATGTGGGCAAAACACCCATACACATAAAATTATTTTTGTAATTTTTTTCTTTTGAAGGAAGACTTCTAGGAGGAGAAGATAAAAAGGAGCAAGGCCCAAGGATAAACAATACTGTATTAAAGGGGAATAAAAGTATAAGACTGTGTTTTTACAAAGATAAACTAAAACCCATCTACTTTAGAATCACCTGGCATGTCTTAAAATATGCTAATTTCTTAATTTCATTCTAGAGCTAAACAATCAGAATCTCTAGACCCATTAATCTGTAATTTTAGCAACAGCACAAGAAATCTTATCCACACCATTTTGAAAAGTACAGGTGATGATTTCTTTTTGTAAGTATGTACATGTTCATTGTGTGTACATGCAAATGTCTGACTAGATGTGCATGAGCATGTGTACATGCCAGAGACTAACATTGGTTGCCTGCCTCAATTGTACTTCATCTTATTATTTGAAGTAAGGGCCTGTCACTGAACTCAGAGCTCCCCAATTAAACTAGACTGACTGGCCATCCAAACCTAAGGATTCTCTTGTCTCCATCCCTAAGGCTGAGATCTATAGGCATCTGCTGTCACAACCTGGCTTTTTATAAGGATGCTGGGGATGGAACTTAGATCCTCATGTATCTGTAGCAGATACTTCATCAATCAAACCATATTTTCCAGCTCCTTATTTATTTTTTATTATATTGTTTAGTGAATAAAGTTTTGCAAAATTCTAATGGATTCAAGAATAAACACCCTCCATCCAGCCATCACTGGTTATGAGGAAGAACTAACTGGTTTCAGCAAACCAAGGCAAAGCACAGGGCATCACACTGTAAATTCCTTTTATTTAAGATAGCCAGAGAAAATATTAATTCTTAGGAAAGTCTCATAGAAAGACAATGATGTTGGCTTTGGTAAGGAGAGAAAAGGAACCCACATTGAACTAGCACCTCCAGAAATGCAGAGCCTTTAGCTGGGCAGTGGTGGAACATGCCTTTAGTCCCAGCACATTGGGAGGCAGAGGCAGGTGGATCTCTGAGTTCGAGTCCAGCCTGGTCTACCAAGTGATTTCCAGCCCAACCAGGGCTACACAGAAAAACCCTGTCTTAAAAAAAAAAAAAAAAAAAGCAGAGCCTTTTGAAAAGGTAGACTGCATTATGAACCTGAAGGAACTATCCTGTGTCAACTGAAGCACTGATGAAGTTAGCTTGTCTATGGAGTCACCCTCACATGAAATGACCTTATTGATCTCTGTCAAAATAAAAATACATAAGTTTCAGAGGCAGGAGGATTTCTGAGTTCGAGGTCAGCCCTGGTCTACAGAGTGAGTTCCAGTCCGGGCTATATAGAGAAACCCTGTCTCAAAAAACAAAACAAAACAAAACAAAACAAAACAACAAACAAACAAAAAACCCATAAGATTCAATGATAGATTTGGTTACATAGTGAGTAATGGGCCAGCCAGGACAACAAAGCAAAACCCTATCTCAAAAAGAAAAAAAATCAAAAAATAACAAACTGAACAAAATGGAAACCCAGACCAGGAACAGAGCAGAACATGGTTGCACAGGCCTGTAATCTCAGCATTTGGGAGGCTGAAACAGGAGGACTGACCATTTGAGGGCATCCTGGCTACATAGCAAGACTCCATTTCAAAAATAAATAAGTAAACAAATAGGTTGAACACTGAGACTCTGCTGTGTGGAAACCAAACAATCATAGAGCTTAGGTGTTTCATTCTGTACCCCCGGCAACAAAGTACAAGGGCCGCTGATTAATTCACTAAGGGCTTTCCTTGATGAGAAATGGAATCAGATACACCTCGTGTTTAGAATGATGAATCTCTACAGCTTTCAGACAATACAGAGGAAAGGAAATGCCTGTGTTTCAAACAATACATGAGAAAAAACGATACTGATCTCTCTACTGAACACATAGAGATTTGAGTTGGTTTTAATTTAGAGAAGTAAGAGGGAGACTACATCTCATTCTGAGTGTTGTGAGGCATATCACACCAGTTGTATGCTAATTATGTGAGACATCTAGTATGGTATCTGGCTCATAGCAATTAGTTAATAAAATAGTAGCAGTGACTTTCCCTAGTTCAGGGAGAAAAAAGAAGTAAAAATGGCTACCATATTAAGAAAAGTGGTGTAACCAAGAAAATTAGGAAAAATGTCTGAATTTGTGGGGGATACCTGCGTAAGCCATATTGAGTTTGAGAAGGAACCAGCATCTGCATAGCAATGGCTGTTGGTTGGAATGTTATTTCCTACAGTTCCATTTTCTAACACTGTATCCATTTTTCTACCATTTTCCAGTTTCTACAATTCTTCCTGCTTTTTTCCATCCCTTGGCACTTTAGCATTCCTACTATTACATCCCGTTTTATGTCAATTATTTTTTTCTGATACATATCTTATCAATAGGACTGTGTTTCCTGATACAGAAGGCAAGGAACTATTGAAGTCAAGGAGATTATTGTTTGTCCCATAGGATTTTGCCCATGATAAATACTTAATAACACTATCAGCAACAATTAAGAGAGACACCCATGGCTCAATACAAGCCTAGGATTTGATTATCTGGACACCCACATCACCATTTGCAGAATAATCAGAGGGAGCCAGGGATTCAGTGAGATTCTAACTCCTACAGCTTCACTAATTGCATTAAACTGTTCAGGTGCCTCAATGCCTTTTATTCCCAGTTCCTCCAAAGTAGCCCAGCATTGCCAGTGTACCTCACAATGCCTAGATGTGCCTGTAAGACAACTTTTCCACATGCCCCAACACTATGTATCTCTTTCTCTGATTGTTTTTCTCTATGGCATTTATCATTCCTTGATAATCTAGCTGTTATCCCATATCTTAGATATAAATTTCATGAGGGCAGATATGAGATTATATTCTATTCACTGCCATAACTCCAAACATAGAACAGTACCTGGCTTATTATATGGCTCAATAGATATTTACCTAATAAATAAATGAATACATAGTTAATTTATTTTTGATGCTTATAATATACTTATAGGGCACATCTGTGAATAAGAAAGGCTTATTTTTTATTTTTGTAACACTTATAGGAAGAAGAGATTATATCAAACAAAATTATAGTTATATACAATTATGATAAATGATAAATGCTTTCAAGGAAAGTATAGGATATATAACAGGGAGAGTGAACCTACCAAGAAGACACAAAGGGAGACTCAAAGCTAGACTCTGAGGAAATGCAATTAATCAAAGACTAAAGGATAAGTAGGAATTGAGTGAACAAAAGAAAGTGCAAGAAGATTTTAATGAAAAAGAATGTATCAGTGCTTATTGGTTTAGTAACCCTACTGAGAACAAAACAGGCAACATACTGCTCTAAAATGTCACAACTCTCTATCTGTGTATCTAATCTTTATTTACTCAACTAATATTTACTGATATCAGATCCTATGTATCCATTGGCATGCGATCCTTGATGACTCAAGGGCAAGAATCCCAGAGTAAAGATGTTTGGGGAAGTTGGAGGTTATAACCTGCAGGGCCTTGCAGACCACATTTGAGTTTTAAACAAAGAGAGAATTGACAGCAATCAGGCTCAAGTAATGCTGACCTTCAGCAGAAAGTTATTAGAAATGTTTATTTGGGTAATGACATGTTCACATTTATCTATCTTTCCAGACAAATCAACCTAACAAGTGACAAATAAGAGTCAGTCAAGAATGGCTTCTGGAGGAACCCTTCAGGCAGTGTAGTAATCCCAGTAAAACATTATGACAGTCTGGCTAAAGGCTGAGAGGCAAAAGATAAGTTTCAGACTGGATCAGAAAATTAGGAAGCAGTATCACCGGGACTTAATGATAAATTAGATATATAATGAGTTAAAAAAAAAAAAAAGAAAAAGAAAAGAAATAATAAATATGTTAAGTAAGGTTATAAGATTCAGTAAATAAAATAATTTGCTCTTATACACATGCCCAATGAACAATATAAAAGTGAAATAGACACCATCACCACCTGAAAGTCCCTTATATCCTTATCAGTCCCTCTGGAGACAATCATTATTCTGATTTTTTTTTTTTTTTTGTTTTGTTTTGTTTTGTTTTTCGAGACAGGGTTTCTCTGTGTAGCCCGGGCTGTCCTGGAACTCACTCTGTAGACCAGGCTGGCCTCGAACTCAGAGATCCGCCTGCCTCTGCCTCCCAAGTGCTGGGATTAAAGGCGTGCGCCACCACCGCCCGGCTTATTCTGATTTTTTTAAACCACAATTTTGTATATTCTAGAACCTCAAATAATGAAATTATACAGTGTATATTTTGAGTAGTTTTTCGTTTAAGTTTGTTTTATGCTAGTGTGAGTGTGTGTGTGTGAGTGTGAGTGTGTGTGTGTGTGTGTGTGTGTGTGTTGTGTATGTAGTCGGGTCTTTCCTTTCATCCTGTGAATTTTAGAGATGGAACTCAGGTCATCAGTGTGGCGGCAGGTGTCTTTATCTCCTGGTCTCTCACCATCCCATCAGTCAGCATATTTTTAGATATATCTTACTGTTTGTATGTATCTGTAGTTCGTTCCTTTCCATTCTTGGAAAGTATTCTACTGTATGATCATACCATTTCATTCAGCTAATCTCTTGCTCAAGTACAATCAGGCTTCTAGTCTGGAGCTAAAGCTACTGTAAATATACTTATAAAAAAAATTTTTTTGTTAGCTGGGCAGTGGTGGCGCACGCCTTTAGTCCCAGCACTTGGGAGGCAGAGGCAGGCAGATTTCTGAGTTCGAGGCCAGCCTGGTCTACAGAGTGAGTTCCAGGACAGCCAGGGCTACACAGAAAAAACCCTGTCTCAAAAAAAACCAAAAAAAAAAAAAAAAAAAAAAAATTGTTGACTTTCATGAAATGCACTTTCATTTAATTTGTGAATATTCAGGAATAGAATGAAAAATAAATGTATGTTTAGACCTTTTTCCCAAAGTGGTTATGTGCTATTTTAGATTCCTAATAACAACATATATCTGGAATTTTTATTTTTAATTTTAGCTATTCTGTCTGGAATGCAGTAATATTAGTATAGATTTAATTTACACTGGAGGTCTTCTGATAAATTATGCCAAGTGGTTTTTATATATTTATTAGCCATTTGTATATAATATTTTGTGATGGATCTTTTTCCCTTTTTCCCCATATTTTATTGGATTGTTTGTCTTTTTATTACTAAGTTGTCTATACACTTTAACAACAATCTTTGGTCAACTAAACATTTCTCAAATATCTTCCAGGAGACAAGTATTTATTGACTAAACCTCTCCCTTCAAAAATCAAATAGGATTAAACCCTGGCTCTATTTAAAACTAACTGTGGAAATTTGAAAAAAGTATTTAACTTCTGAAGGTTTTTTTCCATCCATAAAATAGAGGTAAAGCTTATCATTACAGAGTTATGATGACTTAAGACAATGGAGCTTGACATATCTGGTACATAAAGGTCTTCAAGTAGGAGTTAGTCATGTTCCTTTTTAATTTTAGTTCTATGATAATATGGCAGTTGCTACCTTAAATAGCTGAACTGCAATTCTTAGAGTGTAAAACTCTATAAAAATTTAAATTTTCACAATGGTATAAATCATTGCAATAGGAGACTATAAAAAAAAAAAAATCAAGGCTCCTGGGAAAAGATTAACATGTCTTTCTTTTATTCTCATACAGTAACATGCAAAATAAGATTGAATCTAAAAATAGTCAAATCAAAAGCAATTTTCATCTGGAGGTAAAACTGGAAAAAAAGCTATAGAATTTATATTACATTGTGCTAACAGTCATATCCTATATAGCATATGAAAATTGAAATGACATGCTATTGTACAAACATTTGTACTGAAACCTACCTATACTAGAATTAGTCAAGTTTTATCTTTTGTATAAGGCATTTACATAAAATTAACTTCAGTATGTTGATAAAAGGTATACTAATAACTTATTAAAAATAAGTAGTCACTGTTACGAGCTATACAGTACAGAATTTAAGGTTTATCTTATTTTATGGATCTGAGTGTTCTGCTTGCATGTATGTCTGTATACACATGCCTTCTGGGTACTTTTGGAGGTCAGAAGAGGGCATTGGATCCCCTGGAACAGAAATTACAGATGGCTATGACACACCACATAAATGCTAAGAACTGACTGAACTGATGTCTTTGCAAGAGCAACACATACTCTTAATCACTGAACCACCTCTCCAGCCCCTACCCTGTTTTCTGTTTTTTAAAGTAAGCTTTTAAAAAAGATATTATATCTATTTAATGTGTATCAGTGTTTTGCCTGTATGTATGTCTATGTAAGGGTGTCAGATCTCTTATAACTGGAATACAGACAGTTGTGAGCTGCTGTGTGGTTGATAGGAATTGAATCTGGGTTCTACATACAAATTCTGTCCCCCTAATAAACTAGTTAAATTAGTTAATGGTTTAATTCCATTTTTATTCATAAATAAAGATATTATCTAATGTAGATTAAATGAGATACCCTCACTAAAATCTTTACTTAGCATATAATTATCTTAGCATATTATAAGTAAATAGTGGTTATGTATTGCTGTTCTTTAAATAATTTAGTCAAATGAAAAAAAGTTTCTGTGAATACTTTTGGCTTTGATAACTCCAATTTTTAAAAGTAAGATATGATTACAACTATTTGTTAAACTAACTGAAAATCATCTATGGAGATTATATGTTTTACATACTTCACATATCAAATTTTTTTTGAGACAGGATCTAAATATGTAGACTAGGCTGGTCTCAAAAATTACAGAGACTCAGTTGTCTCTGCTTCCCTCGTGCTGAAATTAAGGCATGTGCCACTATATCTGGGGCACACATTACCTAAAATGCCACTTTCTTGGAGAAATCTACTAAATACTAATTCATTATGTTCCCCCAAACCAAACAAAAAATAAGGAATAATGTAATAAAAAAAATAAGAAAAAAAAAGGATATGATATTGAAAAGGGAAAGTATTTTCTTAAGTGTATTAAGCAATTGTTTTTTACTTATTTTGTGTTGCTAACTATTAGTTGCCACAGGTTATGACAAGGCTGTGATCTATGGTCATCCCTTTTCTCCATCTGGTAACTAAAAAAACAAATGCCATTTGCACACAGGAGTGGAGAGGGGCAAGAGCAATGCAGCAGTTCCCCCAAGTCTTACGGTCCTTATAATCCAAACTGTAAAATCAGTAATGGTTAAAACTGGAGAGGAATATGCCTTATTGGCAAACAAAACACTTGTCCATTCCAATTCTTTGTTAAATAGCAGACAAGAGACAAGGCAGCCTCCCCACCCTCCGATAAAGAAATTCAGGAAGACTGAGCAATCAGTCACTACTTGACACCAAATGCTAACCAGCTGTCACATGCCCTTACATTGCCTCTTCCTCCTTCCCAGTCTGCTTCATCTTCTCAACTCCTGCATCTCTAGAATAGCAAAGTAGCATCTTAAAATCATTTCCTAAGAGCCAGAGAAACACCTGAAGGCTTGAATGCTACACCTGAACCAGTGTGAAAGTGGAAGGCAAGAACAGACTCCACAAAGCTGTCATTTAATCTCCGCACACATGCCAAGACATGTGTGAGACCATACATACAAATCACACATCACATTCATACTCCCCCCCACACAAAACCATAACATTTTTTTGAAAGACTTGATATTTATTTATGTGGTTGTGTCTATTAGGTATGCTGCATGTGTGCAAGTGCCCTTGAAGGCCAGATGGATCCCCAGAGCTGGAGTTAAATGTGGTTGTTAGTCATCCAACATGGGTGTTGGGAATTGAACTTGGGTCCTCTGAAAGACTAGCAAGTATTCTTAATTGCTGAGCTGTCTCTCTAGCCCCCAATAACAATTGTTTTGAATTAAAAAAATATATTTCCCAGACCAGTGATATGGCTCAGTGGGTAAACTGTTTGCCAGACAAGCTTATTAATCTGAGTTTGATCCCTGGAACCCATATGAAGGTGGAATGCAATAACTGATGTCCTCTGACATCTACACATGTGCTACAGTACACACTCATCCCAGACATATATCACATACACAATAATAAATACAATTTTAAAGAATTGATTTCCAGCCAGGAGGTGGTGGTGCACGCCTTTAATCCCAGCACTTGGGAGGCAGAGGCAGGTGGATTTCTGAGTTCGAAGCCAGCCTGGTCTACAGAGTGAGTTCCAGGACAGCCAGGGCTACACAGAGAACCCCTGTCTCGAAAAACCAAAAAAAAAAAAAAAAAAAAAAGATTTGATTTTCAATTCAATGCAAACAAAACTGCTCTTATATCCAATGTGTTCTATGGCATAAACTAAATATGTACCCATTAAAAAACTGGTATACAAATGTTCACAGCAGTATTGTTCATAACTGAAAGAAGAAAACAAAAAACATAACAGAAAAAAAAAAAAAAAAAAAAAAAAACAAGCACAGCCTGATGGCATAGGCCTGTCATCCCAGATACTAGATTTTCCTGCTGAGGCAGGAAAATCAACAGGTTCAAGGCCAGTCTTAGTAATACTTTGACCCCAAATAAAAAGTGAAAAGATTAGCAATACTGTACTTGATCTTTAAAGTCTATATAACAGACCTGACTGTAAGGGCATATAATGTGCAACCTTTACAAAAGCTAGTGTTTAAATGAAGTGCAGCAGATTCACCAACACAAAGAATAGCATCCAGAAGTAGGTGACATTCAGCATTTAGGTTATTACTGAGATATCTCTGAGTACTCTCTGAAAGAAAATGAACAATAAGGCCTGAGAAAGGATATGGTAAGGAGGTTCAGATGCCGGTAGAGAAAGCACTCACCCTCACCCCTGAGGTAAACTACTTAGTCCTACAGAGATTCTGCTCAAGAATCTGTACATTATCAGTTTTAGGATAGCAGCTGCAGCAACTTACCCATTCATTTTAACTCTTCTAAATTTCCCCAGAAAACAAGCTAAACAGAATCCTGGAGAAGCTACATCCACACAGGGTGAATTTACCATACAAAGTAAGTTCAGGAGACACAGGAATGTGTTACCCTAATCCTTCTTTCAGGATCAAGTGCTTATCCCTTTAACCACCAGGTTAGTGATCCACTATGACCTTGTCCACAAGCTACCCTCAACCAAGTATTCTCAGATGAGCTCTCGGAAATCGGATGACAGAAGTGGGGTGAAGCTGCTATTATCTGGGAAGGCAAAGCAGCAGGAGGGCTGTGAAGAGGAGTAACTCCACTGCAGCACACACCTGCCCAACGGCCAGCCCACCAGGCAGGTCTCCCTGCCTCAGTTATCAACCTTCACTGGCTCACTTTGCTCAGTCACCTGTAAACCTGTCCCTGGGTGGAACCCTTCCTACTGAACCAGAATCCAGCCTGATCCTTTACCAACTTAACTCACAAATTCCAAATCTAGTTTTAAACAATCTAGAGAATAAATTAATCCTAGCAATTCTTAGCCACTTTCCAATTGAGTATGCTAAGTGCTGTGGAGCAGCGATTCCCAAACATGACCCCATGCCAATCTCAGTTCCAAGACTTTAAGAGAGTGGAGCCCCAGGATACGGACTTTACAAAGCTCAAGTGGCTCTGGGAAGCTGCCAGGGCTGGGAATCACTATTAGGCTAGTTATACAAATGAACAAATTAATGCTCCCAATTTATTTCAACAAAAACCTGTTTAAACTCCATTATTAGGGGAGGGAGATATAAAGAGTTTGCTTTCTACTGCTATGTATGATAAACACACCATGACCAAAAGGTTTATTTCACCCTGCAACTTACAGTCAATCATAAAGGGAAGTCAAGTCAGAAGCTCAAGGTAGGAACAGAAGAGAGGCCATGGACTACTGGTTGCTCTCTAGGCTCATGGTCAGTTGTCTTTCCGTCTGCTTGCTTGCCTGCCTGCCTTCCTGCCTTCCCTGCCTTCCTTCTTTCCTTCCTTCCTTCCTTTTGTGTGTGTGTGTGTGTGTGTATGTGTGTGTGTGTGTGTGGAGAGAGAGAGAGAGAGAGAGAGAGAGGAGAGAGAGAGAGAGAGAGGGTTTCTCTGTGTAGCCCTGGCTCTCCTAGAACTCACTCTGTAGACTAGTCTGGCCAGAGATCCAGTTGCCTCTGCTGGGATTAAAGGTGTGCATTGCTACCACCCAGCTTCAGCTGCCTTTCTTACATTCCCCTAGGACCATTGCTCAGAAGTATCTCTGTTGACAGGGGCTGGGCCCTCCCACATCAATCATTAATCAAGAAAAGGCCCTGTAGGCCTGCTATAGGCCAATCTGATGAAGGCATTTTTGTATTGAGGTTCTCTTCCCAGTTGACTCTAACAAGAGGTCCCAGCACAGCAAAAAGAAAACAATAAAGTACATTATGAAGCCTACAAGGGACACACTGTGGGATGCAATCCTTGTCCTGGGAGAGCTTATAGACAAGAAGAAAGGACAATACTTATAACAAACAATTACAACACAAGCTAAAGATAGAAAGTGTTTTGTTTATCACCTCACTGAAATGTGCTCCCTGGAAGAGAATACAAAACATTTTTTTTCACTGCTATATCTCCAGGAGATAAACTAAAACCTAGTACATTGGTATTCAATAAACAATTGCTAAATAACACAAAAAGCAAAAAAACAATTTTAATTTCAACTACATAGATAAGGAAATACCATTTTTTGAGAACAGAAAGATTTTCTTTTGGTTTGGTCTTTGTGTTGTTTTGTGTTTTGTTTCTCTATGTAATAGCCCTGGCTGTCCTGGACTCACTTTATTAGACCAGGCTGGTGGTCTCAAACTCAGAGAGATCCACCTGTCCCACTGAGAACAAAAAAGAATTTTAAAAGACAAGGAGAAAGAAGCTTCTTTGTGCAGTAGGTGGTGGCTAAAGTAGAGACCCACGACTGGTCAATGTGCTGAAAACAGAGGCTGTGGAGTGCTCTGTCCTAAATGGGACACCGAGACCACAGAGGTCATTGCAGAAGGAAGGTTAGATCACTACAGTGAAACAGTGTTTTCTGACACAACAGGACAGTTGTACAAATGAAATAACAGAGGCCATGACTACTAGATATACACGGTCAAACCAGAAAAAATCCCAGCGTGGATGTGGGAGGTAGTCAGGAAATCCCACTCCTAGCTGAAAAGCTATTGTCAACTGATGGTTGCTGGGAAAGGGAGAATCAGTTTCTTCAGGGATGTGGCTCCTGATAGGCCACCTGTATTCCAGTAGATACCCCTCCCATGCACATGCTGGCAGCACTCAGTGGACTCGTTAGGTTTTGAAAAAGAACACATGAGATTGGGAGGGAACTTGGGGATAAGAGAGGAATTAGAGGAGAGAGAATAAGGGGTAGACTTGATTAAAGCACATTATACATACATGAAAAATTCTTTTTTTAAAGAAGCAAAGCAAGAAAAGGATTATATTCATAGTACTCCTACAACAGTTAAGAAATTCTGAGCTGCATATATAATATATATATGTACATGTATATATGTATATACATGTATGTATATGTGTATGTATGTATGTACATACATATATATGGACTCATTTAACATAATACTGTATTCCTAATATATAGACAAGGAAACTGAAACAGACAGGCTAAAAACTTAACCAAAATTTCACAGCTAAAAAGCAATAGAATCTAAGCAAAGGTCTGTAGATAGACTGATTAGGAATTTAGACCTTCACGCCTTTAATCCCAGCACTTGAGAGGCAGAAGCAGGTGGATTTCTGAGTTCAAGACCAGCCTGCTGGTCTACAGAGTGAGTTCCAGGACAGCCAGGGCTACACAGAGAAACCCTGTTTTAAAAAAAAAAAAAAAACAGTGCCGGGCGGGTGGTGGCGCAGGCCTTTAATCCCAGCACTTGGGAGGCAGAGGCAGGCGGATTTCTGAGATCGAGGCCAGCCTGGTCTACAGAGTGAGTTCCAGGACAGCCTGGACTACACAGAGAAACCCTGTCTTGAAAAACCAAAGAAAACAAAACAAAAAACAAAATAAAATAAAAAAAAAAAAAAAAAGGAATTTAGACCTTATTCTCAGTGAAACAGAATGTCTTTGGAGGTTTTTCTCTTGGTGGGGGCAGGATACTTGCTTTTCTGGTAACACCTTTATTCATGTCCTAAGATTTACCAATTTACAGCATGTAGTTCAATGCTATTTAATATATTGGTGAATCTGTACACCTACTGTCAGTATCCAATGTCAGAACACTTTCATAATCCTGAAGAAAACATTATGTCCATTGTTACTCTAGTGTCTGAAAATCATTGATCTACTTACTCTGCCAGGGGTAGTACTGCCTATAGTGGGCTGGGCCCTCCCACATAAACCACTAATCAAGAAAATGCCTCCATATAAGCCAGTCTGATGGGAGTATTTTCTCAAATGAGGTTCCTTCTTCCCAGATGACTCTACTTTATATCAAGTTCATGAAATAGCCAGCACAGTGATCATGAATAATGCTGCTCCAAATGTGGCTCTATTAATATTTGCTTAAGTCCCTGCTTTCAATTATTCTGGGTTTTATACCCAGAATTAGAACTGCTAGGTCATATGGTAATTCTGTTTTATTTTTGGTGGAAACATCATACCATTTTCCAGAAGTAACTACACCATTTTCAGCTTCCAACAGGTTCTGATTTCTCCACATCTTTGCTTGTATTTGGGGGTAGAGTTTAATAATAAATAAAACCCCAAGAGCTACAGAAATAGCTCAGTGGTAAAGACTTTGTCTAGAATGTACAATGCCCTAGGTTCAATCTCCAGCACCACCAAAAAAGGAAAAAGTAAATAAAAAGAAGAGACAAACAGAGAAAACACACATATAGAATGAGAGAGCAGGGGCTGGAGAAATGGCTCAATGATTAAGAGCACTGAATGCTCTTCCAAAGGTCCTGAGTTCAATTCCCAGAAACCACATGGTGGCTCACAACCATCTGTAATGGGATCTGATGCCCTCTTCTGGTGTATCTGATGACAGCTACAGTGTACTCATAAATAAATAAACCTTAAAAAAACTAAAATAGAAAAAATTATTTTAAAAGAGAGAGCTGATAAATTAATAATTATTCACCCTAATGGGTGCAAATTAGTATCTCATCATGAACTTAACTGCCATTTCCTTAATGATTATTTTTCCTGTATCTTTTTTGGAGAAATGTTTTTCAAGCCTTTGCCCATATATGAATTTAAGTTCTGTTGGTTAGCTTCTGGTATTCTTTATATTCTGGAGGACATTAATCCCTTATCAAATGTTCTGGATCCAGTATGGATACCACCAAAGTCCAACTTAGTGAACCATGAATTTTACTGGGGTTATTTACAGGAATATAGATAAGGGGTTACTTACAAGAGCAGATATGACTCAAAAGACAGCTTCATTACCAGAGCCCACCCCAGCATAAGCGCACACTGCACAACCTGCAGGCTGTTCAACAGGTTGGAGAGTGTCCTTCCCAGGTGCCTCAGTTGATCGGCTGGCCTAGTCTCAGAGTCTTCTTTGCAGCCTGGCTTGTCTAAGTCTTCTTTTTAGCTCAACTTCTCCTTAATCTGAAAGGGACTCTCAGGCTCCCTTCTCTCTTATTCTGGCAGGACGGGGTCTAGTGAATCTGGTCTGTTTCAGGGACTTCCTGAAGCTAAATTGAGTTGTTTAGTATAGAGGAATTTTAATCCAGCAATATGGCTGCTCTAATCATATCTAAAGACCCTGCAGATCTGTGTAATCTAGTTAGAATGCAGACACACTGTTAGTATACACTTGTAATCCAAAACAATAAAGGTAAAGTTAGTTTGTAGGAGAAAGCACCCATGTTTGAAAGTGATGTCTGATTGAGAGGCAGACAAAGTGATGAATCAGAAGGATTTGACAGAATAGGATATGCCCAACTCTTTTCAGAGAGAACACAGAGAAAGGAGAAGCTACTTATGAGAGCAGTGCAGAGTGAGAGAGGAGGAGACAGTTTTACTGAGAGAGTTTTACAGAGACAGGTTGAAAGGAGAACAAGCTAGACACAGGAAAAGACAGAACAAGCCAGTGAATGAAAAAAAAAAAAAAAGCCAGTGAATGAAGAGATAGAAGATCACAACAGACTGCTAGAGTTAGTATGAGGCCAAGCAGAGCAATTCTGGAGAGGCCAAGAGCTAGAAGCCAGATTGAATCAGTCAGCTTGGAGAGGAATTTGAGTCATAACAGCTGAATTGAGCCAGCCAGTCAGAGATCAGAAAGAACTAGGAAGGGTGAGCTTATCCAGCAGTAAGTCTCAGAGACTGAAAACATTCTAGACCTAGATAAGATTGTACAGATGCTAGAAGCTTCCAGGTCTAGGCTTAGGTTAACAGACAGAAGGAGACGACAATTACTACAGGTGAATAAAAGTTACATTTACAGTTTACCTCCCTACTTCAAGAGCTTCCCTACAGGTTGGAATGTTTCAATGTCAGAGGAATCTTACACAAGCACATTTACAAAAGAAGGAGCAACAGACTATAGAAAATTCTACAGAAGACATGAAAAGTGAGGGCTGAAAAAGGATGCTGTGTTTGACTATCATGAGGTCACTGGTAACTCTTAAGACATCAATTTTAAATTAGCAAATGAGTGCACCTGTCAGACTATAAAAGTTTCTGAGAGGGGGGGTGAAAGGAAAGGAACAAATAAAGACTATGCAACAATACCTGTAAGGGCTACCACAGTAATAGTGAATACTCCATAGTTCCTATGCTGGGCCTATTCTAACAGCTTTACTATTAATGAATGTAATTCTCAAAATAATCCAAAATAGCATCAATTTTAAAACATTTGTGTGTGTGTGTGTGTTGTGTGTGTGTGTGTGAGGAGAGAGAGAGAGAGAGAGAGAGAGAAAGAAAGAAAAGAGGAGAGAGAGAGAACACATGTGAATGTGTGAATGGTATCACATGTATGCAGGTATGGAGGACTAAAAAGGATGACTGAGTCGTTGGCTCTGGATTTACAGGTGGTTTTGATTTAGCTGATATTGGTGCTGAGAACCGAACTCCAGTGCTCTGCAAGAGTAGCAAGTTCTCTTAACCATCTCTCCAACCCCAAGATAGCATTATTTTATCCATTTACAGCTGAGAAACAAACATAGTAAGGAACCAGGATTGAGTGCACAAACACACACAACATATACACACACACATACACACTCACACACACATATACAAGAGTATCTTACAAACATATGGGATAGGAAAGAATGCAATAATATAGCAAAAGATTTGGAGGATTGAGGAGAAAGCTCAGTCAGCAAAGCGCTTTCCGTGTCATCCTCAAGACCTTAGTTCAATCCCTAGGACCCACATAAAAAAAACCTTTTGCTGAATAGGCTCCATAAGGTTCTTTATGCTAATAACATCAATGATGCTAGTGATGTTTTTCAGGCCAATTTATCAAGTATTATTAGACTTGAGCAAAATAAAAACAAGCAGGCTATGATAATACAACAAGAAGGTAAGTTTGATTAATACTACAGTCTTTATTCAATAAAATAATGAATAAATAGGGGAAAATGTATTGCCCAATTTTTGAAGAAACAATACATTGCTTACTGAGTATAAGATAATAAATGGAGCTCTCTCCTCCAATTGAGCAAGTTGCCCAAAGGAAAGAAGGCCAAGGGGAAGAAGGTGGCCCCAGTCGCAGCCATCATCAAGAAACAGGAGGCCAAAAAGTTGGTCAATCCTTTGTTCGAGAAAAGGCCCAAGAACATCCAGCCCAAAAGAGATCTAACACGTTTCGTTAAATGGCCCCTGCTACATCAGGTTGCAGCAGCAAAGAGCCACTCTATAGGTGGCTCAAAGTACCTCCTGCCATTAACCAGTTCACCCAGGACAGGCAAACAGCTACTCAGCTGCTTAAGCTTGCCCACAAGTACAGACCAGAGACAAAGCAAGAGAAGAAGCAAAGGCTACTGGACCCTGCTGAGAAGAAAGCTGCTGGTAAAGAGGATGTCCCAACTAAGAGACCACCTGTCCTCCGAGCAGGAGTCAGTACAGTCACCACCTTGGTGGAGAACAAGAAGGTTCAGCTGGTGGTGATTGCCCAGGATGTAGACCCCATTTAGCTGGTGGTTTTCCTGCCTGCCCTGTGTCGAAAGATGGGGGTGCCCTACTGCATCATCAAGGGAAAGGCCAGGCTGGGGTGCCTGGTCCACAGGAAGACATGCACCACTGTTGCCTTCACACAGGTTAACTCGGAAGACAAGGTGCTCTGGCTAAGCTGGTGGAAGCTATTAGGACCAATTATAATGACAGATATGACGAGATCTGCTGGGTAGGCAACGTCCTGGGTCCAAAGTCTGTGGCTTGCATTACCAAGCTGGAAAAGGTAAAGGCTAAAAACCTCGCCACTAAACTGGGTTAAAAAATGTACACTAAATTTTCTGTACATAAATATAATTACAAAATTAAAAAGAAGATAGTAAATGGATGGACAAAAGGCTATTTTACTTATCAGAACCATCATATTTGTACCTAAAAGCAGTAGTAATCTTTAAAAGAAAAATAAAAGAATTACATGGCGATAATAAAACTATTATAAAATAGAAGTCTATAATGTTCACTTTAGGAAAAAATTACTCAGGAGGCTGAAGAGACAGCACAGTGGTTAAGAGCACTTGTTCTTGCAGAGAACCTAGGTTCGATTCCATGACAGCTCATGAGAGTTCACAACTGCTCATAATTTCAGATGGGGATCCAACACCCTTGTCTAACCTCCAAAGGCATCAGCAGTGAATGTGATGCATAGACAGACCTGTGAGCAAAACACTCACACACTTAAAATAAATAAACCTAAAAAAAAAAAAACACACACAAACTTTTAACCAGTAGTGGTGGCACACAACCTTTGATACTAGCACTCAGGAGAAGGAGACAGGTGACTCTCTAAGTTTGAGGCCAGCCTGGTCTACAGAGTAAGTACCCGGACATCCAAGGTTACACAAAAACTCTGTCTAGAAAAAAAAATTACTCATATTTGATATAATTTCTGCCATCTTCTTTCTTGTCAGTATTGTCCCTTTGAATCAACTAGCTATATACTAGGGTATATACTAGCAGGCCATATGGGATGTCATACAAAAGGAATTCCATAAAAGGTTAATCAAGCTTGTGACGGTAAACATTTTTCTTAATCTTTATTGCAATATTAGCTGTAATTTTAATTTTTTTATTATTTATTTTTATTTTATTTTATGTGCATTGATATTTTGCCTGTATGTGTGAGGGTTTCAGAAGCTCTGGAATTGGAAATACAGACAGGTGTGAGCTGCACATGTGGGTGCTGGGAATTAAACCTGGGTCCTGTGGAAGAGCAGACAGTGCTCCTAACTGCTGAGCCATCTCTCCAGCCCTTTAAAATTTCTTATAGTTGGAAATACATTAAAGTAGAGCAATATACTCAGCTGTTTTCATTTTGCAGGGTAATCACTTCCTACTTTGCCTTCATAATTAAATCTACTTTTATAAAACATTACATTAAACACTATTTTACATTTGCATCCTGTGTTGCACTGTACATTCCTTATGCCATAGAAAGTAACTTCCATATTGAACATTAAAGATGTTGTGTTTTATAAATAAATAAATGAGCAAGCATGAAGAAAATTGTAACTTGGCATCACACTAATAAGAGAGTCTTTTGACAATGGCTACATTGGCAAAAATTGATACACTTTGGAATGACTTTCAAAAGACAGGAGAAACATTATGTGTTAAGCAAATCACTCATTTTGCAATATTAACAAGTAAAAGTTGATACCAGCTACAACATTCATGTTGTCTAAAGTGCAAAATGTCAACAGTATACTTCAAAATAGGGACAACATTCATGAGACACTGTGTGTCAAGAGCAGTGTCTGTCACATGCTGCACACGGAACTCCTGGGAGGGCAGAGATGAAGCCCAGGGGTAAGCACATCTGTCTCCATGAGTGAGGTCCTAGTTTCTATCCCAGTACCACACAAACAAATTCTCTTTTTGGATAGTTGTGGGCTTTTTATTCTGAAATTTGATTCTCAACAGATTCTAAATTTATTAACTTGTATGGATCCTGAACATGACCATAAAAACAAAGAAACAAGCCGGGCAGTGGTGGCTCACGCCTTTAATCCCAGCACTTGGGAGGCAGAGGCAGGCGGACGATTTGCCCTAGAGGTTCTGAAGCAGTCAAAAAAGAACAAACCAAAAAACACCCAGGTAAGTAACAAGATTAGAACCTTTCTTTTCTAACCAAAAAGGAACAAACTCAAAATAACAAATACTCCATCATGTTTTGTAAGTAAACACATGATTGAACTGTCTTTTTTTTTCTAACCAATTTAAAGGTTTTTGATTAATCTGTGCTTTCTACAAAAATTGATATGTCATTTTAATCCATTTGGTTTGTTATCAACATACTCCTGAGATCGTTGTTGTTAGAAACAAACTCTATTCTTGGTTGGCCTTTATCAATTGGTGCGCTAGAGAAAGGAATTTCTGAGTCAAGGCAATTCTAAAGTTGGTTCTGTATGCCAACCGAGAACTGTACTCAAAAAAAGAAACAAATAATAAAAAAGAAACAACTCTATCAATAGCTGGTAAGCAATCATCTACCTATCCGTATACAAAACAAGTAATTACATGTTAAGTCAATAAATAAGGAGGAACTAGTTAATAATAAGCTCCACCACTTTTAAAAATATACATAATATTTTGAAAACCAGAAATATCCAAAGGTTAAGTCAAAATGTCAGCATATCTTCTAGGCTCCAGTCACATATACGTTAATTAAGAGATCTATCCAAGCCGGGCGTTGGTGGCGCACGCCTTTAATCCCAGCACTTGGGAGGCAGAGGCAGGCAGATTTCTGAGTTCGAGGCCAGCCTGGTCTACAGAGTGAGTTCCAGGACAGCCAGGGCTACACAGAGAAACCTTGTCTCGAAAAACAAACAAAAAAAAAAAAAAAAAAAAAAAAAGGGACCATTCTTTCATTCAATAAACACTTGTTAACCAGGTATAGTGGCTTACACCTATAATCTTAAAATCTCAAGAGGCTGTAGCAGGAGGTTTGCAATGAACTCCAAGCCAGCATGGGCCACAAAATGAGATAATCATCTCAGTATAAATGCATAAATTGAAAAATATTTACTAAACACCATTTAGAGTAAATTACATTAACCTCTCTAAGGGAGAGAAAGTTATATTGAGAACCAAAATCAGTGGATACATATCATTATGAAAAGTATCACAGAATAATTTTGCATATGATCATAAGTACTATCTTAGGTAGGGTTTCTATTGCTGTGATAAAAAAGAACATGACCAAAAGCAACTCAGGGATGAAAGGGTTTGCTTCAGCTAACAGCTGTAGGCCATCATGAAAGGAAGTCAGAGCAGGAACTTGAGGCAGGAACTGAAGCAGAGACCACAGAACACCGTTTTCTGTCTTGCTCCCCATGGCTTTCTCAGTCTGCTTTCTCACACAACCCAGGACAACCTGCCATGGGGTGGTACCACCCATAGTGGACAGGGCCTTCCCACATCAATCACCATTAATCAAGAAAATGTCCACAGCCATCTCTACAGGCCAGTCTGATGGAGGCATTTTCTCAATTGAGGTTTCTCTCCCCAGATAAGGCTGGCTTATGTCGATTTGACAAAAAAATAAAATAAATCTAAGAAGAACAAATTCTAAACATATTAAAACAACTATAATTCCTTATCATACCAACTTAAGGATAGGCTAAAAGTGGTCAAGAAGTACACTGCATTTATAAGAAAGAAATGAGCATATACATAAATTACAAGGCAGAAAATTCATATAAAAGTAACCGAGAGCCAGGTATCGTGGTGTACACCTAGTACTTGGGTGGCTGAGCTAGCAAGATAACAAAAAAAGCACAACAAAATGAATTATCATCTCCTAAATAATGCTGGAGCTCACATATGGCAGGCAAGTCTTCTACAGCTGAGCTACACTCCAAACCCTGAATTTTTCACTTTTTGGTACAAAGCATGATCTTTAAGTGTACAGTCCCATATTCTTAAAACTCTAACAAAACAGAATACCATCAGTTAATGCCTTGGTTTTTCATAGCCATGTGGAATTTTTTTTCCTTTTTTTTTTTTTTTTTTTGGTTTTTTTCGTTTTTTTTTCGAGACAGGGTTTCTCTGTATAGCCCTGGCTGTCCTGGAACTCACTTGGTAGACCAGGCTGGCCTCGAACTCAGAAATCCGCCTGCCTCTGCCTCCCAAGTGCTGGGATTAAAGGCGTGCGCCACCACCGCCCGGCTGCTATTTTTTTTTTTCCTTTTTTTCTTTTCTTTTTTCTTTTTTCAGGAAGCAGGGTTGGGGAAGTTTTCTTGTTTTGTTTTGAGATAGTTTCTCATGTAGCTCAGGCTAGCCTCAAACTCAACATCTGGAGACTCTGAACTCCCAATCAACCTTCCTACCACTGTGACCCTTTAATACAGTTCTTCCTCCTGTGGTGACCCCCAAACACAAAATTATTTTTGTTACTTCATAACTATAATTTTGCTACTGTTATGATTCATATTGTAAATATCTGTGTTTTCTGATGGTCTTAGGTAACCCCTGTGAAAGGGTTGTCTGATGCCCCCACCCCCTATGTAAAGGGGTTGCTATCCACAGGTTGAGAACCACTACTCTAGAGTGCTCAATTACAGGTATGCATCACCACGTCCAGCTTCATAGCCACTGTTGAAGTAGGAGAACTGCCTTGGTTCACATATGCATAAATCAATTTCCAGCCTTTCTCTCTTTGAAATTTAAACTAGCTTTAAACTGACATTTCAGTAATATTTATTTTAAAAATTGTGGATGTACTTTGATATATTAAAGAAAGTCCTCATGTTTCAAGCATTTCTGTAAAATATGAAGGAACATGCTTCTGGCTTCTGTGTAAAACTGTATTGTGGGGCATTATGTGTGCAGAAAAATACACTTAAAAACTGTGGTGCTGGGGAATGAATCCAGGACCTGCACCCGCTAGGCAAGCCCTTCAGCACTCAGCCACAGCACCGGCACTAAGACATTAGAGGTAATGTCTAAAATGAAATCTGCTCTTTAGTCTGCCCCTTATCTTTGAAATCTAAAACTCTGTTCTTGAGGTGGTCATCTTTGTGATTCATATATATTTCTTATATTTGGGAAAAAGTGGTAAATCACCACAGGAAACATGATGCTGTGATGCTCATCCATTTCTTAGATAAGCAAGTTCCCCTGTTACTTCCTATAACATGCTCACACTAAAAAGTCAGGCTTATCTCCCTTCTCCCTTCAGGATTTTTGTTGTTGGTTTTTGATTTTCTGAACGTGAGTGTGTTGCTCTTTGCTTACTTTCTTGCTTGACTGGTTGGTTGTTCGGTTGGTACTTTTGAGGAAGAAGTCTTATTATTTTATCTTATGCTATCTGGAACTCCTCAACTCAAGCTATCCTCCTAGCTCAGCTTGTTGAGTAGCTGGGATTACAGGTGCACTGGTACCAGTCCCTGCAGCTATACAACACTACAGAGCCAATTCTAACATTCACTCATTTGATAGACACTTACTGAACACTAACAGGGATGTACAGGAGCTAGGATGATGGCTCAGGCAATACAGTGTTTGGCTTGCAAGCACAAGTTCCTGCACTCATAAAAAAAAAGCCAGGCATGGTGGTATACTTACAATCAGCACTTAGGGAATGAGAAATAAACAGATTCCAGGGTCTTGCTGGCTGGTCAAGTCAACTTAGCCTAAGCCATGAGCCCTACCTTATAGTAAAAGATCTTGTCAAAATCAAGATGGCGGCTAGAAAGATGGTTCAGAAGTTGAGAGTGCACATTACTCTCGAACAAGTCCCAGCACCTTCATCAGGTGGCTCACAACCATCTGGAAGTCAATGAATCTAATGCCTCTGGCTTCCAAGGACAACTACACTCACAGGCACATATTGACATGAGCACACACATACACATACTTTAAAATAAATATTTCTTTAAGAGAAGAGAGGTCTAGCCGGGCGGTGGTGGCGCATGCCTTTGATCCCAGCACTTGGGAGGCAGAGGCAGGCAGATTTCTGAGTTCGAGGCCAGCCTGGTCTACAGAGTGAGTTCCAGGACAGCCAGGACTACACAGAGAAACCTTGTCTCGAAAAACAAACAAAAAAAAAAAAAAAAAAAAGAGAGAGAGAAGAGGTCTGAAAGGCTCTCCTGAGTATTTGAATAATATCTGAAGCTGACCTCTGGCTTCCACAAACATGCACACATAACTGCACAAAAACATACATGCACACACAAATAAAAAAATCAAGCTCCATAAATACAATGAGAAGGAAATAACTCATTATGAAAAAATAAAAAGAAACAAAAGGGTGACTTGCGGTCTGGGTCCAAGCACAGAGCAGATCCCGGCGGCAGCTCTGCACCCAACCTCACAAAACCCGGCAGAAGTGGGGCTCCCAGGAGCTCTAACCCAGGCAGTATCTCAGGTAAAACTGAATCACCCATGATGTCTGCTGGTAGAAGTTCTAATCCTGATGCTGGCCTCTGGACTTATACTACTCAGATCTTCGATGGGCCATTGACAAGGACATCAAACAGCTAGAGATTGACATCACTAATCTGAAGAAATCCCTTGTTTCACTGTCTGAAATGATCTCCAAAAATTGCAAAGGACTTTATTGGACTTGATTTACTCTTTTACAATAGAAAAGACTCTGTATAGCTCTTGACTGTGTACAGCCCTTAAAGAAGAATGTTGCTTTTACTTCGACAAGACAGGGATGTTAAAGAGAGCATGAAAAAGGTCAGTGAAGGCCCTGAGAAAAGACAGAGAGAGAAAGAGAAAGATGAGGGATCGTACAAGAATTGATTTTCAACTTCTCCATGGTTGTCAACCCTACTTCCTCCCATCTAGGGACCATTAATTGGGTTATTTTTGCTGATTTCTTTTGGTCCCTGGACCTTAAATAGATTGACTAACTTTGTGAAACAACAGATAGATAATTTGGTAGCAAAACTTACTCAGATACGTTGTCATAAGTTAGCTATGGAGGACCACAAGACTCAAGATGAGGTTGTTACTCTATCCAGGGTGTTCCCCAAACCCATCTCCACCCAACCTAAAAGAGGGGATTTCCGCCCCTAGACCAAGCAGAGAGGGGCCACCCAGAACCCCCTCTGATTGGAGATTTGAATTCTTGCTTAGGCTGCAGGCTAAGTACTGCAAGAGAATATAAATAAAAGTTAAAAATATCTCTCTGGGTTCCCTGAGGGACAAGCCTGACTGAATAGGGGTTGATGTCAAAAGTATTCCCTCTCCAGGAAAAAGACATTGGAATGGGTATGTGTTGTGGATAGCCTCAGCCTTGTATTTTGATCCTAGTTCCACCCTTCTGGGAGGGGATGCAGAGGATGATTGAATCTGTACACAGGTGACGTCTTGTAAACCTTCTGTCCAATTAAAACCTGTAAAATAAAGGCTAGAGCTAGAGATTGGGCAGTAGAAGGGGAAGGCGGAGAAAAAGGCTTAGGGGAGGAGAGAGTGAGAGGAATTCGATATAAAAGGAGGCAGAAGAAGAAGAGAAGTAGAAGCAGGAGGAAGCAGGCAGAAGGAAGCCAGTAGAAGGAAGCCGACTACAGAGGAGCTGGAGCCGGAGGTGGAAGGACAACCACAAGGCCTGGATGAACTGCAAGTTATAAGGGATCTCATACCCAGGGATTAGAGTAGTGTAGCAGTAAACCTACCCAATCTAGGCATGCTATTTATACCATAATTATTGAGTTGTGTCTTCCTTTAATTGGTCTCCTTCGGGGAGGAGATCTTACGGGACAAATTTGGCGGCTTAAGTAATAAGGTGTCTATTTTCCCTAAATTGATTCCTGTCAAACCATTCGAAATATCATCGCATAAAGCCCAAAAAATATTCATCGTATTTCTCATCTTTAAGTATCAAAAGGTTATATATCTGTTTTATATCAAAGAATTACTGATCCAGAGCCTTCAGTTCACTGTTTCTGCCTGAAAATTACCTCGCAGGCAGTTGTGTTCTAGGATCACCTGTCCCTCCTTGCAGTTTTTACAGCTCTCTGATCAAGCCAAGCTGCAGGCTCAGGTGTTGCTCCTGACCCTGGCCTTACTCTCTGTCTGGGGATTGGGAGAGGGAGCCTCTCTGTGGCTCTTTGTAGGCCCCTCAGACCCACTCAGCTTTCAATACACACTAGTGTAGCCTAAAAGGCTGCCCAAACCCTATTCAGGGGTTGAGGGGCAATGAACTTTTATCTCAGGTTAGTTGAGTTCTAAGCAATAAGTTGGGAGCCAATTTGTAGTAGAAGTTGGACGCCAATTTGTAGTAGAAATTATTTAATCGGCCTCTGGCTTTGGGCGCCAATTTGTAGTAGATGAAATTATTTAATCCCAAATTTGTGGCTGTAAAATCTCCTACCCGAATGAGACCAGTAAAGGAAGACACAACTCAATAATTATAGTATAAATGGCACTCCTAGATTGGGCAAATTTACCACTACACTACTCTAATCCCCGGCTATGAGATCCCTTATAACTTGCAGTTCATCCAGGCCGCGTCCTTGTCCTCTGAGCTCCAGCTCCTCCGTCATCGGCTTCCTTCTATCTCCGGGTTCCTTCTGCCTGCTTCCTCCGCTTCTACTTCTTCTTCTTTCTTCTCCCTCTGCTCCTCCCCTAAGCCTTTTTCTCCACCTCCCCTTCTACTGCCCAATCTCTAGCTCTAGCCTTTATTTTACAAGTTTTAATTGGACAGAAGGTTTACAAGACGTCACCTGTGTACAGATTCAATCATCCTCTGCATCCCCTCCCAGAAGGGTGGAACTAGGATCAAAATACAAGGCTGAGGCTATCCACAACAGGTATGGCCCTCATGCCTCACTGGACAATGACAGGAGAGACCGGAGCCATTAGAAGGTCCCCTTCAATTATTGGAGGTCAGGCCTCTATCCCCACCCTTCGCAAAATTAGAATCTCCAAGGCCCTTCTATACTTAGAGAAGGGAGGAGATGTCAGGGGCAGCCCTGCTTATACAAGAAAGGCCTAAAATCAGCCATAGGCCCAAAATCAGCAATAGGCCTGACATACATACATGCTAATACAAAGTCTTGGGTCTCTGTGGAAAAACACTGAAACAGATGGCTATAAGCTATTGCAAATAGGCAGCTTTTGTGGAAATTTACCAGCCTAAGTAGTCATAGACCTTATAAATAGGTAGTCTCGGTGGATAGTACCAACTTAGATAAGGACAAGTGAATCATAGACAGAGTCATAGTGACCTATCCCTGAAACTTCACCCAGCCGATATCCTGTTCTGAAAGATATCTGTACTCCCCCTGAAAACCTACACTCCGGTGTCATCCCCTTCCCCACGTTCTGCCTTTTTGTGTTTATAACCCCTGTGTGAATAAGTAAAAATAGGCCGGGCGGTGGTGGCGCACGCCTTTAATCCCAGCACTTGGGAGGCAGAGGCAGGCGGATTTCTGAGTTCGAGGCCAGCCTGGTCTACAGAGTGAGTTCCAGGATAGCCTGGGCTACACAGAGAAACCCTGTCTCGAAAAACCAAAAAAAAAAAAAAAAAAAAAAAGAATAAGTAAAAATTATGATTTGATTTAAAAAAAAAAAAAAAAAAAGAAGGAAACGAAAGATTCACCAAGAACACATCAAAGCCATCATTCACCACCATCAAGTAGACTTCATCCCAGGGATGCAAGGTTGGATCAATATATGAAAATCCATTAACATAACCACTATATAAACACACTCAAAGAAAAAAAATCACATGATCATCCCATTAGATGCTGAAAAAGCATTTGACAAAATACAACACCCATTCATTTTAAAAGTATTGGAGAGCCGGGCGGTGGTGGCCACGCCTTTAATCCCAGCACTTGGGAGGCAGAGGCAGGCGGATTTCTGAGTTCGAGGCCAGCCTGGTCTACAGAGTGAGTTCCAGGACAGCCAGAGCTACACAGAGAAACCCTGTCTCGAAAAACAAAAAAAAAAAAAAAAAAACCCAAAAAACAAAAAAAAAATAATCCCAGCACTTGGGAGGCAGAGTCAGGCAGATTTCTGAGTTCGAGGCCAGCCTGGTCTACAGAGTGAGTTCCAGGACAGCCCGGGCTACACAGAGAAACCCTGTCTCGAAAAACCAAAAAAAAAAAAAATAATAATAATAATAATAAAAATAATAATAATAAAAAATAATAATAAAAGTATTGGAGAGATCAGGAATTCAAGGCCCGTACCTAAACATAATAAAAGCAATATACAGTAAACCAACAGCCAATATCAAATTAAATGGAGAGATACGTGAAGCAATCCCACTAAAATAAGGGACAAGACAAGGATGCCTGCTCTCCCTATATCTATTCAATATAGTACTCCAAGTTCTAGCTAGAGCATTAAGACAACAAAAGGAGAGGGAGTCCATACAAGTTAGCAAAGAAGTCAAGGTGTCAGTATTTGCAGATGATATGATAGAATACATAAGCGACCCCAAAAATTCTACCAGAAAATTTCTACAGCTGATAAACAACTTCAGCAAAGTGACCAGATATAAAATTAACTCTAACAAATCAGTAGCCTTCCTCTATACAAATGATAAACAGGCTGAGAAAGAAAATAGGGAAACAACACCCTTCACAACAGTCACAAATAATCAAAAATATCTTGGGGTAACTCTAACCAAACAAGTGAAAGATCTGTATGACAAGAACTTCAAGTCTCTCAAGAAAGAAATTGAAGACAACCTCAGAAAATGAAGAGATCTCCATGTTCATGGAGTAGTAGGATTAACATAGTAAAAATGGCCATCCTACCAAAGGCAATCTACAGATTCAATGCAATCCCCAACAAAATTTCAACAACATTCTTCAAAGACATGGAAAGAGCAATTCTCAATTTCATATGGAAAAACAAAAAAAACCCAAGATAGGGAAAACAATTCTTAACAATAAAAGAACTTCTGGAAGAATCACCATCCTGACCTCAAGCTCTACTACAGAGCAATAGTGATAAAAACTGCATGGTATTGGTACAGTGACAGACAGGTTGATCAGTGGAACAGAATTGAAGACCCAGAAATAAATCCACACATTTATGAACACTTGATCTTTGACAAAGAAGCCAAAATATAAAATAAAAAAAAGAAAGCATCTTCAATAAATGGTGCTGGTCTAACTGGCAGTTGATATGTAGAAAAATGAAAATAGATCCATATTTGTCACCTTGCACAAAGCTAAAGTCCAAGTGGATTAAGGACCTCAACATAGCAGGGCAGTGGTGGTGCACGCCTTTAATCCAGCACTTGGGAGGCAGAGGCAGGCAGATTTATGAGTTCGAGGCCAGCCTGGTCTACAGATTGAGTTCCAGGACAGCCAGGGCTATACAGAGAAACCCTGTCTCGAAAAACCAAAAAAAAAAAAAAAAAAAAAAAAAGCTCTGACCCAGATTTGTTCCGTCTAAAAGAACTATAGGAACAAAAATGGAGACGAAACTGAGGGAAAGGAGGTCCAGTGACTGGTCCAACTTCGGATCCCATCTCAAGAGGAGGCTCCAAGGCCTGACACTATTACTGATGCTATGATGTGCTTACAGACAGGAGCCTAGCATGTCTGCCCTCCAAGAGGCCCAACAAGCAGCTGAGCAAGACAGATACAGATTCTTACATCCAACCAATGGACTGAAGTTGGGGACCCCTGTGGTTGAATTAGAAAAAGGCTAGAAGAAGTTGAGGAGGAGGGTGACCCCATAGGAAGACCACCAGTTTTAAGTAACCTGGACCCCCAAGATCTCTCAGACACTGAGCCATCAACCAGGATACATACACAGGTAAGAGGCCCTGGTCACATATACAGCAGAGGACTGCCTGGTCTGGCCTCAGTGAGAGAAGGGACACCTAACCATAAGAGACTTGAGGCCCCAGGGAGTGGGGAGGCCTAGCGGGGTGGGGTGAGAGTGGGTGGGGACATCCTCTTGGAGATGGGGA
Organism: Mastomys natalensis; assembly: GCA_021653895.1. NCBI lineage: Eukaryota > Metazoa > Chordata > Mammalia > Rodentia > Muridae > Mastomys > Mastomys natalensis. The sequence goes on along the minus strand of JAJTUV010000637.1, from coordinate 1,276,904 downwards.
GAAGAATGGGATGAGGAACTATATATAGGAGGGTGGACCAGGAAGGAGATAACAACTGGAATGTTAAAAAAAAAAAAAAAGATTAAAGATGATTTAAAAAAAAAAAAAAGACAATGTCTCAGTAGATAAAGGCATTTAGCACCTAGCCTAGTGACTGACTTGACTTTGATCCCTGGGACCAAGTGCATGAAAAAACCTATTCCCTATTCTTGGGGAAAAAAAAAAAAAAAAGAGAAAAACCTATTCCCACAAATTGTTCTCTAGCCTCTGCACAAATTTTATACATGTACACACACACACACACACACAACACGCACAAATTTTATACATGTACATGTACACACACACACACCACACATCAATAAATAAATGTAACAGGGTTTTAAAGCTGGATGTAGCAGGTCATACCTCTGATCCCAGTATTGCTGGGGCAGAGACAGGCAAATCTCTGTAAGTTCATAGTCAGCCTGATCTATAAAAATAGCAAGTTCCAGGCCAGCCAGGCATACATAGTTAGACTCTGTCTCAAACAACAAGATAATTTAATGTCACCAAATATTCCTTAAAGGTATATAGCTGCCTTTTGTGACAAAATCTTACATATAAATTAAGCTATTATGAAATTTTGTTGTAATTTTACCTATTCTATTCAAGTCTACAGAGGATGCTATAAAGCTTTCTAGTAGGTATAAATATTTGGTGTCCCCCAATATTACATATTCAAATTAACTTCATATGAAATTCAGTAATTGGGGCTACATGTATAAGCCAGTAGCAGAGCACTTGTCCAGCCTGAGTTCCATTCTAGATATCACAAAACAAACAAACAAGCAATAACAACAAAAAGAATAACTATTATACATGTTACAATACACAGAAAATTTCACAGATATGCTTATTGATGATACACGATTATACATAAATTATAGTCTTACTACTTGATGTTTAAATTATGGAAAATTTCCTGAAATTGACCTTTTCTACTAAAACTATTAACTTTTTTAGTCGTACTTTTTCACACAAGGTAGCACTTGGCATCAATATAAAACACAAATAAATAAAACATTTTTAAAATTTGAATTATGTTACCTTTGTAATAGTGAGGGATCAGACTGCAAGTTTATTAACACACCTTCAAACTTAGAGAAATACATGAGAAAAGACTAATTTCTCCTTTTAAAAGGAACAATACTTCTGATTCAGTATTGTTATGTAAAAGAAGTGTATCTTTAAATATAATAAGCCTGCATTCCTCCCTTTGTTGACATCAAGATAGGAAGTTTTCTCATTCAAAATGTGGTATTTTCTAGCAAATACCAAGCACACAGACTACTAATGATTCAACATGGAAAATAATCAGAAGTTACAGAATTTAGCCTACATGTGAAAAGTAATTTGAAGTTATGGAATGTAACCCATATAGACTTTATAGAAATTTTGTTTGCTTTTATTTTCCATAAAATCTTTTTGTTTGTTTGTTTGTTTGTTTTGTTTTGTTTTGTTTTTTCAAGACAGGGTTTCTCTGTGTAGCCCTGGCTGTCCTGGAACTCACTCTGTAGACCAGGCTGGCCTCGAACTCAGAAATCCGCCTGCCTCTGCCTCTCAAGTGCTGGGATTAAAGGTGTGCGCCACCACTGCCGAGCCATAAAATCTTTTGTGCACTGTGCTTTTATGTTTGTGAAAAGGTCTTACTATGTAACCCAAGCTGGCCTCAAACTCATGATTCTCCTGCCTCCACCTCAGTGCTGGTTTTACAAGAGTATACTCTTGTGCAAAACAAACAAATACACACACACTCACACTTTAAGTTTTTACAAGAGTATACTCTTGTGCAAAAAAACCCCAAATACACACACACACATTCTAAGGGCCTGGAGATGGCTCATTGGTTAGGAATGCTTGAGGACTGCTCTTATAGAGGTCCTGAGTTCAGTTCCGAGCACCCATATGGGGTGGCTCACAACCACTGTAACTCTGACTCCAGAGGATCTGCCCTCCCTCTCTTCTGTATTCCACAGGCAACCCCACACACATCACCAAGTAATTAAAAACTTAGAATATCTTTTTTAAAATTCCATTATGAATCTTTTAAAGGATATTAAAGGTTGGTTTTTCATGTCTATAACTTCAGCACTTAGGAGTTCAAGGCCAGCCTGATCTACAGAGTGAGTTCCAGGATAGTCAAGGCTACAAAAAGACACCTGTTTTGAAACAAAAAAAAAAAAAAAAAATTAAGGTTGGAGAGATGGTTCAGTAGTTAAGAGCACTTGCTGCTCCTGCAGAAGATCTGGGTTTGGGTCCCAGCACACACATGATTAGCTCACAACTATCTACAACCCCAGTTCCAGGGCTTCTAATACCCTCTTCTGGCCTCCAGAGGCATCTGGTACACATCTGGGCACTCACATGTATACCTAAAATAAATCTTTAAAATTTTAAAAGAATAAGTTGATGCTATTATAGATCTGGAATTTTCTTCCTTTCTACCTTTAACAATCTTCAGTTCCAAGATCATGATATGTTTTGGAAAAGTAAGGAAATATGAAGAGTTCTTAGCAGGATGTAAGAATTAAAATGAGTTTGAAGTAAGGTTATAAACTAAAGAACATGGTTTATTATCAGACTATATGCAACCTGGCAATGTTTTTAGAAAACTGATCATTTAGATTAAGTTACACAAAAGTTAAGAGAGATGGGTCTCTAGTTTTATATATTACAAAGTGACTCATGGCAAAATACTTTAAATTATGAAGAAATGAGATATCTTCTTCCATACTCAATGTACAAATTCAGGTCGGAGAAATAATTATCACAAAGTACAAGTTCTCAAACATAGTATTTTCAATTCATTCTTTATCTAGGAAATCCAAATAAATCAGACATTTGTTTGTGTCCTTCTCAGGGTCCCTGAAATGACTAGTATGAGTCCATTACCCCATAAGTACACCAACTATCATTTTAAAAGAGGAATATCTGATTTAAATACAATCTGGATCATCCTCTAAATCTGATTTCACTTGGAACTTGACATTTTAATCACTCTAAAAATAGGTACCTCTTGGGACTAGAATTACAGCTCTATGTTAGAGTGCTTGCCTAGCATGCCAGAGGCCCTAGGTTCAATTCCAGCACTGGGAGGTGGGGGGTGGGGGAAATAAAACTCTTCTCCCTTATTTGCTCCCTTAAAATTTGAAATTCTTTTGAACCCATTTCTATCCCTAAGACAATCACTTGAACTTTACCAATTTATAATATTTTAAATAAGTTAACTGTTCTAAACTCTCAGAAAGATTAAAGCTTATAGATTAATAAAATGAAAGATTAATTTTCATGTTCTCAACACTTCAATATTAAAGCTGTATACCCTAATCACTATTTATCCAACTGTTCTTTCTAAACCATACACAAATACACAAAGCACTAGCATCTTTCAAATAAGCAGAATAAACATTCAATTCATATTTATTTAAAAATTATGCTTTTTTTTTTTTTTTTTGGTTTTTCGAGACAGGGTTTCTCTGTGTAGCCCTGACTGTCCTGGAACTCACTCTGTAGACCAGGCTGGCCTCGAACTCAGAAATCCGCCTGCCTCTGCCTCCCAAGTGCTGGGATTAAAGGCGTGCATCGACTGCCCGGCAAAATTATGCTTTTTTAAAAATATTGACAGAACTTATTCATTCTCAATAACTGGAAGAGACTGTTCTATGTAAGAAACCGTGATGTTCTAGTTTTCAAAGGAAAATAATTCCAAAAATGTTGGTTTTACCTGAGGAGAAGAGAGCTAAATGTTTGGGTTTGTATATGTATGTGTGCCTGAGCCTGTGAAATGTCCTTCATTCAACTTTAGAAAAATCAGTATTTCTTTTAGTCAATATAAGCATATGTGTGCAATAAGGTGCATGAGATGTGCACTTCCAGAATGCTATAATAATCTAAATAGGCCCCCTAAAAGTGTTTTAATATTATGTACAGCAAATCAATGTTAAACAATGTCGGTTTTTTCTTTCTAATCATTCCACAAATCAGGTACACTTTAGTTAAATCCTTAATAAGATTAACAAGCTGGAGGCTCAAGAGAAAGAGTAGATTTTTTAAAATCAGTTTCCATTTTTGTACAAACAAAAAGATAAAACAAAAGCGAATACGAGGACGCCTTAAATGAAAGCATTTGAAACATCCACGTGACTGGCTTTTGATTTACCCCAGTCTGACAAGGAAGGCAGACCCCGCCCCCACTCCAGATTGTGTAGCTTTTTTCCCCCTTTCCCATGGATGGGGGTGTAGAGAAGAGAAGCTGTCACATTTCCATCTACCGTTATTGTTAATCTGCAGCCTAGATTTTCAAGCATCACTGGGGGGGGGATATTAAAACAGACTATTTAAATTGTCTAAAATGCACAATATTCTGTTGCTTTTTCCGATGTGAAAGTTAATTACACTCAGATTCAATCTGCTATAACTACAGATTGGCTGTGACAGCCTGTCCCTCAAACACTCCCTCTAAGACCTATTGCCCCCTTTCCCTCTAAACTTAAATCAGTAAAACGCTTTAGAAAATTGTTGCATGCAAAAGGGAACATCACATCGTTATTCCTTTAGTGTGGGGTATAGGAGGGAGGGAGGGAGAGAAGAAGGGAGGGAGGGAGAGGAGAGAGAGAGAGAGAGAGAGAGAGAGAGAGAGAGACCGACCTATTCGCTCTTCGAACAAAAAGAAAAAGAAATGGGGCAGCCGGTGGGGGAAAGAGCAGTAATGGACCTGAAAGAAACCTTGGGAAAAGTTTTTTATGCCACTTTTTTGTCCTTTGGCGGAGATGCAGGAGTTGGGCAGAAAGCCTGGGTTTTGACCCAGGGCTTAGGAAGGCACCTGCAGAAGAGGCAGGGGGCTGAGAGGGGCCGGGCAGCACCTACCGACTTGCAGCACGTTCTCCACGGAGCCGCTGTCCAGCAGACGGATGCCCCGGCGGAACGGCAGCCCCTCGCCGCCGCCGCCGCCGCCGCCGCTCGCCGCTCCAGTCCCAGAGCCCAGCCCGGGGGACGCGCCCGCCCCGGCGGCCCCGGGGGCGGAGCCGGCCGGAGCGGCAGCCCCAGAGGGTGGCGGCGGCCCCTCTTCGACGGCGAAGCCCCCGCCGCGCCGGCAGCCGCGCCGGCGTTCGGGCCGCCCCGGTACTGGAAGCTGGAGTACATGCAGATCTCCCGCTCATTCCGCGGGAAGGACCAGTAGACGATGCGGCGCTGCACCGGCTCTGGGATCCGCTCGAAGCGCTCCTCCACCCGCTCGTACGCCCACTTTTCCGCCACCGTCTTGGCGGCGCAGTCCAGCAAGGACTCGGGCTGCAGGTGGGGGCGGGCCCCGGGGGCCAGGCAGCCGCCGCCGCCGACCCCCGCCCTCCGCCGGCTGCCCCGGGAGTCCCGCGGGGGTGGTGAGCTTGCGGGCTGGGCCAAGAGCACAGCCTCTTGGCCGGAGAGATCGGCGGCGGCGAAAGCAGCTCCTCTCGCTCACCTCCTTCCGCCATTGCTGGGGACTGATGACTGACTGACTGACTGAGGCGGAGGCGGCTGCTCGGGCTGCGGCGGAGACCCCGGCCACGGCCACGCGCCCCGCGCAAGCGCCCAGCGGCGGCGCTGTGGGGAGGGGGCGGGGCGAACGAACCCACGAGCCCGCCGGCCCGAGTGGGAAGTCGGGGCCCGTCCCGTGCTCGCGCCGCTCGGGCCAACGCTGGTTGGCCTGAGGACCAGCGCGAGGCGATGCGCGCCGTCCGGGCTGCCGCGGGCACGAGGAGACGCGGGGGCGAGCGCAGGCTGCGGGCGCGCTCCGGGCGCAGCCAGCCTGGAACCCAAGCCGAGCGCTCGCACGGGGCCGCGGGCCGCCAAGGACGAGGAGCGCCCGGCACCAGGTGCCTCCAGCGCACCTGCCGGCGGCCCGGAGAGGATGGCCGCGTGGCCAAGTGAAAAGACCCGGCCACCAGCCGTCGCCATGAAGTAACAGGCTTGGGGGCCATGAGGAGAGGAAACAACTCCAAATGAGGCTCTTGATGCAGACAGAATTGACAGGCGACTCTCGCAGCCCGAGGGGCACCAACCAAGTAGAAAGATGCTAGGAAGGAAGCCACGGGTGGGAGTAGAGGGTGGAATCGGAAAGTTCGCGGGATGAGAATTCTCCCCGTGTCACATTATAGGATAGCATCCGCGTCCCCGCCGGCTCAGAAACTGGCTAAGTCCATCAGCTAGTCCGAACAATGGGGCGCCAGGATCTCACCGTGAGGCAGCAGCACCTCGTGGTTTTTTGAGGAGTTTTAGCACCTTGCATCCTACGGGAAACAAAAAACAACACTTTTGTGTAGTTTTTGATAGAATTCTCTGATCCCTTACCTCGGGTTTAAATTAGGATCGTCATGTTTTTCTTGTCTGTCTTCTATTCATTCTCCTGAATTTACTTACATAAAATTCAATGCGTTTTTGTTATTTGATGTTTAACTGCCTAACTCCAGAATAGTGAAGGTCATGCCCATTTTTTTCACTGTGGTGTCTCCTCACCCAGGTACATTAATGGGTGTTCAAGAATGACAACTTCAACAGTAAACTACTTCATAAACAACACAGAGTTACGACTGCCTTTTACTCAGATTGTAGAATTTGCTGACAAAGTAATCACTACAACTTTTAAAAAGTTCCAGGAACTGTATTAGAAGACAGCCAATAGCTGAGTTCAGCTAGAGAGAGTAGTACAAAGAACGAATAAGAGAAGGTAGACTGCAGCCAAAGTAGCTTGGTTTTGCTGTAATCTCAAAAGAAAAGAGCTCAGGCTACAACCTAGACATGAATCGCTCTTAATGGTCATGTGGTGCTAATCACGGCTCAGTTGATTTGTAAAAGAGAGCTGGCATCAATGTCTGTACATATTATAGCATATAAGAATTAAAACGAAGTCAATTACTTCTTTCATAAATAGTTGATTTTATTTCTGCAAGTATAATTGAATTATTATGAAGTATCAATCTCGCCGGGCGGTGGTGGTGCACGCCTTACAGCACTTGGGAGGCAGAGGCAGGCGGATTTCTGAGTTCGAGGCCAGCCTGGTCTACACAGAGAAACCCTGTCTCGAAAAAAACCAAAAAAAAAAAAAGAAGAAGTATCAATCTCTACTTAAATGTCTCTCCTTGAATCTCTTACCACAGTTATGGGCTTTCATAACGCCCATTCTTTTCATAATTATATGTGGGTGTGTTTGTGTGTATGGTGTGCGCACCTGTGTGTGTTTCTTTTAATGTCAGTCTCCTTGACTCCACCAATAGATTTGTAAGAACAGAAACCATTTCTAAGTAAGGAATGATTATCACTGCCATAATTCTTAAAAATGAAAGCTGCTTGAAGAATATTACATTTTTAAAATAGAAAGGAAAATGATGATAGACAATAGAGAAAAAAGAACATTTGATTTTGAGTCACCAATGTGTTACTTTGATTTAATCAGTTGTTGACAAGATAATTAAAAGACATGAGACAAGGAAAAAATATTACTTAAACATAGTAACAGTAAAGTTTGAATTAAACAAAAATTTTTTGAGGACACTGAAAAGTAAAAGAATAGCATATCTAAAATCATAGGCCCATCACTTAGAATTAGTCATTATTATTTACCATATCTAAAGTCCACATCAACGTCTCTGTATAATCTCCTTGGAAGCAACTGTAATTTTTATTTAGAGTCTATTTCCAAATTGTATGTGTGTAACTGTTTTGTATATTTGTGTTTAATTAAATAGTTTGACTCTATACTCCCTCCTGTTATTTTGCTTCTTCCTATGCTTTAATAAAAATCCTCAGGCATTCCCAGGTACATAAAACAGTCTATTTTAAGAATATATCACATTTTGAGGCTGTGAAGATGACTCAGATTCTGATCAAGGGCCTGCATCATAAGTATGCATAGAGCAATTGCTCAGTGATTAAGAGAGTCTACTCAGGAGTACACCACATGGAGGGACCCACAGCTCCAGCCGCATATGTAGCAGAGGATGACCTTGTCGGGCATCAATGGGAGAGAGGTCCTTGGTCTTGTGAAGGCTCCATGCCCCAGTGTAGGGGAATGCCAGGGCAGGGAGGCTGGAGTGGGTGGGAAAACCTCATAGAAGCAGGGGAAGGGGTATGAGTTTGGGGTTTGGTGGGAGGAGAATGAGGAAAGAAATGTAAATAAGAAAATATCCGGGGCTGGAGAGATGGCTCAGTGGTTAACAGCACTGGCTGTTCATCCAGAGGTCCTGAGTTCAATTCCCAGCAACCACATGGTGGCTTACAGCCATCTGTAGTGAGATCAAATGCACTCTTCTGGTGTGTGTCTGAAGACAGCTACAGTGTACTCATATAAATAAATAAATAACTTTAAAAAAAAAAAGAAAATATCCAATAAAAAAATTAAAAAAAAAAAAAGACAGAATAGACCATTCTAAAGGACAAAAGAGAAAGAGAAAGGGAGAAAGAAGGGAAGGAGAGAAAGAAGGAGAGAGAAGGAGGAAGGGAGAGAGAGAGAGAGAGTCTCTATACATGCAGAACGCCTGGATTTGGTTCCCAGCATCCATATGGCAGCTCATAGCCTTCTATAACTACAGTTCCAAGAAGGTCTGATGCCCTCTTCTGACCTACTGAGGCACCTGGCATGCAGGTAAAATATGCATAAACATAAAAACATTAAAAATGAGCAAATTTTTAGATTCCCCTGCATGCCACATAAAATCTCAGGTGCCTGTAACCTCGGTGCTCAAGAGGCCTGAGACAGGTAGCGTCTCAGAACTCACTAGCTAGCCAGCCTAGCCAAACCAATGAGCTCAGGATTCAATAAAAGACTGTGTCTCAAAAATTAAGATGGAGAACAATCAAGCAAGACTGTACACCGCACACACCAACAACCTCTGGCCTCCACATTCAGGTGCAAACAAACACACAAGACTTTATTATATTTTAGGGCCAGGTTTTGCCTAGTGAGACAGCTCAGTGGGTAAAGGTACCTGCCTGCAAATCTGAGTTTGATCCCCATGATCAACATGGCAGAGAAGAGAACAGACTGCCAAAAAATGTCCTCTGACCTCCACTTGTACTTTGTGGCATGTGTGTTCTCCACATAAATAAATCATAAAACTGTTTTGTTTTTAAGGAATATTTTTAGCATAGTACAGTGGTTCATGCCTGAGGCTAGATGGATCACCATTTCAAGACCAGCCTGAACTGTGTAAGGGATATCCTATCTCCAAAAAGAATAAATGGATGTCTCACAGGTTTTTTGTTTGTTTGTTTGTTTGTTTGTTTGTTTTGTTTTTCGAGACAGGGTTTCTCTGTGTAGCCCTGGCTGTCCTGGAACTCACTCTGTAGATCAGGCTGGCCTCAAACTCAGAAATCTGCCTGCCTCTGCCTTCCAAGTGCTGGGACTAAAGGCATGCACCACCACTGCCCAGCACTCACAGTTTTTAAAGTACAATGCAACTACTTGTTAGCTATAAACACCTGAAAGGAGTGACTTAGACCCAAAATGTGCCAGCTTTCTGATTTGTAAAGTGGGGTTAAGGGTGCTTATCTAGCCTTAAATCTCAGCACTGGGGAGGCAGAAGCAGGTGGATCTACAGAGTGAGCTCCAGGACAGCCTGGGCTACACAGAGAAACCCTGTCTTGAGAAAAACAAAAGCCAAAACAAAAATTATCTAATAAAGTTGGTTTATAATTAATATATATGGATTGTATAGAATAATGCCTACTATATGCTTACATAATAAATGTTAGCTGTTTGTGTATTTATTTTATTAATGGTAGACATCACATTAAGGTTTCCTTTTTTTCTTTTTTTCAAACATCATTTCCATGAGTGTTCTTTTCAAGGTTTTCTTATAATATACATATATTCTAAAACCTCTCCTGAGAATGTAACTAGAATAGAATTTAATCATAAAATATAAATATTTTTCCTTATAGTAAATGCTGACAATTTGTAGCTAGCACTGAGTAAGATTACTCCAAAATTTAGAGGCATCAAGTAACACTAATTTATTATTTCTCACAGTTCTTGTGAGTGAAGGCATCTGGAAGAAGCTCTTTGGTTCTGGCTCATGAGACTGGCATCAGATTATTGGCTGAGGACAGCTTACCTGGGCATTTATGTGACTGGTTTCTAATAAAAAGAATTGGAAGTAAGGTAGATGCTACAATACCTTTATGACCAAGCCTCAGAAGTCACACGCCATCACTTCTACTGTACCTAGCCTGTCAGTCCAGCCCTACTTCAATGTTGGAGAAGACTACACCAGAGGAGGGAGAAATCAGTGGGACATATTGGATGTTGCCTGCCTCACCCATCTCTCACGGCACTTTCCAGGCCTGCTTTTTTTTTTTTTTTTAAGATATTAAGAATGAAGAAAGCACTTTAACTGTGGCTGTTCTAGAACTGGGAATAGATGCAGAACAAACTACAGAGAGATTCAAAGGCAGGAAAATCTAACAATTATAATAGTTTAAATTGGTGCAGTCCTTTTGCAGTTTTTGCTGGGGGAGGGGAAGGAATAGTATTGCTCAAGAGAATTCATTGAATTGTGCCAGTCAGTATACCACCATCTTAATCCAACTAAATGCTGCTCTGTAACTCAGTTGTGCGCCCCTAACTGATTAGTCCTTTTATCCTCATTTACTATATCACGGATGATTGAGAAAAGCAGCGACGTAAGGCCGAGAGCAACTGAGTGCCAAGAGCAGAATCAAATCTAGGGTGTTAAATTCTGAATCCCGTGAAATTTCCTGTCAGCACCAGAGCTGTCTCAAAGAATTTGTTAAGGGCAGCATCAAAATGACCATAGATTATCTCTCCTGAACATAGATTTATATTTGACAAGAAAAGGCAGGGTAACAGCTTTCCCAGTGAAGTATGAAAAGAATTCCATTGTCTCCTTCAGGGAAACTGAAGAAGAGAAAAGGCCAAAAACAAAAGGAAGGAGAGAAACAGAAGGAAGAGGAGACACAGCACTGCTGTGTGGCAAGACACAGTAGAAATATAGGAAAGTGGGATAGTAATGAAACCCAGATAAAGCCTTGTTAGCATGTGATGTGTGGGGCATGCCGGTCAGTAGTGTTACTGGGAGGGAGGCACATGAGGCCACTGGTGACGTCTGCCATCCAATGGCCTAAATGCAAATGATACCAGTTTGTTGGCATTGACATTTTCTAGAGCTTTAAATACAAAATCCAACATACAGACAGCATGGGGCACATAGTCTACTTCCAGAAACAGACATTGAATGAACACGTAAATACAGATGGCAGTAACATGTCACATGAGACATCTGGGAATAGCAAACATCTTAGATTGATAGGAACTCAAAGTTTGTGGTAAAAATTCGTGAGAAAAAAATTGCAAAGGAGATAAGAGACATTGTGAAAAACCTTAAAATGGGGTTGGCAGAGAGAAGCTGGTGAGGATGGTGTAGACAGGAGAACAAATACCTGAAGGCAGGGGTTTTGTCAGTCAGTCAGAAGTACTATCCGCTGGTTAATACATAGGAAGACTCAGGAGAAGAGAGTTTGGAAGCAGAGAATAAGTTGTAGGTTACATCCAAAGCATAAACCCATAAAAGCTCAGAACTCAGGGACATCTACACATGGAACAAACAGTGCCATTACCAGGTCTCACCAGGGACCATCTGAGCTACCACTGGCTTTGGACCTATATGAGTCTGTTTGACCCCTCTCCTCTGAGGAGAAACTGACCATTTCAAAGAGAATGTAAGAATCTAAAGATACGTCTTTAACAATATTTCAATGTCCAGAGTGAAAGCAGAAATTACCAGAAATCTTAACATGGCTCCTTTGATGTCTGAGAGATTATGACCCAACTTTAGAAATGAAGCTTTAAGATTGGACTGATGAAACATTAATCTCAGGTTGGTATTAGGATTAGCGATGAGACAAAGGGATGGAGTAGGGTTTAGAGATTAGGATTTAGCCAAACAAACTGTGCAAGTCATTCATTACTAATTTAATAATGGAATCTGGCTTTCATTTTTGTACTAGTTAGTGTTTCTGTTGCTGTGATGAAACACCATGACCAAAAAGCAAGTTGGAAAGGAAAGAGTTTATTCAGCTTACACTTTTACACCACTGTCCATAACCAAAGGAAGTCAAAACAGGAGCTCAAGCAGAGCAGGACCCAGGAGGCAGGAGCTGATGCAGACTGAGCCACTGGTTGCTCTTGCAGAGCCAGGTTTGGCTACCAGCATCCACAAGCACCTATCGTACCAACTCCAGAGAACACAATGCCCTATTCTGGCCTCCAGGGGCATCTGCACTAACATTATACAGACCCTCACATGGACACACACACTTAAAAATAAATGTAAATATTTTAAACAATAGAATTTGTTTATGGACATGAACATACATATTTAGAGAGCAATTTGATATTATGTGAATTTAGCTGAACAGTCTAAGGATGTAGCACAGTTGGTAGTGTTTGACTATAATCTTGTTTTTATAGACATTGATGTTCTGATTAGGTTAGGCTAGTGGTCCAGCAAGTCCCAGAGATTCATGTGTCTCTCCCTCCCCAGCACTGAGATTACAAAGTACAGGCATATTATCATACCCAGTCTTTGCTTGGGTGCTGGGCATCAAACTCAGGTTCTCATGATTTTGCAGCAAGCCCTTTACCAACTGAGTTATATTCACAGCCCCAGTCAACCTTTTGATAACATTAACCTTGGGTATGTGTATATGTGTACACACACACTCACTTTGGTTATATTTTAAACATTGTATGAAGTGAAGATGTGGAAAGATATTTAGGGAGTGAAAAGGGAAACCATGATTAAAAGTTATGTTGACTTGATGTGTTAATTACATATTTCTTATAGTAAATTCAGTGGTTGTCTTCTGTAAAGGCTTCACACCTCGCTCCAGTTATGATGCAGCAATACAAGTAAAAGAAGGAAGATCCTGCCGGCGGTGGTGGCGCACGCCTTTGATCCCAGCACTTGGGAGGCAGAGGCAGGCGGATTTCTGAGTTCGAGGCCAGCCTGGTCTACAGAGTGAGTTCCAGGACAGCCAGGGCTACACAGAGAAACCCTGTCTCGAAAAACCAAAAAAAAAAAAAAAAAAAAAGAAGGAAGATCCAAGGTTCTGCCTGAACTTGTCTAATCAATGGAAGTAATTCCATATCCTCCTCTAATGTGATTCAGGAATAGGCAGATTTAAGTCAGTCATTTCCTTGGTCAAAGGGACTCGACCGATATGGCATGTGGCTTTCTAGCATTTTCTAGGGAGGAAGAAAATGTTCTGACTTTTAAAATAGCTTGAAAAGCTGGGCATGGTGGCACACACCTTTAATCCCAGCACTTAGGAGGCAGAGATAGGTGGATCTCTGTGAGTTCGAGGGCCGGGCAGCCTGGTCTAATTAAAAAGCTCTGAGATAGTCAGGATTACATAGAGAGACCCTGGTCTCAAAAAAAAAAAAAAAAAAAAAAAAACTGATAGGGGGAGAGTTTGAGAAAACAATTCTCTTAGCATATTGATACAGAAAAAGGAAGTTGTGGCAACATGTGGTGAGAACAAGCCAGGCTTGAGTTGACTGGCATACCAAAAAGCTTGTGGGTTGTAATTAGTTTTCTAGCAGCACTGTTGAATAGCTGAACCAAGCCCATTGGCGTTCTCTGTGCCTGTCAGCAACCAATTACATGGAACCAGTGAGTCCTTTTTATTATTTTTCTGTACTTTATTAAAGTATAGTTCACATCTGTCAAAATGTACAAATCTAAAGTGCAAAGCCTAATGATTTTTTTTGCATGTGTACATCAATGAGGCTAACACATGGTTCAAAATACAGAACATTTTGCCATTCCAGAAAGTTCCCTTGTGTCCTTTTCCAATCGATTCCTGTAGCTCAAAGGTACCCACTACACATTTATATGGGATTATGTAATATGAATTTTTTCACTAAGCATAATGTTTATAATTATCTATATTACTCTGTGACAGTTCTGTTTTTAATCTTATGCAGTAGTTTATTACATTAATTGCAGCTCATGTTTATCTATACTCCCTTTGATGAACATTTAAGGTATATATTAGCCAAGATGAGTTTTTTCTTTTCTTTTTTTTTTTTTTTTTTTTTTTTTTTGGTTTTTCGAGACAGGGTTTCTCTGTGTAGCCCTGGCTGTCCTGGCACTCACTCTGTAGACCAGGCTGGCCTGGAACTCAGAAATCTGCTTGCTCTGCGTCCCAAGTGCTGGGATTCTTTTTTTTTTTTTTTTTAAAGATATATTTATTTTATTTATATGAGTACACTGTAGCTCTCTTCAGACACACCAGAAGACCACCATGTGGTTGCTGGGAATTGAACTTAGGACCTCTGGAAGAGCAGTCAGTGCTCTTAACCACTGAGCCATCTCTCCAGCCCCCAAGATGGGTTTTAATATGTAAGAAATGCATTAGAGATTATGCTTTATAGGAAGGAAAGGAAGAAAGTAAGGGACTAGGGAAATCTGTGAAGCCCTGAGATCTTAATGCAGACAAAGGAAAAATAAACAGAGAATTGTGTGGCAGGATCTTAGATGGCAATGAAGTAGTGAGAAAGTTTGGTGAGACTGAATTTGCCCATTAAGAGAAGTCCAGAATGTCTTGAGAGCAGCAGCAAAGTTGTCAGTGAAGTACACTTCCCTCTGTCAGAGACATAACCCAGTAGACCCATGGCAGCCATAGCCCATTGCTTTAGTCGCAGAGATTTGCTTCCAAATGCAGGATCAGGGAGCAACTCTTCTGTGGTTCTTTTCTGAAGAAAAGACTCAAAATAGGGAGATGAATTAAAGCCTTGGTCAGTACAATTGATGTCTGAAGCCACAACTAGGATCCCTACCTCTTCCTCCACCACCCATGCTGAGAACACCTCCTGGTCATCTCTGTTTTGGCAGGTTTTAGAACTGACTTCTAAACCTTTAGTGTGACCCAAACCCTAATCTTTAAGGTTCTGAGTCCTTGGCAGCTGTACCAATCCAGGTCAGGATGTCTCATGAGACTGTCCACAGCTACAGTAGAAGGCACCTGGTAGACCTTTTGTATTCTTAATGGAGTCATCTCTGCCCCCACTGTATACAAGGAGAACTTCCTTCTGCTTAAGGATCAGTGACTGCCATATTCTTGTTCCTGTGCACCAGGAGTCTCTGGCTCCCTGCTAGCACCTAATAACTTAGGGTCTAATGGTCCACTCTAATCCTGCAAAGCCTAGAGTTGGGACACAAAATCTCCCAGAAGGTCACGGGAAATGAGTGAGACCATCCCTGCTTCCACCCACTAACTTCTGGACTTAACATTTTCTTTTTATTGAAAGCCTAGCACTAAGACCAAGCTCAGTCAACAGGGCCCCAAGGGAAGGATCTAGGATTGAAAAGAAAAAGATAATTAGCATTATAAAATGACTCCAGCCCTGTGCAGAGGCTAAGGCTTTTTTTCTCTAGTCTTCTTTTATACCAATTTAAGTACACGCAAATAAAGTCAGTTCTAGGTCAAGGAACAAACAAGGCAATACACACAAATAGTCAAGGAACAAACAAAGCAATAAACAAAATCCCCATGATCAAAGTTTTGAGGGGCTTATCAGGATGACCAAGATAAAAGAAAACGCCACACATTCCCCAGCCGAGTTTGCCTGGAGCTTTGTATTTGCCCAAATGTAAATGTTCTTATCAGAGCCCACTTCCCTGTCCTAGTCCAAAGTCAAATTCCTGCCTGAGCTTACTTCCATCTCCTGGCCCAATGTCAAATTCTTGCCAAGTTTCTAGAAGCAGCCACAGAATCTCTCCACAGCACTACATAGAGGTCCCTAACTTAATTCACACTCGTCATCTCAAAGAAAACATCCATCTCTTTAGAATGTTCTGTCTAAGCTGAGTCTTCCAAATGTGCCCTTAGAAGGTCTTTCCAGTATTTAGTGATGCTCACAGCTTCTAGATTCTATTGACAGCCTGGAAGACTTACATGCTTTTGGCTTTGAAATAAGTTCCCTGATTGGCAGCTATTCCATGTACACCCAGAAACCAAATAATAGTATCTGATATATGCAGCTAGGATATTCAAGCCCATATGCAAATATATCTTTTTGAAAACAAGCCCTGGCCGGGCGGTGGTGGCGCACGCCTTTAATCCCAGCACTTGGGAGGCAGAGGCAGGCGGATTTCTGAGTTCGAGGCCAGCCTGGTCTACAGAGTGAGTTCCAGGATAGCCAGAACTACACAGAGAAACCCTGTCTCGAAAAACAAAAAAAACAAAACAAAGAAAACAAGCCCCTGACTCTTCGATCCCTGAAAAGCATTGCTGTAACTGGGGACACAGTTGTTTGTCTTGATGCCAAAAGTTGAATATTCAAAAACTAACCTTTGTGTGGGCAGGGAAGATAGCCAGTCAGTAAACTGCTTGCTTTATAGTCCTGAGGACATTAGTTCAGGACCCAGAGCTCCATAAAAAGCCAGGTGCAATGTGATATGTATATATAATTCCAGAAATGGGAGGCAGAGATGGATAGATCCTGGAAGCTCAAAGGCCAGTTAACCTGAGCTACTTAGTCAAGTTCAGGGCTAATAAGAGACCCTGTCCTGGTTGGGTTTTGGTGGTGGTGGTGGTGGTTGGTTGTCGTTCTTTGTTTTGTCAACTTGATACAAGCTAGAGTTATTTGGGAAGAGGAACTTCAGTTGAGAAAAAACCTTCTTCACATTGTCAGGCAAGTCTGTGGGGCATTTTCTTGATTTCTAATTGATAAAGGATGGACCAACCCATTGTGGGCAGTAGGACTCCTAGGCAAGCGGCCCTTGGCAGTATAAGAAAGTGAGCTCAGAAAATCATGGGAGCTGGGCGGTGGTGGCGCACGCCTTTAGTCCCAGCACTTGGGAGGCAGAGGCAGGCAGATTTCTGAGTTCGAGGCGAGCCTGGTCTACAGAGTGAGTTCCAGGACAGCCCGGGCTACACAGAGAAACCCTGTCTCGAAAAAAAAAAAAAAATCATGGGAAGCAAGGTAATAAGCAGCATTCCTCCTGGCTTCTGCCTCAGTTCCTGGCTCAGATTCTCCCTTGTCCTGCCATGAAAGTGTAAGCCAAATAAACTCTCTCCTCTCCAAATTGCTTTTGGTCATTGTCTTAATCACAGTAATAGAAACCTAACTAAGACAGACCCTACCTTAAACAAAAGATAGAAGGGCCCTGAGGGCCGGGCGGTGGTGGCGCACACCTTTAATCCCAGCACTTGGGAGGCAGAGGCAGGTGGATTTCTGAGTTCGAGGCCAGCCTGGTCTACAGAGTGAGTTCCAGGACAGCCAAGGCTACACAGAGAAACCCTGTCTCGAAAAAAAAAAAAAAAAAAAACAAAAAACCAAAAAAAACAAACAAAAAAAAAAAAAAAAAAGAAGGGCCCTGAGGATCAATACCACAAGTTGTCCTCTGACCTCCACGCACATGGCACGCAGGTATGAGTGAGTGCACACATACAAATTAAAAAAAAAAAAAAAGTCTAGGACTGGCAAGATGGCTCAGTTGATAACAGAACCTGCCACCAAGCTGGGAAAACCTGAGTTTGATCCATGGAGCCCATGGGAAGAGAGAACCAACTCCCACAAGTTGTCCTTTGACCTCTATAAATGTGCCCATAGACATCTATCTATCTATCTATCTATCTATCTATCTATCTATCTATCTATTTATCTAAGTCTCTCTTACTCACACAAAACAAACAAACAAGTGTAATTTTAAAAATAAAGATCAACCTTGTAAGTGCAAGTTTCTATGTTGGGCCCTATATAGTCTCCATGACTGTTATTTTATGTCCCTGTCATGTCAGTTCTGTGGTAGACAAACAAAGAAAGCCTAGTTAGCACAGCCTTGCTAGGCTCAGTGTCTGTTTGCTCAGCGTCTATTCCATGATAGGTACTTTCTGGTGGTCATTAATATATAATAGAAAAACCTAGGTCCATGATCAAATAGCCTGAGCCTGAACCACCACACAAGAATCCATACACAAGAATTTCTACCTCTCTATCAACTCCTCCTTCCTTACAAAGTGGATAAGGAAATACACTGCTTCTGTGGCTTGTCCACAGCTTACCCTATGACTGAACTTTCCAGCAACATTCTGCCACCTAAGCACATGAGTGGAACAGTATTTCCAGGTATGGAGGGATGCTCTGCTGCCTTCAGAGCCTGGAGGAGCCTATTAATTCCATACTTTTTAGGTGTTAGGGGACACAAGAAGTAGAGATTTTATCTACCACTTTGGATAGGTTATCCTGGCCCACTCTAAAACTAGGTCCATATACATCTTACCGAAGTGATAGGTGTTCAATTCGCTTGGAGCTCATCTCCCATCTTGTGAAGCTTATGTCTTACCTAGGAAGGCTACCAGCGTCTTTTTTTTTTTTTTTTTTTTTTTGGTTTTTTTGGTTTTTTGGTTTTTCGAGGCAGGGTTTCTCTGTATAGCCCTGGCTGTCCTGGAACTCACTCTATAGACCAGGCTCGCCTCGAACTCAGAAATCCGCCTGCCTCTGCCTCCCAAGTGCTCGGATTAAAGGCGTGTGCCACCACCGCCCAGCTTACCAGCGTCTTAATATTAATAACATTTCATTCTTTTGTTCAACCAGCTAAAGGTCAGTATCATGAGCTGCAGTGCCATTCTTTGAGATGCTCAAAATCACACTGCAGGAGAGAAGGCAGGACATTGAACATAATTCTAAGGTAAAACTGTAGATGACTAGTTTATTTTATGTCATCTTTTTTTTTTTTTTTTTTTTTTTTTTAGTTTTTCAAGACAGATATAGCCTTGGCTGTCCTGGAACTCACTCTGTAGACCAGGCTGGCCTGGAACTCAGAAATCTACCTGCCTCTGCCTCCCAAGTGCTGGGATTAAAGGCATGCACCACCACTGCCCGGCTATTTTTATGTTATCTTAATAGGCTATGGAGTACCCACATATCTCATCAAATGTTATTTCAGGTGTTTCTCTGAAGATATTTGGGGATGAGATTATCATTAAAATTCATAAGCTAAGAAGATTGTCCCCCACCCCAATACGTGCCTCATCCAATCATGTGAAAGTCCAAAGAGAACAAAACAGGCTAGCCTTCCCCCAAGCAAGAAAGAGTTTCCTGTTTGGCTGTCTTCGAATTTAACTTCTTTATTTTAGATTACAACTGAAGATTTGCTTTTCCTAGGTCTCAAGACTGTGGGGTCTGGAGAGAGTCAGTCTATTGTTAGTCAGCTCACTTCTCACACTTTCTCTTGGGATCGCCAGATGACACTGTGAGTCTTCCCTGACATAATAACTATGTCCTCTGTGAGATTATTCTTTAATTTTAACTGTATTTGATTTTATGTGTATGGGTTTGGCTGCATCTTATCTCTGCACCACATGCATGCCCAGTGCTCATGGAGGGCATTGGCTCCCCTAGAATTGGAATTACAGACAGTTGTGAGCTGCCATGTGGGTGCTGGGATTTAATCTCAGGTCCCCTGGAAGAGCAGCTGATTTTAATTGTTGAGCCATCTCTCCAGCCTCTGTAATTTGTTTTTCTGGTTCTCTTTTTGATTAGGCTAGGAGAACTGCATAGGTTAACTCAATGGCTGCATACTATGTGCCTGAGGCCATGTTAATCTAATCTAGCAGTGATACTACCTCTAATACAATTGGAGCTCCCCTTGGCTGAGCATGTGGTAATCTTCAGGCCTCTTTTAGATTTCTTCTAGATTCTGTAGGAGCCACACAAGAAAATCAGTGGACATATAATATCTGTAACTGTGTTATGCTGCAACTTAATCCAGGTTTTAGGTCAAATAACAAAGAGAACAAAGCTCCTGTGAGGGATGTGGGGGGATGTAGAAGGTATGAGTGGTGGGGGTGAGGGGCTTAGTTGATGAAGAAAAGAGCACTGTATCATTTTCTCACATGGGGAGAATGCCAACTCTTAGCAGGAGGCATGGACCACTCCTGTGGGCTCCAGGTTCAGAGAAAATCAGGGAAACATGCTTTTAAGGATTTCCATCTGTCCCTGTCTCCCATGTGTTAGGATCACAGGATGACATTTACCAAATCCTGCAGCTGAGGAGGAGCTGACAGGTCGGAGTCATCCACTGTGAATGGTACAGGTTGGTTGTAACTTCCACAGGAGCAATGTGCTAGGGAGCAAAGAGGCATGGATGATGAAGGATGCAGGTCACAGTCGATCCGTGAGAGCTGCTGAGGTAAGCACAGCCAGGCCTCCTTCATGATGTCAAAGCCCAGCTCACTGGAACCAGGAAATGATGTAGCTTTCTCTTATTGCTTTTCAGCATCCTAGAGCTCTATTAAAAAGACTAATAAACATTACTCCAGCTGACAAAACAGAAACGCTGACTATGTCCAACTCCAGAGAACACAGAAAGGTACTCTGGGCTCTGAGGATTGCTGGTAGCTATTGGCTTCTTTTTTTTTTTTTTTTTTTTTTTTTTTTGGTTTTTTCGAGACAGGGTTTCTCTGTGTAGTCCGGGCTGTCCTGGAACTCGCTCGGTAGACCAGGCTGGCCTCGAACTCAGAAATCCGCCTGCCTCTGCCTCCCAAGTGCTGGGATTAAAGGCGTGCGCCACCACCGCCCGGCCAAGCTATTGGCTTCTTTATGCACATGTACAAAGCTCTAAGAAACAAAGTGAGTGTTTCCACATGGAGAAGAACTTCTCATCCTGTCCGTAAGATGGGGAGATGCATAGTCCACGTACTAATTGTACCCATCATTTGCTTTACCCTTCAAATTCAAACAGGGTCTCTCAATACCCCGCTACTTAAGCAATTATATGAATTCAATTCCTACTACAAAGGTTTTAAAGAAACAACTATAAAGTTAACCAACAACTAGTATAAAAATCAGGAGCATGTGGTTTCTTCTTCTAACCTGATCATCTACAGTCAGCCTTCAAGAGCCGTTAACATCTACAGGGGCTAAATATGTTGGTGAAATTTTGGGAGGAACAGATACCAGCATCCCAGCTTGTTTCAAGTCTTTTGTGATAGCATAAACTCCTGCAATGCCTATAAGGATACAGTATTACTCCTGGCCTAATATTTTGATGAGATTAGACCTTTCTGCCCCAATGATTGGCACAAACATGTTATTCCAATTTCAAGGTCAAGATCTGAGGAAGTAGCCGGGCGGTGGTGGCACAAGCCTTTAATCCCAGCACTTGGGAGGCAGAGGCAGGCGGATTTCTGAGTTCGAGGTCAGCCTGGTCTACAGAGTGAGTTCCAGGACAGCCAGGGCTACACAGAGAAACCCTGTCTCGAAAAACCAAAAAAAAAAAAAAGATCTGAGGAAGTGACCATACAATGTACTCTATGGACCAGTCTCTGGTTAAGCTAAGCTCCACCCCCACCAACATCAGCTCCAGCTGTGAACGGCAGTGTTACTTTCAACCCCTGGACTGGTTTAGAGCAGTGTCTGTAAAGACTTAAAAGGTTTGATATTGCCATTCTCCCAGCACACAGGCCTCTAGCAAGTGTCCTTTTAGAGACTTGGATGAAGATTCATGATCGTTCTTACAGCCCAGCTGTAGGACCACTCCTCAATGACCAGACTCCTCCTATTCAGCACAGGGACTCATGCTTACAAACTGGCTTAAATCGACATTGAGCAAGGGGGCATAACTCACCTGTTTGGTAAATCAAGTCAAGTTTGGGGTCAATAGAACATAATGCTCACCAACTTCAGGCCAAGAACATTATGACCAATTAGCTAAAGCCAAAGTCTCCTATAGACCTACTAAAAAGTGAATGCTTAATGTCATACTCTGAAATTTTTCTATGTTAAAGCCCTAACCTGCAATGCTATGGTACTCGGAGGTAGGTATAGGCTGGTGAGACAGCTCCGTGGGTAAAGGCATTGCTGTCAAGCCTGATGACCTGGGTTAAACCCTGGGGCTCACATGGTGGAAGAAGAGAGCTGACTCCTCTATATTCTCCTCTGACATCTGCACACATGTGAACACAAATAAATAAATAAATAAATAATAAATAAATAAATGTAAGAAAAATTAAGAGGGGGCTGGTGAGATGGCTCAGCCGTTAAGAGTGCCGACTGCTCTTCAGGAGGTCATGAGTTCAGCAACCACATGGTGGCTCACAACCATCCATAATGAGATCTGATGCCCTCATATGGGTGTCTGAAAGTTACAGTAGACTTACTTAGGACCGGAGTGAGCAGGAGAAGGGAAGGGGAAAAAAGAAAAAGAAAAATTAAGAGGCAGCACATTATCCGGGCAGTGGTGGCACATGCCTTTAATCCCAGCACTTGGGAGGCAAGAGGCAGGCAGATTTCTGAGTTCGAGGCCAGCCTGGTCTACAGAGTGAGTTCCAGGACAGCCAGGGCTAACAGAGAAACCCTGACTCAAAACAAACAAACAAACAAACAAGAGGCAGCACCTTTGAGAATGACTAGGTCCTAAGGATGCATTCTCATGAGTGAGATTTATCTAATTACAATAAAAACCTTAGGTACCTTCTCTGGGTTTTCTGGCACAGTAGGATACGGTAAAAAGACAACTAACTATGAACCAGAAAGTGAACCTGACTAGACACCAAATCTGCTGGCGTCTTGATCTTGGACTCCCTATCATCCAGAAATGTGAAAACTGCTTGTACTTTAAGTTAACCGTCTCCAGTGTTCTTCTTATAGCAGCCCAAGCAGACTGAGGCAAGGCCAAAGCACTCTTACTACTGACCACACCTCTGCTTGCCCCGTCTGTCTGACATCACTCTCAGGATCACACCATTTCTAGAGAAACCTGGGATTCAGCTCAAAGGCAGCATCTGCCTGCTTACCTGTCTCACAAAGGAAAATCACCTCTGCTCTCTCTAATGCATTCCTCAATATCTTACTATTTTAACTCTCTCTAACATACCCAGGTCTTCGTGACAGTGAAGCCTCCACAGGAAGTACAGTGGAGAAATAAATATGTAGTTTCCATATGATAACTCACTCCAACTTTCCTCCGGTTTTTAGTCTCCCTTTTTCTACTTCAAATCTATAAAGTGTTGGCGTCCCATCCTCTTTAAACATATGTCAGAAGTAAAGCCAGAGTAATTGTCCTAGCTTGCTTTCTATTTTTGTGATAAAAACACAATGACCAAAAGCAGTTTGGGGCAGAAAAAGTTTGTCTCAGATTACAGTTATAGTCTGTCATAAAGGGAAGTCAGGGCAGAAACCTGAAGACAGTTGTTGAAACAGAGATCATGGAGGGGTGTTGTTTACTAGCTTTCTCCCCATGGCTTGCTCAGTCTGATTTCTTATAGCACCCAGGATCACCTCCATAGGGGTAGCACCACCCACAGTGGGCTGGACCTCCCACTTCAATAACCAATCAAGAAAATGTCCCACAGACTTGCCCACAGGCAATGTGACAGAAGCAATTTTTCAACTGAATTTCCCCTTCTTGGATAACTCCAGCTTGTGCCAAGTCAACAAAACAAAACAAATGAAAAATAACCAGAACAGTGATGTAATACATGCAATATGAAAGCAGAAAGCAGAGGCAAGGACTTTGGGCAGGAGGTGGGGATGGCTATAAGGAGGAAGGATGGAGAAGAAAATAATAAAGTTGCATATGTGTATGAAAACACCATAGTGAAGCACATTACTTATGCTGTATGCTAACAGAATATATATATATATATATTATATATATATATATATATATATATATATATCCATACTTAAAAAAAAACAAAACAAAACATGTCAATACTAAATCAAGTTTTCAACCAGCCTGCAGGAAGCAAATAAGGTTTTGAGCAAGTGAAGGTCTGAGTGAATGGGCATCCTTTGACATGAGCTGGCCATGGCAAAGAAACATGGAAAATTGGCAAAGCCGTTCCCCTGGTGAGCTCAGAACTGGCAACGCTGTCTTCCTCTGGTCCAAGTATGAGTGGTTACAAATGATTCACACGTGTGTACAAAAAATTGGCAACTGAGCTTCCTCCTCCTGGATGAGTGCAGCCTGAGACTGTTCCCTATAGAGACCTCCTACACCAGTGGGTCTCAACCTTCCCAATGTTATGACTGTGTAATGCAATTCTTCAGGTTGTGGTGACCCCAACCATAAGATTATTTTCGTTGCTATCTTACAACTGTAATTTGGTATTGTTATTGTGATTTTGGTATTGGTATGAATTGTAATGTAAATGTTTTCAGAAGGTCTTGGTGACCCCTGTGCAAAGGTTGTTTAACCTTTAAAGGGGTGGAGACCTGTAGGTCCTAAGGAGACTAGAGTACCCTCCTGCTGAGCTGTAGGTGAGAAACTGGGTAAGGGCTGGGTGGTGATGGTGCTCTCCTTTCATCCCAGCATTCTGGAGGCAGAGGCAAGTGGATCTCTCTGAGTTTGAAGCAGTCTGGTCTACAGAGTTAGTTCCAGGACAGCCAGAGCTACACAGAAAAACCCTGTCTTTTTTTTTTTTTTTTTTTGGGGGGGGGGGGATGTGCAGTGGTTACATGCATGTGTAAGTGTCGGTGCACACAAAGTCCAGAAGAGGGTGTCAGATTCCCTGGAGCTGGAATTGTGAGTCGTTGTAAGCCATCTGACTTGGGTGCTGGGAACCAAATTCAGGTCCTCTGCAAGAGCCATGCACTCTTTAACACAGAGCCATCTTTCCAGGCCTGAAAATCAAAAATTAAAATATAAAGTTTGTTGGTTGAGGATGTATTCAAACCTACGAAAGATGACTACCTCTTTTCTCCCAGAAGCAAGAGCTACAAGTAGGCAAAGATCTATAAAGTTCCCATCAGCACAGGAGAACTGCCGTAGACGCTTCCCCCACTGCCTGAGCAGTGCTGACTTCAGCGTAAAGGCGCTCTTCAGCTGAGAAGCCCTGCCGCTCACCAGCGATGTTCACTTTGGTTAATTAGAAATACTAAAATACACATGGGAATACTTTTGCTAGCATAAAAGAGCATGAATAAATGATAGAAGTCTCAAGTAAGCAGAGCATTCACACTAGCTTTTCTCAGCGGTTCCCAACTAAATGGCTCAGACTTGAAAATGCTCCAGAGCTCACTGTTGTAGGAGGAAGAACAAGACCCAACCACACCTCAGCTCTGTGGAACAGACAGTGTGCTTCTGGGTTAGGGCTTAGTCTCCCTAAAACCTATTTGAGCCGTGCTATCAGATGTGCTTAAATAGAAATAAGATGTAAGTTGTTGACTAAAGATTCAGTGTGAGCCTGGAATAAAATTCCCTTATGGCCCGCCAGAGAGAAGTGTGAACTACCTTTCTCCCAAGGATTCAGAGAATTCCAGAAGGGTACAGAGAGTAGACATTCTCACCAGAATAACTGTTCTCACAACAGGAAGAACAGAATTCCCCTGGTATGACTTCAACGACCTCCCTAAGGGAGATAACCACGTGCTATTATGTAATGGTCAGCCTAGGCTATGTAGTATGACCTTGTCTCAAAAACTGAAACAACCAACTAACAAAGAATACCCTACAGTTTTCGGAGACACCGAGTTTGCTGGCCTACATCTCATTTGCTACCCTCATCTTCTGTCAGAACTTACATGCTGGAGTTTCCTGGGTTGGCTTACAGGCCATTCCACCAGGCTCCTTCCAGGGACTTAACTATGGCTTAAGTCACTAGGTGCATGCAGGCATATAAAAGGACAGCTCACCCACCCAGTTGGCTCTCTCTTTTCCCATGTATTCCTGGCTGGTCTCTTTCTTCCCTTTTTCTATCCTTCTCTGTCCTGCTTTCTCTGCCTCATGGCTCTGCTCCCGTCTGTCTGTCTGTCTCTACCCCTTCTCCAGCCCCTCACTCCCATCCCTTCTCCAAATAAACCTCCTTTATACCAGATCTGTTGCATGGTGTGATTTCTCAGGCGACACCTTGGCATAAGCCTGCCGGGTATACCCCCCCCCCACTGCATTATTATTTCATAACATCCTGTGTCAATATCTTAGACCTCTCCCAATACATAATTTCTTTTCTAGGTGATCCCAACTCCTTCTTTTACAATAAGTGAACATTTTAAAAGATGTATGACAATGAGCAGGCTCAGCATTTCAGAGCATTTGTTCCTTTTGAGGGGACTCAGGTATAATTCCCAAACATCTGTAACTCCAACCCTCGGGAATCTCTCTTCTGAAGTACATGGTACATGTACATACATGCTTGTTAAACACTCGTACATAAAAATAAATCCATCTAAATTCTAAAACTTTGTAAGATTTATTCATGTGTGTGTGTGTGTGTGTGTGTGTGTGTGTGTGTGTACCCTTGGAGGCTGGAAGAGGGCATTCAGTTTCCAGGAGCTGGAGTTACAGGTTGTGAGCTGCCTGATGGGGGTACTGGGAATCTAGCTTTGGTCTTGTGCAAGAGCAGCAAGCCCTCTTAGCCACCGATGCACCTCTCCATGCCCTGAGATTGTGACTTTTAAATAACTCTCACCTTCATTTCTCATCCCTCTCATCTTCCCACACAGGAGTCAGAGTGCTCTTTCCAAATTTCTCCTTGATCTTCTCTATCCCACTCCAATCTATTTGAAATCGCATATCGACTTCCCACTGCCCTAAAAAAAAAATGAAACAATATTCAGAATGGCCTGTAGAACCTCGCACAGCTTCTGCAGCCTTGCAACCCCCACCCCCCACCCCCCAAAAAAAAAAACCCTCTATATCTGGCTCTAGGGAAACACATACAGCAGCTGAGTCTTCCAGGAAGCTGATATTGAAGGGAGGTTATGGAAATAAAAGATTCTTTGCTAATAAATGCCTTTTGTTCAACCAGGAAAGGAATAGAGTGGAGGCAGGGTTGATCAGAGAGAGCCCTGAAGGGCAATGCAGATTTGTCAACAGTCTCTGGCAGTTCAGTGGGATGCTCAGGAGGAAGGGTGGACTATTACGGGGCCCACACTGGGCAGAAATTGGTGGGAGGCTGTGCCACTGTTTAGGTTGTTGGCTGGGCCACCTGAGAAGGAGGTAACCTCTGAGAAGTTGAGGTGGAAATGAAAGAGTTAACAGCCAGATGGTGTCAGCTGATCTGCTCTTGGAGTTCTTATCGAAGACTCACTGTCACTTCAGTGTCTGTCACATGGGGTCACACAACAATAGCCCTTAGGAAACCTAAGGGATTAAAGAACCTCCCTAAACAAGTGCCATTTAGACCAGGTAACTTAAAGCTTTACAGAGAACAGTGGGAGTGTTCCAGCCTAGGGAAGCACAAAGGGGCAAAGCTGAAGTTCTTGAAGGAACTGAAAAAGGATATAAAAGATGCTCATGGTTGAACACAAAGTACTTGGCACAATGCTGGCTTCTGGTAGGCATTCATGAAGATCTACCGGCCTCTGCCTCCCCAGCACTGAAATTACAGGCATGGGTCACTGTACCAGGCTGGTTTCTTATGCATGGTAATCCTTCTACCTAGACCGAGCCACCTCTCCAGCCCCACTATGCATATTTTCCATGTATGTATATTGGCATTACTTTTACGATTTGGCCATCATTTAAGCTTAAATATGAAATATGATTGACACTTCAAAGAGTATAACCAAGTAATGAAATGAGTCACCGATGCTGGTAAGTGACACACCTCCGATGTCACCTGAGACAGGCTCTACAGTAGCCCAGGCTCACTATGTAGCCAGGAATGACCTCGAATTTGTAATCCTCCTGCCTCTACCTCCCAAGTGCTGGGATTACAGGAGTGCCCCACCAGACCATGCTGCATGGTCACAGGTTTAAGACAAGAATTTGAGTCACTAGTCACTGCTCTTCTATTTACCGCCCCTGTATGGCAGATCATGCCAGCAGGGGAACACAAAGCTGCTCTCTCCTCTCATGGAGCTTGGCCTTTATCAGCATTTCCAAGCTCCTATGTTTTATCGTGATGTTTCAAATTCTGTAACAGCCTAGGCCTTGTGTCCCTGCTAAGCGCCTCCCAGGGGCAGCCCAGTCCTTATTTCACCCTCTGTTCTGTCTAGACTCTGGACTGTATTATCTGGCTACACAATAGATCCTTGAACTAATTTATACTAATTTATCAACACATTGTAATTGCAATAATATAAAGGAAGATCTGACCAACTAGAGACAAACACTGTCTTAGACATCATTCCTTCTAAATTAGTGAATTGTCTAAGCAGTTCATGATGTTAATTTTATTTGCTTTGCATTTTTTTTTAGCTTAAATGCACTTTATTTAAAGGTAACCTAATGACTTTTTTTTTCCCTTTCTTAAAAAGCAATGCCTCAACTCCAAATATGTCAAGGGCAAATAAAAGTTCAAGATGACATCAGTCCCATTTGTCTAAAGTCCTGGTGTTATAGATGACAATCGCCAGCCAGATATGATAACAGTTAATAGATTCAAAGTAATTGCGCGATTTGTTAACTTTTTTCCATCTCTAAACCACCCTTTAGAGAAAGCATAAATGGAGTCACACCGTCTTTATGGTAGTCCAGGAGAATAACCATGCTATCTAGATTCCTGCTTTATGGTTTATTCTTCCTGGGTTTGCCTTTGAGTTCTTTCATGTCATCTTTGATGTACTTTTGTGTCTGTCGCTGTTTTCTCAAAAGTAGTGGTTCACTACAACATCAATCTGTTGGCTTCTGTGCTTCTGGAACCTTCCGTCTCTGCTTGTACTGGAAGGAGTTCCACCAATGATAGAGGCATCAGTATTACCCTCTGCTCTACTGACCTCCTTCCTCCAGGCACAGCCCATCCTCTGTCTCCTAGATCTTGTTTCCTTTTTTTTTTTTTTGGGTTTTTCGAGACAGGGTTTCTCTGTTGTAGCGGGGCTGTCCTGGAACTCATCTGTGACCAGGTGGCCTCGAACTCAGAGATCCGCCTGCCTCTGCCTCCAGTGCTGGGATTAAAGGCGTGCGCCACCACTGCCCGGCATCCTAGATCTTGTAGATATCAGAGGAACATCTTGTTGTGGCTGATAAGGTCCCAGTAGATGGTCGAGGTGGCTACTGGGGACAGCAGCCAAGCCAGCCCAGGGTAGCCGGAAAGCAGCTAGGAGTGGTGTGGAGAGGGAGGGAAAGCTTATCAAGTTAATTTTAAGTTCTGGAAGATATAAGTGTGAGGATTTGTTTGTTTGTTTGTTTGTTTGTTTTTTGTTTTGTTTTGTTTTTTCTTTCTTTTTGGTTTTTCGAGTCAGGGTTTCTCTGTGTAGCCCTGGCTGTCCTGGAACTCACTCTGTAGACAAGTGTGAGGATTCTGTTAATGCATGAAGATTAACCCTTGTTAATTTTGTTTTGGACCCAGGGCCTGACCTAAGGCTAAGTGTTCTACTTCTAAAGTTGATCCTCAGACCCACAGGAACTGTTGCAAATCTATATTAAAATGGTGATAATTCGTCTTTCAGAAGAGTCTTATGTAGATGTCCTCATTTCTCTAAAGTGAAGCTTAGTTCTCACCTTCTTCCCTTTGCATATGAGCTAGACTCACTAGCTCTTTATGAATGGGTAGAGCAGGCAGACGAGAGGAGAGGACAGTAAGATCAAGAATGCCAGGAAAACACTACCCTACCAAGTGGAGAGAGGAAAACAGTACAGACAGTGGTATCTCAACCTTCCTGATGTGTGATCTCTTAATACAGTTCCTCATGTCCTAACCAATAAAATATTTCATTGTACTCATAGCTCATAATTTTGTTACTGTTATGAATTGTAATATAAATATCTGATATACAGGATGTCTGATATATGATCCCCAAAGAAGTCATGACACACAGGTTGAGATCACCTGGTATTAGGTGATATCACAGTCTTTCATAATGCTGACAGGGTTTAATGAAAGAGAACCTCCTTGTCTTCTGATTTTCTTTCTGAAAACGTAAACCCACACCAGTCATAGGAAGACATAAGACAAACTCAGATGGAGGTCCTGCCACACAACACCTTGCTGGTGTTTCTGCAGGGGCGGGGGATGTCATGCTAATAAAAACCAAAGGGAGACTGAGATACACTGAGATATTTCACAGAGCAGAGAGAGAGCAGGCAATTAAATGCAACATGGTGGCATATCCAAGAGGATCAGGAGGAGGATTGTTATGAGTTCAAGACCAGCCTGGCCTACATTTGTGAGTCTGGACTTTAAAAAAAAAAAAAAGAAGGCAATGGAATGGGACGCCATGGGTCCTGAAAACAAAAAGAGGACACTGATAGGAGCAAAGTCTGGCCTTTACAAAAATGATCCTGCGTTTTTGACTGCATTCAAACTGCAGCCAGGCTGGTTTCTTACATTTGAATATGTATCACAATAATGTCAGGTGCTGACGATGGAGGACACTGGGTGAGGAACACATGGAACTCTCTGTATGTGCTGTAACTTTTCTGTATTCCTGAAACAAAATCCAGTCTGACTCTCATTTATTCAAACGTGAAGATCTGTAACTATTTCGGCCGGGCGGTGGTGGCGCACGCCTTTAATCCCAGCACTTGGGAGGCAGAGGCAGGCGGATTTCTGAGTTCGAGGCCAGCCTGGTCTACAGAGTGAGTTCCAGGATAGCCAGGGCTAACACAGAGAAACCCTGTCTCGAAAAACCAAAAAAAAAAAGAAAAAAAAAAAAAAGATCTGTAACTATTTCCTGAGCATCCACAATCAAGCATACGCTGTGTTAGCCGTTCTCACTGTCCTTATGGTCCGGGTGCTGATGATTGTGGGAACAGAATCCTATAGCAAGCAAGGGTAAGGAACCTCTGCCTGTGCTTGTCAACAGCTACACTGCGAGAGGGAAATCCAGACCTGGCTTTCTTATATTTTCTGTTGGACTGTCATGTGTGTGGTGTGTGTGTGTGTGTGTGTGTGTGTGTATGCGTGCCTGTGCCTGCCTGCCTGTCTGTCTGTCCATTTTGTTCTTGGTTTTTTAGACCAATTTCACTTGGTCCAGCTTGGCCTAGAACCTCAGCCTCCTAGTGCTGAGACTGTAAATTGAGCCACCATGACATACTCCCCAGGCCTCCTGGTCTCTCTCTCTCTGTGTGTGTGTGTGTGTGTGTGTGTGTGTGTGTGTGTGTGTGTGTATTCATGTGTGAATATGAGTGCATTGTGTGTACATGTATGTGGAAGCCAGAGGTTGACCTCAGGTTCTCTCCTCAATAGCTCTTTGCCTTTTTTTTTTGGGGGGGGGGGGGAACAAAACAAAAACCTTAGAGCTCACCTCTTTGGCTAAGATGGCTAATCAGTGAGCTCTAGGGATCCACTATTTTGCCCCCAGTGCTGAGATTACAGGCACGTACTGCAGACCTAGCTTTTAAAGTTGATTGCTGGAGATCCAAACTCAGAACTCTATGTGTATGCAGCAAGCCTTTAAGGACTGAGCCACATCACAGCTCCAGGCCTGGTTTCCTGATCATCTGTCTGCAGTGTGGTGACATCGCCTGGAAGCATCACAGTCTCACTTGGGGATGTCTCTAATTGAAACAGAAAGTCCTCCCATGTACATACAGGATTTTAAGCAACTCATTAGGCATTTGGCTAAGGATCACTATGCGGTCTTAGTGGGCTCAGAAAAGAGATCATAGAAGTATGCCTTTACAGAAATTTAATGATCATAGTTAATAAATGGTAACTTGGAAGAAGCAAGCATGGAGGGAAATCTGAGGAAGAGGCACATGATTGGAGCTCTTGGAATGAAGAGTGGAAGGATACCAGGATCCATACAAATCCCCACCAAATGGCAGCCATCTCCAAGAAGGCTCCAAGGTGAATGGGGCTGCATGTGCTGCAGGTGGCCACCTCTTCCCCCAAGCACCTTCTTCTTGCCAATCTTGCTTAATAAGCTCGTGAACAGGGGCCAAGAACCATCCTGACATAAGCAGGATAGTTATGTAAGGATTATCCATAGTAACTACCCTTTACAAAGGATTCAGTAGCAGGTACTCAACCAACCAACGTTGGAAGCTAACACTTAACCTTCATTTTGATGCCATCCTCGGGAGGAACGGCCAGTCACCCTTACAGCAGGCCGGTTATACCACCCGCTCCTATTATGGAAGTGCAGCAATTACTGTTGGCTGGAATACTTGTTCTAAATGTGGGTTTTCCTTCCTGGACCTGCAATGCTTCCAGTAAAGCCATAATCCTTGGACTTACGGGATTCCTTGTTCACTATCACCTAGCTCATACAGTGTCTTTCTGACCAAAGAGCTTCTGTGGTCACTGAAGAACTTCAGAGGGTTTCTACCCCATTGTCCTTCAGTAGCTTCCATGACAGAACAGCAAGAACAACCACCGAAGACAGATGGTGCCAGAGGACATCTGACATGGCTGGGGACTGTTCTTCCACCTATAGGACATGCATTAAATTGACCAGTATACAGTGTTGGTTTCCCCTAGTCAGAAGACTTGGGTCTGAGATCCAAGGAGTAGAAGTGAGAATGGGGGAGCCAGGTGTGGTGGCACACACCTTTAATCCTATAAAACAGAAGCAGGCAGCTCTCTGAGTTCAGGGCCAGCCTGGTCTACAGAGTAAGTTCTGAGACAGTCAAGTCTGTTACACGGAGAAATCCTGAGCATAGAGACTATCAGTGTGTGCCACCACATCCAACAACCATAATATCTTCATTTCCTATCCCTGTAACATGGGGTTTCATATGTTTAGAGGCACTCAGTTCAAAGAAGAAATGTTTACAGTAGGCATGGTAGTTCACACCTGTAATCCAGCACTTGAGAGAGGCAGGAGGACTGCCACAAATTCAATTGCAATCTAGTCTGCATAGCAAGCACCCAACTGGCCTAGGCTACAGAGTGAGACCCTGCTCCATCCCGGAAGATAGTGCCTTCACAGCAGCACATACTGCTCAAGAGCAAGGAAGACTGATGTGAATATTTTATAGCTCTACACCAACAGTACAGGAAGGAAAGGCTAGCTGGCTACTGTGAGTCACACAGATCACCAGATCACCATGGGAAGTCGGACACATCAGAACAGAGCAATATGTGTGGAACCCTAAGGACTTCTAGGCACCTCCTACTTCTCATATTTAGCAGAAAAGTTAATGGAAAGACACAAAGTTATACAGGAACAGTCACTACTGACACCAGCCCTGGTCTTCCTGTTGAGTAAAATAGCCACAACCAAGTTCTCAACTGGAAATGAAAAGAAACAGAATAGCTGGGTGTATGGTGTATACCTATACCAGCATCTAATAAGCGGATCTCTACACATCACATCCGGGCAGCCAGGGTTAACAGTAAGGGAGTAGGAGGATGGATCGGAGAGGTAATGGAAAGACAAAATTGTAAGTATTGAATATGGCTACATGCCGGGCGGTGGTGGGCGCACGCCTTTAATCCAGCACTTGGGAGGCAGAGGCAGGTGGATTTCTGAGTTCGAGCAGCCTGGTCTACCAAGTGAGTTCCAGGACAGCCAGGGGCTATACAGAGAAACCCTGTCTCGAAAAACCAAAAAAAAAAAAAAGAAAAAAGAAAAAAAAATTAAAAAAAAAAAAAAAAAAGAATATGGCTACATAATCAGTTGTAAAAACAAGAAACTATGGGGTGGGGGCTGGAGTGAAGGCGGGAGTAGCTAAAATCATGTACTGTTCTTCTGAATTCCAGCACCCATGCTGGGCAACTCACAACGGCCAATAACTCCTGCTGATTGTCCTCTTCTGGACTCTACAAACCCCTGCATTAAAGTGCACACATCTAGCCGGGCGGTGGTGGTGCACGCCTTTAATCCCAGCACTTGGGAGGCAGAGGCAGAGGCAGGCGGATTTCTGAGTTCGAGGCCAGCCTGGTCTACAGAGTGAGTTCCAGGACAGCCAGGGCTATACAGAGAAACCCTGTCTCGAAAAAAAAAAAAAAAAAAAAAAAAAAAAAAAAAAAAAAAAAAAAAAAAAAAAAAAAACTTGGCTTTCCTTGGGTGGTTTGGGCCAGTATTATTGTTGGAAGGTTGTGAAAAGAGTAATTCAATTAAAAAACAACTCCGCCGGGCGGTGGTGGCACACGCCTTTAATCCCAGCATTGGGAGGCAGAGGCAGGTGGATTTCTGAGTTCGAGGCCAGCCTGGTATACAGAGTGAGTTCCAGGACAGCCAGGGCTACAAGAGAAATCCTGTCTCAAAAAAAACAAAACAAAACAAAAAACCTACATCTGCCAAACAGTGGTGGTGCATGCCTTTAGACTCAGCACTTGGGAGGCAGAGGCAGTAAATCTCTGAATTCCGAGGCCAGCCTGGTCTATAGAATGAGTGCCAGGACAGCAGGGCTACACAGAAACCTTATCTCCAAAAAAACCCAGACTTTTAAATTAGTTTGCTTGTTTTACGACGCCGCCTTGCTGTCATCATCCCAGATCACTACATATTTCTGCTCCTTGGCCTTGCCCAAAACACCTTTGTAGTTTTCTCATTGCTCAGACATTTTCGGAGAACACAGCAGAGGTATCGCACCCTCCTCAAAGGCCGTGGCCTGGAACACAGTGTCCCTTTGCTGTTCTGAGAATAGTGGATAGCTTGGGTTCCCAATATGCTTGCAGGAGCAATCTTCAACCACCGTCGGCTAGAGCTGGTAGGAAAAATATCCCAGCTTCCTGAACCTTGGGGGAACAATTCTGGTCTAGTCTGTACATTCTATACATCTCTTTGAAGAGTCCCACTAGGATGGAGCCCCCTTGCATCGACTGTACCCCTCTCTTAAGGGTCTTTATTGACACTCTCTCTCTCTGCCCCATTCTCTATTCTCTCACCTTACTGCCTAGGCTCCCTCTGAAAAACACATTCATCTGGAGTCTGCTGAGGGGCAAGTCTCAATGGAACAGAGTTCTGCCTGTGCAGCCTTAACAAAGTCTTCTCTCAGCTGAGTTGGTACTCTGACCTCTAACCTCCTTCACCCCAGCTTCTGGGAATCCTTTGTCATTCTGTCCTGGAGCCTGTCTAATTGCAGGCCTGACTAGCTTGCTTTGAACAGCTCAAGAATGACACCTGGTCTTCCGGGTCCTCTGTGCTTCCAGCACTCTAGACTGTTCAGTGATGTCTGCAGAACAGGCCAGACTGTTCAAAGTCCTTCTTACAGTTGAATATGCTCATCTTTGACAACTCCTGGGGATTAGGTGACCCTTTGGTTGAGAATGTTTACAACTGCTAAAATCAAGACAGAAAGATTGTTACAAAGAACAAATTTTTCCCTAATTCAGACCTGAAATGAGCTAAGGAAAGGCTCCAACAATTTGTAAGATTTAGTTCCTATGGGGACTAGAAAGATGGCTCAGCAGTTAATAATTAGTACTGCTCTTGTTGGGATCCCAGGACCCATACATAATATGAAGCTTACCAGTGTCTGTAACTCTAGTTCCAGGGGATCCAAGGCCCTCTGGCCTCCGAGAACACATGATGCACTCGGTGCACATAAGCTTATGCAGGCACACATACACATAAGCAAGTAAACAAATGTTTGCTTGTTCAAGGTTTAGCCAAGTGTTGTGGTGCACACTCGTAATTCCAGCACTTGGGAGGCAGAGGCAGGCACGCATGAGTGCAAGGCCACCCTTGTCTACATAGTGAATTCCAGGCCAGCCAGGCTCACATAGTGAAAACATTGTTTTTGTTTTTTTTTTTTTTTTTTTTTTCGAGACAGGGTTTCTCTGTGTAGCTTGGGCTGTCCTGGAACTCACTTGTAGACCAGGTGGCCTCGATCAGAATCCAACTGGCTTTACCTCCGAAGTGCTGGGATTAAAGGCTGTGCGCCACCACCACCTGGCGTGAAAACATGTTTTGTTTTGTTTTTTCAAAAAAATTAGTTACTAATTCTGATAGATTTCTTCTCTCTCCCCTTTTGTGGTGTTCGTTTGAGACAGAGTTTCCCTGTGTAGCCCTGGCTGTCCTGGAACTCACTGTAGACCAGGCTGGTCCTTGAACTCAGAGATCCACCTGCCTCTGCCTCCCACTCAGGATCAAAGATGTTCATCACCACCGCCTGGAAAGATTTATCCAAGAATATCTGTTAGGTGCTCTGATTTAGTGCATGTAGATGAATGAGGTTACTGCTGGTACCTGCTGGGATTGGTTCCAGGCTACCTCCTTCTTTTTCCAACGCCAAATTCCATAGACACTGAGGTTTCTTATTATAAAATGGCATGTGCAGTGTTTGCATAGACTCTGTGCACATTGTTCCTACACTTAAGTCATCTCCAGGATTTTATAAACCTAATACAATGCAAACTGTTTTAGTGCTGTATCATCTATGCAATAAGGTCTCCGTTTTCAATAAAGATATTTATTTATTTATTTAGCAGCATTCTACTCTGTCTGCTGCTCCTGAATTTCCCTTCTCTTTCCCTTTCCCTGGCATGTCCTCAGTTGTGTGCAGCCCAACATCCCTTTCCAGGATTAGGTCATGCCCTGACCCCTCTAGCACAGTCTATGAGCCTCATCTCTCTGCTCCAATGGAAGGATACAGATATGCAAGGAAGGTATAGTTGTAAGTGTCAGGGTCAGAGTTTATGAAAGTGCAATGGAATTATCAAGGAACAAGGCAAAGTGGGAGTTCTGGGTCAACTAAGGGCATGTGTAAGAGATGCAAAAGGCAAGGTGACCTGGTGGTGTATGGGATGTATTTTGGGAGGAGTCTGTGATGCTTCACTGCCAACTCACTGTTTCAGAATCATCTAGGAGAGCACCTTGGGTATGTGTGTGGCAGTATTTCCAGGCAAGTCTGACTGAGGCAGGAGAGTCTCTCTGAATGTGGACAGCATTTTCCATGGCTGAGTGAGCACCAGTGTTCTCCTCTCTCGCTTCCTGACTGCTGACACAATGCAACTACCTCACGCCCTGCCACTGGGTTTTCTGCCACTATAGACTATGTCCGCTCTTAAATGGTGAGCCAAAATGACGCCTTCTTCCCTGGAGGGAAAGTAAAGCAACTAATACAGGAGGATATCATGTAGGGGATACATGAACCCTGAGGCCTCTTCTCTCTGAGGCGGGGTTTTTCATATCCTACTGGTAGCCCTTTCTCTTCTTCACAGATAAAGGTGTCAGGCTCATCCTTTCTGAAGAGCACGAGCTAGGAGAAGAGTTTGGGTCTCACTTCCAGTTTTCTTCAATCTTTCAGAATCATCTTGGCTACATCTGGGAAGTGAGAGATAACAATATTCCTTTCTGTGTTTCTGTTTCTTATCTATAAAACACTGGTTTGCTGGCTGTAGATCTAATTTAGATTACAATCTTCCAGAATCATGTACTGCACAGAGCAACACATAAACTATAGTGTCAGAAAACAGACATTCAATTTCCAGCTCTGCCACTCACCAGCCATATATGACTTGGAGTAAATCATTTAATCTAACAGTTTGTTTTCCAGTGGAGAGTGTAAAGAAGCTACCTATGACGTTTTAGGAAGAACTAGATAAAGTGTTAAAACTCCATAATTCTGTGTGGGTACAGTTCTGATCTGCCACAGCTATAGTCAAATGCCTGCACAGGCTATGCCCTCTGTTGAATGGATGTACAGATAGCTAAGAGACTGTAGTCTCTGTCGGGGTAGATACATAGTAAAGATCCTGGCTAATAACCGATGGATGGCACTCTAACCTGAGAATGTCAGAAAAAGATATCATTGCATCGAATGGGGAGATAGTGACACACTAACCTACTAGCCTACTGTGCCTGGGCTACTGTATATGTGCCAGCCTCATCTGAGATTGTGTCAGGAGAGCTTCAATGGGATTGGTTGTGTCCACTGAGCACTTCTCAAACTCCAGTGTATCCTAAAGTCACCTGATGATCTGGCTAAAAAATAGACTTTCATCCAGCAGGTGGAGGTAGAGGGAGGCCTGACAAGCACCCAGGTGACCGGAGGCTGCCAACACCTCCACCTTCTTTGGAGTGACCAGCAACTGATTTAAGAGCCAGAGGGTAAGTTTCCAGCCTTTGTGAACTTTACTGTCAGTGGTGCTCTCCTTGGTGAAAAGCAGCCATGCTGTAACACAAATAACATGGTTATGCTATGTTCCTATAAAACCACGCTTGCAGAAACAGGTGGAGTGATTTGTCCTGTGGTCGTAACCTGTTGTCCCCTGGTCTAATGTGTTTAAAATCAGCATAGTGTGTGTGTGTTTGTGTGGACACATGTTCGTGTGTGTGTGTGTGTGTGTGTGTGTTTGTGGGTGAATGCATACATACAACAGAAGTTGTGTCCAGTGTCTTACTCTACGAATTTTCACCCTGTTTTTTAAAAGATTCTATTTTTATTATATGTGTATGAGGGCTTTGCCTGCATGTATATATTCATTATGTATGTGCCTGATCCTGGAAAAATTCAGAAGGAAGCTGGATCTCTTGGAATTGGAATTATGGACAGTCATAAACTGCCATGTAAGTTCTAGCAAGCAAAGTCAGGCCAGCTCTCTGTAAGAACAGCTAATGTTCTTAACATCTGAGCCATCTCTCCAGCCCCTCCATCATATTTTTTGATACAAGACCTTCCACTGAATGGCTATCCTGGCTGCCAATAAGCACCAGGGTAACTCCAGTTTCTGCTTCCCCAGTACTGGGATTATAGACATGGCTCAGCCAGATTTTGACGTGGACTCTGAGGCTCTGGCCAGGGCTAGGTCCTCATGCTAGCACAGCAAGCTCTTCACAAACTGAACTGTTTCCTCAGCCCTAGAAACCACTGTACGCCATTCTTACAATGGATGCATTAACTTATCTCCAGAGTTCCCAGGCTCTATCACCCTCCACCCACAATCTACGAGTTTTCGAGTTTGCCAGAGCAATACTGCCTGGTTTTCACGAGAAAACACAGGCTGATCCAGGATGGCTGCACACAAAGGACATCACATTCCGTTACACAAACTGTTGTGCTCCAGGGGTACCCTCTACATACAAAACAAAATAACTGGCATTTTCCAGTGTATAAAACTTGTCTGAGCCAAGATGGGCTTTTATAGGCCTTCCTCAGAACTCTAGAATTTAGTCTAGGATGGCTCCTGCCTTGGCCCATCTGTTGAGAACCATCAGAGCACTGGTTCTCAACCTTCCTAACGCTACAACCTTAATACAGCTCCTCAGGTTGTGGTGACACCCAAACAATGAGATTATGTTTGTTGCTACTTCATAACTGTAATTTTGCTACTGTTATGATGAGTCATAATGTAAATATTTTTGAGATAGAAGTTTGCCAAAGGGATCGCAACACACAGGTTGAGAACCACTGTCTTAATGAAGCCAATGGAAACATTTTATTTATTTATTTATTTTATTTGTTTTTCAAGACATGGTTTCTCTGTTCAGCCTTGGCTGTCCTGGAACTCACCCTGTAGACCGGGCTAGCCTCAAACTCATAGAGATCCATCTGCTTCTGCCTCTTAAGTGCTGGGATGGGCCGGGCGGTGGTGGACGCACGCCTTTAATCCCAGCACTTGGGAGGCAGAGGCAGGTGATCTCTGAGTTCGAGGCCAGCCTGGTCTACAGAGTGAGTTCCAGGCCAGCCCTGGCTACACAGAAAACCCTGCTCGAAAAAAAAAAAAAAAAAAAAAAAAAGTGCTGGGATGGATGCATGTGTTGACATCACCTGGTGATTTTTTTTTTTTTAAGAGAGGATTTTATTTTATTTTATATTATTATTATTTTTCAAAACCACCAGTCTTTCTTTATTGGTCTGGCTACTTGAGAGGGATGAATCGGGAGGAGTGGGTGGCACCGATACCGGGCTGGCCGTGCTTCAGGGCTTGTGGTGATGGAGAACTGCCCAGGTAGTGTCTAATCATCTCGGTTTGATCTCCACCTGGTTGAAGGTTTTGCCATTGTACACGCCCACCATGCTGCGGACCATCTCCGGCAGAATGATCATGTCCGGCAGGTGGGTCTTCACCACCTCGGGCTTCTCCATGGGCGGTGCCTCCTTCTTGGCCTTTCTCAAGCGCTTGAGCAGCGAGTGCTGCTTCCCGCAGGCCGCGGTTCAGGCGCTCTGGCGGGCGCTCGGTAGAACTGTATCAGCCGCTCATAGAACATTTCCTGCAGCTGGTCGAGGCCACGCCAGGATAGGTGAACTTGTGGAAGGTCCGCTTCTTCTTCTGCGCCATCTTGGCGGCGGAGAAAGGTCCCAGGTACCAGAGGCTGCAGGCTTCGGGCGAGGCTGCAGGCCCAATGATATGAGGTTTGGCCAGGCGGGCGGGGTGGCGCACGCCTTATCCCGCATTGGAGGAGAGCAGCGGTTGAGTCAGCAAGCTGTCTCGGTATCCAGAAAGGCTTTATTGTCATGGCTGATGGTAGATGGATCTGGATGTACACCCGGGTGATTTTTTTTTAAACTTTTACTTATGTGTGTATGTGTTTTGCCTAGATGATCTGAGTACCACATGCATGCAGTACCCACAGAGGTGAAGAAGGCGTCATATCCCCTTGGGAGTTACAGACAGTTGTTAGCTGTCATGTGGGAATTGAATCTAGGTCCTTTGGAGGAGCAATCATTACTCTTAACCACTGAGCTATCTCTCCAGCCCCAGAATTCAGTAAGATTTTTAAAAAACTGATATATAAATTATTTCAGGAGTATGTATTTCTGTTTGAAACCAGGTCTGACAATCATGTATGTGAGGTCTCATAAGTATTGTTCATTATATTATTTTGTTGAGACAATGGGTTCTTGTGTAGGCTGTGAGATCATTGTGTGGTCTGTATTGTTGCTAAGTAGATTAAACACTCCCATGATTCTTTGTACTTTAGGATTGTGTTGATAGTAACGTCTTGCGGTGGGGCTCTGCCTAGCTCAGCTGCCATGTTTCTCGGCCAGAGGCCACGTGATAGCTAGAAATGGCCAGTCAGAAACACCAGCCCTGCCACCCACGAGAGCCAGCGTGGGTGATGGCTCTGCCAATCTTCCACACTGCCTCCAGAAGGCTGGGCATTGCCCAACCATCCTGCCAACAACGCAGTCTCGGTACAAACATGAGACTCTAATGCTTAAAGATTAATCAAAGGCTTTATATGTTTGGTAATGCTCAACAACAATATGCCGATACAAAGAGAGTTGTTTCCCAATTAGCTAACCTAAATAAAAGTTGTTACCCTCGCCAGGCAGTGGTGGCGCACACCTTTAATCCCAGCACTTGGGAGGCAGAGGCAGGTGGATTTCTGAGTTTGAGGCCAGCCTGGTCTACAGAGTGAGTTCCAGGACAGCCAGGGCTACACAGAGAAACCCTGTCTCGAAAAACCAAAAAAAAAAAAAAAAAAAAAAAAAAAGTTGTTGCCCTCTACTGCTCATACCTGTGTGGCTATTCGTCGCTCCTATATCTCTGCTCTCCCTAGCTCCTCCTCTTCCCTTTCCTCTTCCTCTCCTTATTCCTCTCACCTTAGCTCCTCCTACATAGGAGTCAGTGGCTGAGAAAATAACTTACCCCTTGCACAGAAAGGGGCTTATTAGGAAAGTATGAGATGAGTCCCAGTGTCCGAAAAGGGGCTGAAGACCGTCTGGAAGCTGGTCTTCCAGAAATAATTCTCCACTCCACACCACATAGCTGGGCTTTGAGGATGGTGTAACCAGAACGAGAGAATGCCAGGTGAACAATGCAGACAGAACCCTAGAGCCACTCGCTCTGGAACCACGTGCCTTTGTCACATCAAATGAAGACCTCATTTCCTACATGTTCAGATCTAGAATGTGTCACCTTCTAGCCCTCTGGAGCAGCAAGATAAACGCTATGGGCTATCCTTCCACTTTTCCCTGCTTAGCTCAGCCCAGCTTGAGTGCATTTACTTAAAGGAAACTAGGTCCCACTCAGAATACTGGTAGCAAAGAGAGTGAAGCTTTAAACTTTTCTGACTGCATTCCAGGAATGCATGGTGGGAAGACCAGAACAGATACCTAGTGGGGGGTCCTATGACTAAGCCACACCCCTAAATAATCACAAAGTTGTAAACCAGCTAGTTGCAGAGGCAGCAAGCCTTTGATCCCAGCACTCAGGAGGCAGAGGCAGGTGGATCTCTTGAGTTCCAGGCCAGTCTGGACTCCAGAACAGCCAGTACTACACAAAGAAACTCCATCTTGGGTGGAAAACACACAGAATTGGTTTTTTTGTTGTTGTTGTTGGTTTTTTGTTTTGTTTTTTGGTGTTTTGAGACAGGGTTTCTCTGTGTAGCCCTGGCTGTCCTGGAACTCACTCTGTAGACCTGGCTGGCCTCGAACTCAGAAATCCGCCTGCCTCTGCCTCCCAAGTGCTGGGATTAAAGGTGTGCGCCACCACTGCTCAACACACAGAATTGTAAACCAAAAAATATATTTTTGTGAAGAAAATGTAAACATGAGCAAACAATAGCACAATAGATCCCTGTACTTACTGGACTGATGCTATGTAGTTCAGACTTTCCCTTCTGCCAAATAGTTAGTTATACCAGCCATGGCTACTTAAGCAACTGGAGTAACATATAACATCTCAATGGGCATAATGAGCAGACAGATTTGTTCACTCATTTATTTACCTAACAAAGGCTTTTTAGACACCTGCTCCCTGGGTGCACACGGGTGCGCATGCGTGATGTTCTGGGATCCAACTGAGGAAAATCCTCGCCGGGCGGTGGTGGCGCACGCCTTTAATCCCAGCACTTGGGAGGCAGAGGCAGGCGGATTTCTGAGTTCGAGGCCAGCCTGGTCTACCAAGTGAGTTCCAGGACAGCCAGGGCTATACAGAGAAACCCTGTCTCGAAAAACCAAAAAAAAAAAAAAAAAAAAAAAAAAAAAAAAAAAAATCCTCTGCC
The DNA here is from genome assembly GCA_021653895.1 of Mastomys natalensis. Classification (NCBI taxonomy): domain Eukaryota; kingdom Metazoa; phylum Chordata; class Mammalia; order Rodentia; family Muridae; genus Mastomys; species Mastomys natalensis. The sequence continues at coordinate 1,234,183 of JAJTUV010000637.1, read as the reverse complement.
TTCAATGAGGTTGGAAGGAGCTGGCATCCCAGTGACAGGTTGGAGAAAGGTAACCTTTAGCTGGATCAAGAGTTCAAGGTCATCCTCGGCTCCTGGATTCCACACCAGTTTGGGCTATGTGAGACCATGTTTCAAATAAACAAGTCAAACAAAGCAAAAGGTGTGGGCTGAAGACGAATATTTCACTGGGGAGCTGTAGCCACAGGCAGCCTTAGGGATGTATTAGCGCCTCCAACACTCAGGACTCACAAAAATACTCTAATGTGCTTGAAGAAAAGCTATCTCTTAAGCCAACGGTGTCTGGTGTCCTAATTATAATATTTTTAACTTTATGCCAATTTGGTCACAAAATATAACTTGACCTGGGGAGATAGTTCAGCAGGTAGGGGCACTTGCTAAAAAAAGACTGATGACCTGTTAGATTCCTGGAGCCTGAATGGTAGGAAAAAGAGAGGCTCCTGCAAGTTGTCCTCTTGCAGTAATATGTGTACTGCAGAATGCATGCACACACAATAGATAATTAAGAGTGTAATAAAAATACTTTTGTAATTTGGGAGATGGGGATCTACCTCAGCAGTACAGCACACACCTGGCGTGTGGAAGAGGCCCTGGGTTCCATCCTTCACACCACCAAAGGAACTTTTCATCTAGGAAGGGGCCCACAAACATCATGATGCTACCTGGTCTTATCAGTAAGGGTGCTTTTACACAGTCATGGAAGTTGTGATTGAAATGGCTCAGGTAATAACCATGCATAACCTTTCCTGAGGAAGCTTACCATTAACGTGGCCTCCAGGGTTAGAAGACAGGGTGCTGTCAAGGACAAGATTCCTAGTTCTCCGTGATGTCATCTTTGCCCTTGATGAAATTTAGCCACCAAAGTAAAATCCTAACCAAGGAGGTAGGAGATGGGGCCTTTGAGGAGGGAGGGGTGAATGGTAAAACTTCACCAGTGGGATTAGTGCTTTTACAAAAAGGACCAGGCTGCTCTTTAGCCTCCTGCATGCCATGTGAAATCCTATCAAGTAGATGGCTACCAGAAGCATGGCAGCATCTGACACGGAATCTTCGAGTGCCTTGATCTCAGACTCAGAACTGAAAGAGTGTTTACGCTGTCCAATCTATGATATTCTGTTAAAGCAACTGAACATGCCTAAGACAATCTTATGAATTTCAATGGAAAGACCACGGCATATCCTCATTCCTACACCAATTCCTGCAAGACGAATGAGAAAAATATGAAAAGCTGTACTAACCAGCTGGGCTGGAAGAGAAGGAAGGGAGACAACTATGTGTCTTCTCTAGAGGTCTCCCTCCGAGATGTGGGAATAGGAGCTAAAGGTGTATGTGGCCAGGAGCATACCCAGAGGGAGGATTCTGTAGATTCCAACTCTGCTGGAAGCCTGGGTCGGTCGTAGTTCCTGCTGTGGAGAGGCCTCCTGCCTTCTGGAAGAGACATTCCACTAAACTCAGGTACTGATACAGCCAACTCAGAGTGGGGGGAGCCTGCAAGGTCGGTCTAGGTGTTGGAGTCCTGTTGAATATAACTTCTCTCTCTCTCTCTCTCAGGAGTTTTGAGATAGGATTTCTCTATGTAGCCCTGGCTGTCCCTGTCCTCGAACTCACTCTATAGACCAGGCTGGCCTTGAACTCACAGAGATCCACCTGCCTCTGCCACCCCAAGTGCTGGGATAAAAGGGGTGAGCCACCACGTCCAGTTTTCTTAGACTCTCTTAAAGCACTCTATACACAGTATTACAGCTGGGATTATCTTTACTGTTATCAGACTGAAATACTGAGGACAAATTTCAAGGGATCCAAGCAGGAGACTGTGTCTTGGTTCAAGGACTTAGAGAGTCCCTGTTCTGTCCCCGATATGGGTCACCTTTTCACTAAGTCATCATGAGCAAATATATCCCTGTCACTGAGTTTTCCTGCTGCTTCCATGGCTGAGCCCCACCAGACTTTCCAGGCCCCAACAGCATCTCCACAAAATCTCTGCTGGTTGTAGCTGTATTCTTGAGCCTCGAAATCAGGATGAATTACTGTCTCTTGTTTCACCCTTGTCCTCTTGCATGGCTGCTGCTCAAAGAAATTAATCAAGTTTATTAAGCATGACCTCACTTGTGAGCCCTGCTCCTGGTCTGCTGATCTGTACCTGCCTCAGTCTCGGTTAGCGCTCTGGTGGGGGCGGGGAAGCCAGCCGGGTGGCCACATCTTTTGTTGTTTGCAGAGACGGAGCACCGGGCTGGATCGGACAAAGGCAGGGCGCTCCTCTATAGAGAGTACAGGGCTCTTTGTTGCCATGGCTGGGGAAAAAAATAGGAACAAAAAGGATAAATGTTGCATCCAAATACACTAATAATTAACACTTAGCACCATGGATATAAAAAGCACTTAAGGCTAAATTACAATGAGCATAATAGCTATTCATTATTCAGCCCTGCTCCATATGGCATCCTGGCTTAGTAGATGGTGCTTGGGAACTAACTGGAGCCTAACTGCCCAGGTCTAAACCCCATCCCACCATTTGACAGCTCTGAGACTGTGGTGGGCAGTTACTAAAGCTCTCCAGCCTCAGCCTTTGCGTCTGCAGAGCTCAGACAATGAGAGCACATAACACACAGGGCCATGTGAGCTCCCACAATGTTTACAACACAACTTAAGCCTGCTTGGCCGTGCAATAATTGCTCAGTAAATGTCTATGTTGTTAAATACATCGCTCGACCAATCTAGACCTCAAAACAAACTTGTGACATAAACATATTATTGCTATCAGTTGAGGAAGTTAATATTTAGGGGTTAAATGACTTTCTCAAGGTCATTGTCTTAAGGTTTCTATTGTTGTGATAAAATACCAAGACTAAAAGAATCCTGGGAGAAAAGGGTTTATTTGGCTTACACTTCCACATCATAGTCTATAATCAAAGGAAATCAAGGCAGGGTTAGGCATGATGGCACACACCCTTAATCTCAGCACTCAGGAGACAGAGGAAGATGATCTAATTAATTAATTCATAATAATTAGCTAATTAATTAATTAATTAAAAGTTTGAGGTGTGTTTGAATTTTGTTTTTTAACATGAAAAGATATGAAATTTGGCTTATTATATTTCCCAGGGAGTGGATATGTGGCTGTCACACTACTGTGTGACCACTGTCCATTCAGCTCAGAACTCAATCTATATACAACCAGTTCTTGTTTAATACTGAAACCTGTAGTCAAAACTCAACAAAAACCACTGAGATGGCTCACTGGTTTCTGTGCAAGGCTGATGGCCCGAGTTCAATGCTCAGAACTCATGGTGGAAGGAGAGAACTGACTCCCTAATGCTGTCCTCCAACCTACACACACACACACACACACACATACACACTGTATATACACTAACAACAATAATAATAAAATACAACTTTTGAATGAACACATAAATTATACAGTATATCTGGGAAGAAGAGTTTGGCCTTGCCCTTGTAGCAATTTAATGAGCTCAAACTCTGGGTGAGGTGTTGTATTCCTATAAACCATGACGTAAACATAATCTTCTCAATTTATCTGGGATTGTCTGTTTGTTTCAAGACAGGGTTTCACTATGTAGCCCTGGCTAGCCATAACTCACTATGTAGACCAGACTGGCCTTGAACTCACAGAGATCCACCAGTCTCTGTCTCTCCAGTGCTGAGATTAAAGTCATGGATGTTTTGCTTGGCTTGGTGGCTCATGCCTGTAATCCAAACAATTTGGGAAGCTAGGACAACATTGGTACTTGTGAGTTCTTAGTCTCCTGAGTTTCAGGCTATCCTGTAGTCATTGTGAGACTGAGATCCTGTCTCCTTTGGAAAAGGGAAAAAAAGAAAAAAAGCAGAGATCACCACTGGGGAATCACCATCCAGGTTTCTCCTCAGGTTTAGCATTCGGTTTTCTTTGAAGTCTAAAATTCAGCTCTGAAGAGTCTGGGATGGTTAGTCACCACCTTATCAAAGCAACTTTTCCAGGGATGAGGGCAATTTCAAACCTAGGAGAAGAAACCTGAATTGTCCATCACCCCTCCCAGCTTGCTGGGTGGGTAAACCAGACCAGTACCTATCCTGGAAACCGTGGCAAGAGCTGGTTAAACGAGGCCAATGGTGACACTTAGAGGTTATATGAAGAACTGCAACCTTGGAACACTATTTGGCCCTTAATGACTTTATTTAGTTGGTTTACTCACAAATATTTACCAGCCTCTCAACACATGCCGGCTCTTTTTGTTTGTTTTCTCGAGACAGGGTTTCTCTGTGTAGTCTTGGCTGTCCTGGAACTCACTCTGTAGACCAGGCTGGCCTCGAACTCAGAAATCCGCCTGTCTCTGCCTCCCAAGTGCTGAGATTAAAGGTGTGTGCCACCACTGCCTGGCACACGCCAGTTCTTATGCTAGACTCTAGGCAAAAATCCCAAGGATCTCAGAAGGCATTTCAGGAAACTGATTGAGAAAATGTTTGTCAGGTCAGTCAAAGGGAAAACATTTGGGCAGGAAGACGAGAGTGTCAGGTGGTAAGAGGTTTTACTCCCAGGATCTAATTACATTATGGGAGATGAGGATATTAATAACAAATACCAAGCAGGAGCAGACCAGTGAGATGGCTCAGCAGGTAGGGGGCCTGCGGCCAAGCCTGAGGATCTGAGTTTGATCCCCAGGACCCACGGGTGAAAGGAGAGAATCAGCTCCCCAAGATAGTCAGTCCTCTGACCTCCACACATGCAGCATGTCAAGAACAGACCTAAAGTCTATACACCCTGCATACACAAAGCAAATAAATTAATAAATTTAATCTAAAGGTTGGTGGAACTGGCTCCTTATCATGACAGGAGAGGGAGCCGGGCGGTGGTGGCCCATGCCTTTAGTCCCAGCACTTGGGAGGCAGAGGCAGGCGGATTTCTGAGTTCGAGGCCAGCCTGGTCTACAGAGTGAGTTCCAGGACAGCCCGGGCTACACAGAAAAACCCTGTCTCGAAAAACCAAAAAAAAACAAAACAAAACAAAACAACAACAACAAAAAAAAAAAAAAAAAAAAAGGACAGGAGAGGGAAATCGATTTAAAAAAAAAAAAAAAAAAAAAAGGCAAGTTCATCAGGGCCTAATTTGTCACAGAAAATAGTTCTATCCTGAGCCTAAGAGCAGTCAGAACTTACTGAAGAATTTCAAGCAAGGCAGGAAACTAGACCTCACCTCTCAGTTCTTACTTAGGAGCAAACTCAAGTCCAGGAAAGCAATTTAACGGTTATTGTATTTGTTGTTATTTTAAATCGCGCAGGCAGCTTGGAAGGGAAGACGCCAGGCCAGAGGGTTCCACGAAGGGAGTTTATTTAGGGCAGAGGGGGGAGAGAGAGAGAGAGAGAGAGGTGGCCGGCCACGACCACGTGGAGAGGGGGAAGGGAAAGGGAAAAGGGAAGGGGAGAGGGTCGGATACAACCTGCAGGCGTACGGGTCACAGGGGCAAGAGAGAGAGTGGAGGGGCCAGACATCTCCTTTTATAATAGTGGGCAGGGCTACCTGGCTGTTGCCAGGTAGCTGTGGGGAGGAGCATACCTGGCTATTGCCAGGTAACTGTGGAGGTGGAGTTTGACAGAATGCTAACAGTAGTGCCTCTAGTTATGCAGAATAATGGAGCCGGAAGAGGAAAGATCTGATGACTTCAGAGGCTTTACAGAAACAGGCCTGGGGTGTGTGTGGGGGGACAAGGACTTACTCGAGGTGAGGGCTGAGGTGTTAGGAGGGGATCTGGCATTAGCAGGTCTTTGACTCCGGAAGCTACCAAGAGGATAAGAGTACAGTGTTGGGTATGGTGGATCTGAGGGACCCGTGAGACATCCAAACCAGAAGAGCAAATAAGCAGTTACATAATGTTAGCAAGGAAGACGTCTGTGGGAGGACAGTAAACATCTAGGATTTTTTTTTTTTTTTTTTTGGTTTTTCGAGACAGGGTTTCTCTGTGTAGCCCTGGCTTTCCTGGAACTCTCTGTAGACCAGGCTGGCCTCGGACTCAGAAATCCGCCTGCCTCTGCCTCCCAAGTGCTGGGATTAAAGGCGCCACCACTGCTCGGCAACATCTAGGATATTTAAGAACAGGCAAAGGGGTTAAGCACTTGGGTGGTAGAGGCAGGAGGATCCAGAGTTGAGGGTCGTCTCAGTTATATGGTGAGCTCAAGAACGACCAAGGCTACATGACTCTTCCTCTATAAAAGATAACACACAAAAGCTGGCAGAGGAGATGCAACAGGGTCAGTGGGAAAGTGGGTATGGCATCATGGAAACTGAGGTAAGAGACAAGAAGGAGAGAATGGTCAGCTATATCAAACCTTCCCATGGCTGTACGGGCTAGTACTAAACAACATAAAATTCACTGATGACGGTCAGAGCCTTATAAGGTGGTGGTGGTGGGGAGTCAAATTAGCACACTGCAGTCAATTTGAGTAAATTTACCCACACTATTAAAAGTACTTATTTACCAGTGTAGATGTTTATTTGTTTGTTTTTGTGGTACTGGAGATAGAATCTGGGTCCTCATCCATGCTAGCCAAGTGCCCTTCCCTTGAGCAGTATCCTCAGTCTCTCTAAGTTGCCCAACTGTCCTTAAATTCGCTCTGTAGGTTTGAATTAGTGTCCTGAGCAGCTGGGGTTACAGGCTTGTGTTACCAGGTCAGTATATGTAATTTTAAAATGACAACTGGACCAGCAAGGGAGCTCAGCAGGGAAGGGCGCTTGCCACCAAACCTGATAACCTGAGTTCCAGCCCAGAACACACAGTGGAAGAAGAGAATTTCCATCTGTCTGTGACACGTATGTGTTGGCACATACATACATACATACATACATACATAGCTATATTTTGTGCCTGGCATCTTTGATTCTAGTGTTGGAAGGCTGAGCTAGGAAGGCTGCCAGGATGTTGAGGTCAGCCTGGGTTACAGAGTTAGACCCTGATTCAAAGAAACAATGAAACCAGGATATTGTTCAAGCGTGGCCACCACCACAACCGAAGCTGAAACTGTATTCCTAAAATCCCAAGTCCCCATTTCCCCTCCTTAGCTCTGGAGGCCATCATTCATCTGTGTCTCTGATGGTAACAGCTCCAGAACAGACCTCATGTAGGTGGAATTGTACAGTATTTGACTTTCTATTTTGGTTTTGCTGTTTGGGGTATTAACCCAGGGCTCCTAGGATGCTAGGGAGGCAGGTCCTTTACCTTGGAGCTATACCTACAGCCTGCCTTCTTTCTTTCCCTCCCTCCTGCCTGGCTCAACCTTCACTTAGGGGCCTGTTCTACATACAACTAAGTGAAGAAATCTGGGGATGCCTCTCACTTGGATTGAATATTCTTACTCCCACTTAATTATACACTTTAAAAGTTAAATTGGTGGTGGCTCATGCTTTTAATCCCAGCACTCAGGAGACAGAGGCAGGCTGGGCTCTGAATTCAAGGCCAGCCTGATCTACAGAGTCAGTTCTAGGACACCCGGGCTACACAAAGAAACCCAGTCTTAAGAAACAAAACAACAACAACAAAACAGTTAAGTCGGTGCTGGGGATGTAGTTCAGTTTGTGGTATGCTTGCCTTGCACGCATCAGGTCTTACGTTCCAAGTTCCATCCCCAACACTTCATAAACCAAGGGTGGTGCACACATATAACCCCAGCACTCTGGAGGCAGGAGGATCTCAGTAACAAAACGATTAGAGACCAATCTGGCCTACATGAGAGTCTGTACGTTTTGCTGTTGTTGTTTTAATTCGTTAATAAATATGTATAGTCTATGTATATGCACAACTTGAAAAAAAAGTAAGGTCATCTTCTCTAAGGTTTTTCTGGGACAACCCTCAGCAGTCAAACGAGGAGGATGGAGGCGGATCCAAAACTGTGGTAGCTTCCGGAGCCGCTTCCGGCGGAAAGGAAAGATAAAAGAGCACGGAGAAAACCGGTGAGGGCTTCAGAGTAGCTGATCCTTAAAGGAGCTGGTTGCAGGGTGGACCCGGGGCGGGGACCCGACTGTTCGGGAACCCGACCGACAGTACCCAGAGCTAGAGTTCGGAATATCTAGCAACTCGAGCGAGCTACTGCTGCCCGCTAGGTTTAGAGTAGAGACAGGCAGCCTAGGCGCTGTTCTACGACTTGGCCTCAGCTTTCAGGCTTCTTTTTTTTGTTTTTTGTTTTTCGAGACAGGATTTCTCTGTGTAGTCCTGGCTGGCCTCGAACTCAGAAATCCGCCTGCCTCTGCCTCCCAAGTGCTGGGATTAAAGGCGAGCGCCACCACCGCCCTGCTTGACCTCAGCTTTCTACAGGCCAAGTTCGCGCCTACCTCACCTGACCTAGCGGACTTACAAGGCAGGAATCTCCCGCAGAGCCACGATCTTGCTCTCTTCCCCGGGGGCTTTTTTCCCAGCGGCTTCCTCCGTTTCGCTTCAGTCTTACTGACCCCAACATAAGTAGCCCAAGCAGGAGAGCAGTCATCATCTCCATAATCTTTGCGGTTTCCTTCCTAAGCAAGTGGGACGTTAAGGACCAGTGGCCTTGTTTATTCTCATGGTGTTTTGTACTTGGAGCCTTTGAAAGCAAACTTCTGAGGCTGGGTCAAAGGCTTGGAGGGGAATAGATTAAGTAGCCCTGACTATAAAAACTCAACCACCCTTTTTTCACCCCAGCGTTTACAGAGCGGTCCTCAGAATCTACCAAAACCAAGGCCTTCCTAAGTGCTCTGGGAGTGGTCCTACTATGTGCAGCCGTCGAGGCTACAGTCTTTTTGTGATCCTCCTGGTTGTGTCGTCTGACCTAAGCCCACTAATAGCCAGGTCAAAGCTCACCACAATCCAGGCCCTACACAATCAGACCCAGGGTCACAGGTTAAAGCCTTATCCACTTGCTAGGTTGCAATTCCTCAGCTGTATATGCCTGAAAAAAAAAAAAAAAAAAGCAGCACAATCTAGGGTCTGGTAATAGAGGCATTCCCGCTGAGGCCACTGGCGTTCCACTGTCTAGTCTTTCATTTTATCTGCAGCTGTTTAAGGCCCGAGTGTGAGAATGTTAACTATCATCTTCAATATGAAGTATTTTGAGAAAACTGAGCTGGGATTATACAGATTTACAGCAATGTTGCATTATTCAAGAAAACAGTAAAACAGTAAGGCTGGGCAGTAACTAGCACATGCCACCCCACCGTACCCCCAAGGCGGTCCCCATACTTTTCACAGTGCTTCAAGTTTAGCAGTCTTAGAGAGATGAAGCTGAGGTCTCTGGGGTATGGGAGAAGAAAGGGCCTGGGGCTAGAATGTAAATCTAGAGTATTTTACTAAAGTTCACAAGGTTCACAAGGCTCTGAGTTCAAGCCCTGGGGGCAACTAGAGGTATAGCCACAGGGAATCATGTATCCAATTAATGCTATCAAAGACTCCCTGAAAGGAGGCATAGTTTGTTCTGGGCCATCATCAGAGCTGCTCCTAGACTTGGCTGCCTAATCTTTGACCCAAGTCAGTGCAGTCTCAGCCCACTCCCATGTCCCCAAAGACATCACACCATACCCTCTGGGAAGTAACACATTGTGTAATGAAAATAAAACAATAGCTACAGCTACTATTGATTGGACACTTACTGTGTCTCAACCACAGCAATCTGGGTTAGAGGTGATGTGTAATTAAACAGGGTGCTTGCCTAGCCTGTGTGAGACCCTACATATTGATCCCTAGCACTGGGGTGAGAGAAATCTCATTTTTGTAGATAAGGAATCTTTGAGAAATTATCCAACATGAATACATGTTAGAGATTGATTTCTAACCTAGGTTTACTTAGCTCTGGAATCCATGTTCTCCTGATCACTGGTCAGAGGAAGAGGCCCTGACCTCCTACTTGCAACCCTGAACACCACGACAAGCCTCCTTGTCTAAGTCTGGTCCCCCTGAGCCTTCTCACACTGCCTGACAAAGGAATTTCTGGGCATGGTGACCTTCCCAAATGTCTTCTCAGCACAGATGTTCCGAGTCTGGCTTGCATCTTCTCTGAAATTTTTCTCTCAAATTTTGCCCTTCAATGTCCTCTAAGCTTACTTCAAGGACCTTGCAGCTTAAGTCCCACAAGACTTCTGGTTTCCTCATTCTAGTGATCTCACGTATCTTGAGTCCCCTTGGCTGATATCTTTAGGAAGGCCTGACCGGTTCTTGGAGGCCTATTAAGGCTGAGCAATAGTTCCTTACAGGAACAACAAACAAAACACAACGGCGGCATTTTAGTAGTTTTCTAATCCTTCCAAATCTCACTTAGACTTAGAAGTACAATCGAAGAATCAGAAGTGGAGATTGCCAGATGGAGAGGGATGTAAATGTTTGCTCTTCTATCAGTTTTTTCACCCCGTTTGGGGACTGAAAATCCGTAACTGAAAATATTTTAATATTTAAAAAAAAATAAGTAAAACGTTAACGGAACCCGGACTTGAACGCAAACTTCTGAATAGTAAAGAAAAAGCACCAGGCCAAGAAAATTTGTAAAGGACTGGGGCTCCTCCCCCACGGGCAGTCCTTAGCTCGGAGGTCGCGGGAAGAGTGCGCCTGGCACAGAGTGAAGGAGGCTATTGTGAATCCCTGGGACCCGGAAGAGGTGGCTCATTGCCCAAGGGTGTGACCTGGTCCAAGGCCCTGGGAAGGAACTGTTCTTTGTCCCTGTCCCCCTGGTACTCGAGGAGACAGGTTCTGGCCGGGAGGGCGTGTCAAAGGCGGAGTCTCAGGCTCCACCCCGACTTCCTAGTCCTCCCCCAAAACGTCCGCGTGGATCTCATACAATTCACCCCACAGAGCCTGCGGTCCTCAGCCAGCTTCTGGTTGAGGTGGCGCTGCAGAAAGGATCAGTGCCCTAAAGTTTGATTTCGTGACCTCTGCCCAGAAAAGACCAAGGAACGCTCTTCGGATTGACCAGGACTCCGCCGGCTTCAGTCCTGGACCAAAAGTCTTGGAGTTCTAAACAAGTGAGCGGCCCCAGAAGAACAAATCCCGGTGGCCCGCAATTGGGCTCGCCATGGCTGCGCCCGCCCGCCGTCTGTGTCACATCGCTTTCCATGTGCCAGCTGGGCAGCCCCTAGCGAGGGACCTACACCGCCTCTTCGGCTTCCAACCCCTGGCGGTGCGGGAAGCAGGCGGCTGGAGACAGCTGGCCCTGCGCAGCGGGGACGCCGTCTTTCTAGTGAATGAGGGTACCGGACCGCGGGAGCCACTGTACAGCCTGGACCCACATCATTCGGTGCCCAGCGCCACCAACCTGTGCTTCGACGTAGAGGATGTGGACTGCGCCGCCCGCGCGCTGGTGGCTCGCGGCTGCAACATGCCGGTACCACCCACTAGGGTGAGAGATGCACAGGGCACAGCTACCTACACAGTGGTCAGCTCTCCGGCCGGTAATCTAAGCCTTACGTTGCTGCAGTGTGCTGGCTATCGCGGATCCTTCCTGCCCGGGTTCAAACCTCTGCCTTGCACACCTGGCCCAGGCTGGGTCAGCCACGTAGATCACTTGACCTTGGCCTGCACCTCCGGCAGCTCCCCTACACTTATGCGCTGGTTCCATGACTGCCTAGGGTTTCATCACTTGCCGCTGAGCCCAGGTGAGGATCCGGAGCTGGGCCTCAAGGTGGCTGCAGGGTCTGGGCGAGGGGGACTACGGCTTACTGCCCTGCAGACTCCGCCGAATAGTACTGTTCCCACCCTCGTGCTGGCAGAGTCCCTGCCGGGACTCACCAGCAAACAGGACCAGGTAGAGCAATTTCTAACCCGGCATGGGGGGCCAGGCCTACAGCACGTAGGACTGTACACTCCTAACATCATAGATGCTTCCGAAGGAATAGCGAAGGCGGGAGGCCGGCTCCTGACTCCTCCTGAAGCTTATTACCAGCAGCCTGGCAAAGAGGAACAAATCTTAGCCGCAGGGCACAAGCCTAGCCTTCTAGAACGGCAGGGAATCCTGCTAGATGGTGATAAAGACAAGTTTTTGCTTCAAGTCTTCACCAAGTCCCTCTTTGCTGAGGACACTTTCTTCTTGGAGCTGATTCAGAGACAGGGGGCCACAGGCTTTGGCCAGAACAACATTCGTGCACTATGGCAGTCGGTGCAAGAGGAAGCTGCCAGGGCCCAGGGAGCCTAACCCAGGCTAGAACTGGGAGTTGCCACTTGTCCTTGGAGCTCTGAGGAGCCCAGAGCAGGCCTGCTGGAACAGACACACCTCCACAGAATTATACCCAGATAGGAAGGCTATCATTCCCTCAGGGCCAGGTGTGATCTTCAGCCCAAGCAGTACCTGAGATGGGATTTACAACTGCAACAATCCCTACAATGTCTAACATAGAAATATGGTAATATGAATAAAGGAATCAGATGGTAAGACACAACCATACTCCTGACCCTGTGTCTTCCTGCATTTCTCTCCACCCATCCTTCAAGTTTTGTGACTGTTAGTCCTTTTGCTTTCTTAAATTTCATTACATGTGAAATGTACCCCGAATGAATGATTGTATTTTTGAGGAAGGAATTTAATACAAATACAAATCCCTAGGGAGCACCTGTTGTAGGTGCAAACTTAAAGGCCAACCGTCTGCGTAAGGTGATGCTCCATTTCCAATCAGAGCTGACCTGAGACCCAGATGGGAGTCATGGATGTCAGCACTAACAGATGCTCCCTCCAGCTGCCCTTGCCCTTTTCTGAGGAAGAACATCTGGTCAGGATGCCTCTAGCCTCCAGGGCTGTCAGGAGCTCAGCCAGAGGAAGTCAGAACCAAGCTGACTTTACCATCTTCTGAGTCTCTCAAACTTAAGTGAAGAGGCTAGAGAAAGCGCAGAAAGTTCTCCAAAGGGACTACAAAAATAAGCATTTTATTAGACTAAATTTTGGGTGGGAATCCAGGGTATCACTGGGTAGTACTGTTGGGTTTGTCTGTGGGGATAGGACGCTGAAAGAAACTATCCAGGACTTGCTGTCCCCGGCTGGGTTTTTTCCGGCTTGATGGAGTACACACCTGGGACCTTTTGGAACCCTGTGCAAAATTCAAAGGTGGGAGGTAATGAGTACACCAGGGACTCTTCTACCCACTCGAGTATGGAGAAATTTCTAACTGCCTTCAAGTATCAACCCCTTCAATCAACTCCCTAAAAGGTACTCAAGAAAATTTTAAGATACAAAGCTGGGCTGGGGACATAGCTCGGTTGATGGAAGGCTTGTTTAACATAAACAGAACCGTAGGTTTGAATCCTAGTGTTGGATAAAACTGAGTGTGGTGGGCATGTGTCTAGAATTCCATCAGAAAGGAGGATCAGAAGTTCAAGGCCATCTTTAGCTTCACAGTGAGGGTGAGGATGGAGGGTTGCCTCAGTGGTTAAGAATGTGTACTGATAGGCTGGAGAGATGGCTCTGTGGTTAAGAGCACTGACTGCTCTTCCAGAGGTCCTGAGTTCAATTCCCAGCAACCACATGGGGCTCACAACCATCTGCAGTGGGGTCTGATGCCCTTCTCTGGTGTGTCTGCAGAGAGCAATGGTGAATACATAAATAAATCTTTAAAGACTGTGTACTGCTCTTGCAGGGGATCTGAGCTGGGACCAGTATACATCTTTTCTTTTCTTTCTTTTTTTTTTCTTTTTTCTTTTTTTTTTGGTTTTTCGAGACAGGGTTTCTCTGTGTAGCCCGGGCTGTCCTGGAACTCACTCTGTAGACCAGGCTGGCCTCGAACTCAGAAATCCGCCTGCCTCTGCCTCCCAAGTGCTGGGATTAAAGGCGTGCGCCACCACCGCCGGCATTTTTTTTGGTTTTTCGAGACAGGGTTTCTCTGTGTAGCCCGAGCTGTCCTGGAACTCAATCTGTAGACCAGGCTGGCCTGGAACTCAGAAATCCGCCTGCCTCTGCCTCCCAAGTGCTGGGATTAAAGGCGTGCGCCACCACCGCCCGGCATTTTTTTTGGTTTTTCGAGACAGGGTTTCTCTGTGTAGCCCGAGCTGTCCTGGAACTCAATCTGTAGACCAGGCTGGCCTGGAACTCAGAAATCCACCTGCATCTGCCTCCCAAGTGTTGGGATTAAAGGTGTGCGCCACCACCGCCCGGCCCCAGTATACATCTTTTATATAGGTGGTTCTTAACCACTTATAACATCAGATTTAGGGGATCCAATGCCCTCTTCCAGTCTCAATGGGCACTGTACTGAATGTACATAACCCAAATACTCTCCAGCCCCGTAGGCACTGCCGACTCCACTGTGCTCCAGTCACTGCTGACTTCCCCTCCCAACTCTGAAGCAAGCCACTCATTTCAAGGACCCAAACTAGCAGTTATTTTCTCTAAGCAGCTTCATTCTCTTCTCACAGATGGCTCCCTATACCTATCCCACAAAACCCAGCACAAACACTTGGCATACCTTTGACAGAGAGCCCACTCCAATGCTCTCGCTCCCTACCCTGTAGTTCACACTGTACAATCAGCCCCTAGTTTACAAACTGTCCCTCTGCCTCCAGCAAAACCAGAATGTCAACAGAAACAGGTCTGGGGGAAGAGGACAGGATGAACCTCTGACTCACCTTGCGGGTCCCTCGACGATGGTCCTCATACATGCGGAACACCTAGAAAAGATGGAGGGAGAGGGAACAAAACAGGGCTGGCACCTTCTACAAAAAGAACCAATACCCTGAGTCCCACCCCAGCCTATGGTCAGCCGCAGCAATACTGATTACAGTGTACATTTCTTTTTCAGTTCTACAGCAGTGAGTTCACATAAAGCATGTAAGAGACAGACAAGAGGACAACAAAGGTGGTGCCTTTTTCATGGCAGTAGACACAGCTGCATTTCGGAATTCCTCCCAGGTCAACCACCGAGCGCCAGGAGGTGCAGTGCCTGCTGGGGTCTGTCCTTCTAGAGCCAGACTATATACTTGATACGTCAGTTTGATGTGAGAGAAGATGTGGATCACCTGGGGGAGGGGGAAGAGACTGAACCAGGTCTGTCTGTGTGAACACAGAATCCCTCGTTCCTGGCACCTTTGCTAACCTACCTCCCCCAGGTGCTGGAGACAAGTGGCAGGGAGGGGTCCAGACCAGCGCTGCAGCTCCTGCAGAAGGCCTTTGTGCTGATGCTGCTCTGAGGGCTCCAAGGGGACAGATGGAAACTCCCACAGTCCTGCCAGCAGACCTGATGGCAGCAGATATGGAGTCAGCCTCCTCTACTGCCTCTTCTTTTTTTTGGTTTTTCGAGACAGGGTTTCTCTGTGTAGCCCTGGCTGTCCTGGAACTAACTCTGTAGACCAGGCTGGCCTGAACTCAGAAATCCACCTGCCTCTGCCTCCCAAGTGCTGGGACGAAAGGCATGCGCCACCACCGCCTGGCTCTACTGCCTCTTCTAACTCCTCTCTGTGGCTGATGCCACTGCCCTCTAATCCCAGTATTTGGGTACCTGAGTTAGGCCTTTGTACCAGGAGAATGAGGGGACCCCCAATAGCTCCGGGCTGCTCCACAACACAGGTAGCAGAGTACTCCTCCCTGGGAGGCCTGCGGCTGGCCTTTCGAGGAAAGTTGGTCACTCCCACGGTGGGGTCCCAGGGGTTTGTGGAAGGGAGGCAAAGCTGGCACTGTCTAGTGTTGAGATCTGGAAACAAAGATTCCCCACCCTGCTCAGGGCAAGGGGCCTTAGGTGCCAAGCCTAGGGGGAGGCTTAGTCCCACTGCAGAATCATATTCAGACTTGAAAAGGCCAGGGTTTTGGTTAGGGCTGTTACTTACCACACTCCTCTATGTCAGGATTGCCTGGCAAGGCTGAGAGCTGATCTCGTTCCACCTGAGAGACACAGAAGAGGATGTCTCTCTAGGACACAAGGGTCACTCTCTAGGACACTTTAATACCTCTTCCTCTGGAGGCTCACCCTTTGGTGTGCCCGGCATAAACTATGCACAGGGCAATGCTGCAGAGAGGGCGCTGTGGGGTGCACACGGTGGCCCCCAGCTCCATGGCTGCTTGATTGAAGTCCCCAGGCCGGGCTGGGTCCACTAGCTGCTGGACTAAGTCCCTAAAAGTAAGGAGCACTTTGGTAAGCAAAGGCCCTTTAAACAGACCCTTCCCAATTTCCCATCATCCCATTATCCTACCAGAGGTGATGAGAGACAAGGGTGCTGGTGGGATCGGCACCAATGGCTCGGACACGGCACAGCACCCTTAAAACGTTCCCATCCACCACACCCGTCACCTGTACAGAGGAGCCTGGGAGTCAGACTAGACTTGGAGAAAGGAGTGCTCACATGAAGTATAGTTGGGCTCTGGGCTTACCTGGTCAAATGCAATGGAAGCAATGGCTCCAGCTGTGTACCTCCCCACGCCCGGCAGGAGCTGCTGTAGGGTCTCTGCTGTGCGTGGCATATGGCCTCCTAGCTCCTCTACCACCTAATTGGAGCAGGAAGCTCACAGTTTTAAGATATATGGGGCCACTGGGCTATTTTTCAGTGTACCCACCCACTTACCTTCCTAGCTCCTTCTTGTAGCCGACGGCCTCGAGAATAGTAGCCCAGGCCAGACCAGAGCTGGTTCACCTCCTGTAGGTGGAGATCAGAGGTCAAAGTTCAGTGTTCTGTCCCTCAGTTGTTTCTATTCCCCTACCCAAGGGTGGTTCTTACCTCCA
This sequence comes from Mastomys natalensis, assembly GCA_021653895.1. Classification (NCBI taxonomy): domain Eukaryota; kingdom Metazoa; phylum Chordata; class Mammalia; order Rodentia; family Muridae; genus Mastomys; species Mastomys natalensis. Next base: position 1,217,532 of record JAJTUV010000637.1, on the reverse strand, counting down.
GGGAAGCACTGGCCAGGTCTTGAAGTGTTGGCCACTTCTGTAGACCCAAGACAGACAAAAAGCAATAAAGTCAAGAATGGGGGTGATAGCCGGGTGGTGGTGGCACACGCCTTTAGTCCCAGCACTTGGGAGGCAGAGGCAGGTGGATTTCTGAGTTCAAGGCCAGCCTGGTCTACAGAATGAGTTCCAGGATAGCCAGAGCTACACAGAGAAACCCTGTCTCAAAAAACCAAAAAAAAAAAAAAAAAAAAAAAAAAAAAGAATGGGGGTGATGGAGGAAGCCTCTTCTGGGGTGTAACCGACTCTCCCTCCCTCCATGGCATCACCTGCATCCATCGGGTATAATAGTCGATCACTGTGGCAACTTGGGTCTGCTGCAGCATAACCTCTGACACCCATACTGGGGAGGGGGATTAAACGTGAGAGTACTGCTAAGTCACCCTGGCTCCAAGCTCTTAGCTCTCAAACGTAAGAACAACCCCTAAACCCAGGGACTTCCAGGCAAAGCAGCCTTTGTACTGACCTGCATAGGCTCTCCGGTCCAAGTTGGCCTCTTCTTTTACCTGTCAATCAAACCAAAAGTGAAAACTACTATTAAAAGGGCGAAATGCCAGCTTCTCACCCCACCGTCTCTGTCCCACCCACTTACCCATTTTCTCCAGGGGAGGTCACGCTTCTCTTGGTCATACCAGCTGAGCAAGTTCCTTCGGAAAGTCATCACATCAGCCATGTCACTGAAGAGATGATATGGGGAGACAGAGGCTTGCAGTAGCTCCTCTCTCTTCTGCTTGGCCAGGCCTGCAGGACAGCCAAGAGAACTCACTTTTTTTTAGAATTATTTTTAACTCTGTGTGTGTGTTTATCCAAGGTCTCTGATTCCCTAGAACTGGGGTTCTCAGCAGTTGTGAACTGTCTGATGGCTGAGTCATCTCTCAAAACCCTTTTCAGTTTTCTGAGGCAAGGCCTCAATAGGATCTCATATACGCCAGGCTGGTCAAACTTGCTATGTAGCCAAGGCTGGTTTTGAACTCCTAATCCTGTCTTAACCTCCCAGGTGCTGGGATTACAAGGGTGATCACCACGCCTGGCTCTAGTATTTAATATTTATTTTATTGTTTTTATTGTGTATGTCTGATGTGATGTCATGGTGTGCATGTGGAGGTCAGAGGGCTGCTTTCTCGGAGTTGTTCTCTGCTTCCGCCTTTCATGCAACCTGGTGATCAAACTTAGATCATTAGGTTTGTGTGGCAAAGCTTTTCCGGCTGAGTCGTCTGCTGGCTCTTTTACAGATCACTTTTGCACAGGTGCAGCAGGGGCCCAGGGCACAATGGCTATAGCAATCTGCTCCTACTCAGGGCTTCTCCTACTTCCACCTCTCGCTCAGGCTTTAGAACTGCGATCAGACCAGAGTTCTAGTTGTGTGAAACCATGACCAAATTTCTGGTCTTAGTTTTGTCAGAGTCACTGTTTTCTCTCAGCCACAAACAAAAGTTCAACAGCTTTAGTTAGGTGGGACATGCACCTATGCAGGGGGCATCCCTATTTACAAATCACATTCAGGCTTATAAACTTATTTGATCACATGAAAGCCACATGACAGAGAAGAATGTGTACAAGAAATTGTTTGATTCTACTAATGATAAAACACCCAGAACACTTGTCCCAAAGTTACATAGCAACACAGTCAGAATTTGCTTCTTAATTCCTTGGTACATAAGCCTGAATCTGCCTTCTTTTCTGGCCCTTGAAACTCTGGTGAGGGCCAAGCTCCTTACCATTAAGGCCAGAAGGCTTGGCCTGGCCGATGTTAAGGGCACATTTTTCTCTTCTCTTGTGGTTGGCTGGTTGCTTTTTGTGACTCCTTACAGATGATCGTAGCTTCTTCATGATAACCTGGAACAGACAGATGTAGCCAATGTGGCCAGCCACAATGAGGCTGAATCTTGGGAGTCCTGCAAGAATTATAGCCAACGCTTCCCAGATCATTCACAATGTCTAGTTTTTTTTTTTTCTTTTGTCTGCATGCATGCATGTAGGTACCACGTGGTACCCTCACAGGCCTGAAAAGGGTGTCAGATCCCTGAAACTGGAGTTACAGCTATTTGTGAGCTACCATATGCATGCTAGGAACTGAACTGCTATAAGGACAGCCAGTGCCTTTAAATGCAGAACCATTTATACAGCCCTGGTTTTTTATCTTTTGAAGCAGGGTCTCACTTATGTAGCCCAGACTGGCTTCATACTCCTGATCTCCTATAATGGATGTCAACTTGACTACATCTGGGATCAACTAAAATCCAAACACGTGGACACACCCGTGAAGAATTTTCTTGACTGGATCATACGAAGTGGAAAAACACATCCTAACCCTGGGCCATCCCTTTTGGTAGTACCCATATCAAACGAAGAGGTAGAAACTTGCTTTTTGCCTGCTCGCCCTCACTCTCGATGCCAAGTTAATCTGTTGCTGAGGCATTCTTTCTCTGGTATTAGAACCTACTCCAGGATTCAAACATAGACTGAAGACCAGCAGCTCTCTAGTCATTGGAGTCAATGACTTCAGCACAGTTTGGGATTGTAGAGACATCTACTCTCCTAGACTAAACCACCACCAGATTCTTGGTCTTTGCATCAGGAGACAGCCATTGTTGAACTAGACCACAGCCTGTAAGCCACTCTAATAAATTCCCTTTTAATATGTATATTCTATCATTTCTGTTCCTGTAGAGAGCCGCAATATATCCTCCTCGCATTACCTCCCAAGTACCAGGACTATACACAACTATACCTGACATATCTCTTGGCTGACTTTGTGTGTCAATCTGATACAAGACAGTCATCAGAGAGGGAGAAGCCTCTGTTGAGGAAATGCCTCATGAAATCCAGCTGTAAGACATTTTCTCAGTTAGTGATTGGTGGAGGGCCCACCTGCCATCCCTGGGCTGGTGGTCCTGGGTCGTCTAAGAAAGCAGGCTGAGCAAGCCATGGGAAGCAAGTCAGTAAGCAGCGCCCTCCATGCCCTTCATGTCAGCTCCTGCCTCCAGGATCCTGTTCTGTCTGAGTTTCTGTCCTAATTTCCTTCAGTGATGAAGAGCCATGTGGAAGTGTAAGATAAATAAGCCCTTTCCTCCCGACTTGCTCTTTTGGTCATACTGTTTCATTGCAGCAATAGAAACCCTACTACGAGCATTGTCTGTCTTTCCTTCAGCACTTTCAAGATGCCTGTAGTTGTCTGGATGAGAATGGCCCGCATAGGATCTCGTTTGAATGTTTTGTCCCCAGTTTGTGGAACTGTCTGGGAAGGACTATGAGGTGTGGCCTTATTGGAGCATGTGTGTCTCTGGGGGTGGGCTTTGAAGTTTAAAAAAGTTCAGCCGGGCGGTGGTGGCGCATGCCTTTAATCCCAGCACTTGGGAGGCAGAGGCAGGCGGATTTCTGAGTTCGAGGCCAGCCTGGTCTACAGAGTGAGTTCCAAGACAGCCAAGGTTACACAGAGAAACCCTGTCTCGAAAAAAAAAAAAAAAAAGTTCATACCAGGGCCAGGTCTTTGCCATCTGGATGCAAAATTCTCAGTCACCGCTTCCTACCATGGTGATCATGGACTAAAAGTATGAAACTGTAAGCAAGTCCCCAGTTAAATGTTTGTTGTTGTTTGTTTTTAATAATAGTTGTCTTGGTCATGGTGTCTTTTCTGAGCAATAGAGCAATAATTAATGCGCATGGTTTGGTATTGGCTAACTGTGGCACTGATGACCAAAGAAGATGAGCAAGTGGCTTCAGGGGTTATAGACAAAGAGTAAAGGGGCGGGGCGGGGCAGGGCAGAGCAGGGCTAAAACCTAAGGAACACTTGTCTATACCTGATGTCTAGCACCATGTATGTGTGGCTATGGGTTGTTTGGGGTGTCTAGGAGTATAAGTAGGAAGTTTGTCTGTTAGATATCTAGTGTAGTTATACTAACCATCTGTAACCACCTAGTTCACCTCGCAGAAATGAGAAACTACGAGTCGCGGGAATGATTGGCTTGAGAGCAGATGGCAAGGCAATGACAGATGGACTATTTTCATTCCAAATCGATTCCTGGGCTAGTAAATTTTACTGGCTGGGCATTAGTCACGAGAAAATACATCAGGCTGACTACTGTTAGCCTGTTTTCCTGGCTATCTTTTCTCTAATTGCAAAAACGTTACAAACAGGGAACAGCAGGATCGCTGAACAGAGATAGGTGCCTGATGACCATGGCATGCATGGGGCTCACACACATATACAACATGCAGATTAGAAATAGATAAAGTCAATAAAGAAGGAACTTCCTAAAAGTACCTGACACTTAAGAGGGAATGTTTACTGTTAGCTCAACCCTGGGACGCACTTTACTGGACTGATCACTCCAGCCATGGCTCCAGCAGGCAGGGACTAGTACTTCCACTCAGCTCAGGAATCAGAGGCTTAAAGAGTGAAGCAACTCGACCTCCTCTCTCCTGTGCCGCAATCTTACCCAACCTGTTTAATAGTCTCCCCCACTCCACGACCTCACTTTCATCAAACGACCCTGCTTTCACTTTTGGGGGGAAATATACAAGCTTCCCTCTATTTGCTCTGCCTTCCCCCACCTGTATGTGAAGGCTGCCTCCTCTTCCCCAGAACCGTGCCTACAGTACTCTGAAGAGGACACATCTGCTCATCTCCAACTTCCTTGCCACACTCACTCACTTTCACAATTCCTCCCACAGCGTGTTCTCTGAGGAGGAAACCAAGACATGATCACTGCTCCTGGGTTGGCAGCTGTAATCCCAGCGTTTAGGAGATGAAGCCAGGAGGTTGAGAAATTCAAGGTCATCTTCAGCTAAACAGTGAGTCTGAGGGCTACTCTAGCCGGCACGAAACAGCATCACAAAAAAAAAAAAAAAACAAAAAACCACACATGATAACGATTTTGGTCACTTCCATACAGGAACTGTTCAATGGCTTCCCATAAATTCCTGAAGACTACCTACTGTGTGCCAAACAATCCACTGGAACATCTCTGCAAAGGGAGAGATCTACAACCCATTTTTCACCCAGAAAGCTATTTAATAGCCTGGTGACCTCTGCTCCATCTGTGTGGCTGAGGCTGACAATACCCAATCCTCCCCAGACACTTACATGAGCTTGTCAATCTTCAAACCCATCTCTATGGACGATCTCACATGTACTTTGCAAAGAGTTTTGATTTCTTAAGTTTTATTGTACACATGGGGTTGAGTCATTTATCACCAGGAAATCTTTCACTAAAATGTGTTGTGCTTAAATATGCCTAAAAAAATCTACTGTGGGTGAGACTCCGAATACTGGCTACATAGTTGTGTTGAACCAAACTACCTTTTTCCCCCCAAGGAGCTTTGGGGGGCCGTGATAGGTGCAGGGACCCTTGAGCCTCAGCAAACACTGAGGGCTTCTGCCAGAAGACAACTTATATTCTAACAGAGGTAGACAATGAACAATACACATAACAAATTGTATAAGATACTTAAAAGAAGTAACCAGCTGGCTGGTAGTGTTGTATACCTTTAATCCCAGCACCTGTGAGGCAGAGGCAGGCAGATCTCTGTGAGTTCAAGGCCAGCCTGGTCCACAGAGCAAGTTCCAGGACACCCAGTGCTATAGAGAAACCCAGCATTGAAAAGGCAAAAAATAAAGTAACTGTTGGCATAAAGAAGAGAAGTAACTCAAGTGAAGGGTGTAAAAAGAATACAGGACTGGAGAGATGACTCAGCGGTTAAGAGCTCACAACCATCTGTAATGGGATCTGATGCCCTCTTCTAGTGTGTCTGAAGACAGCGACAGTGTACTCACATATAATAAAATAAATAAATCTTAGAGAAAAAAAAAAAAAAGAAACTCAGTCTTGAAAAAAAAAAGTACTTTAAAAAAAAAGAAAAAGAATACAAATTTTTTCATTTTTTTAAAAAGGATCACAGGGTGTGGTGGCACCTTTAATCCCAGCCATGGGGAGGCAGAGGCACGCAGGTTCCAGGGCAGCCAGAACTATACAGAAAACCCTATCTCACAAAACAAAAGGAAATAATTAAAATCTTTTGGAGGCATAGTGGGCATGGTGGCACTTCTTTAATGCAGGCACTTGGAAGGCAGAAGCAAGCAGATAACTATGAGTTCTAGACTAGCCTGGTCTACACAGTAAGTTCCAGTCTAGCCAAGGCTACAGTGTGAGACCTTGTCTTAAAGGAACAAACAAGCCCTGAAGAGACTGGCCAGCATGTCTGTGGCACTGCAAACAATCTAGTGTGTTGTAATGCATCGAAGAGGAGATGAAAGGTAGGACATGACGTGAGAGAAGGTGGGGAGGTTGGCTAGAGTCACAAGTAGCTTGTGGAGGGTTTCAGGTCCCACTACTGGCTCTCAGAGACTCCTCTTGGTATCACTTTGAAGATCTATGGAGCAGTGCCCTAGGTTCTTGTTTAATGGGGAAGACATGAGACTATGGGAGGCAGACCAGGGCAAGAATGAGGTGAGTGTCCAAACCCGGGCAGGAGTGGGACTGTTCTCCTCGCTCTGGGCCTGTACATCCCAGAGCACAAGGCTTATGGGCCCCACCTCCACCACCCTTGAGGTAGTCACATAGCCTGTAATTTGGTGGCCAAATTACAGGTTAAATGTCTTTTCTCCCTATAGGGAAACATTCAGCAAGCACCTGGAATTACTCTTCATACAAACGAAGCATCATATATTCATATCGGCACGAACCAATAATATACACTCGCCCCGAAAATTCCTACCCACTCTCCAAGGTATATATAGGCCTTGTTACCCCCAATAAAGGAGAACTGTTTCACTGAAAACTGTCTCCAGAAGGCTGTTTCTTCCACACTCACTTAGGCTGAGATCCTGCTAACCCACCAGCCTGTTGAAGCCTCATTTCTTCCAGTCCAGCCTGGTGTGCAATGTGCTTTGATATCCAGAGGCCAGAGTCTCATCCTCTCATTATGCTCAAACTGCCTGATTTTTTTCCCCTACAGAGTCTCACTATGCAACCTTGGCTGGCCTGGAACTCTACCTCCTGAGTGCTAAGGTTAATGGCTTTTGCCACCACCATACCTAGCATTCTCCATTGCAGCTTTTATGCCAATTGTTTTTTTTTTTTTTTTTTGGTTTTTTTTTTTGGTTTTTTCGAGACAGGGTTTCTCTGTGTAGCCCGGGCTGTCCTGGAACTCACTCTGTAGACCAGGCTGGCCTCGAACTCAGAAATCCACCTGCCTCTGCCTCCCAAGTGCGGGATTAAGGCTTGGCCACTCACCGCCTCGGCTTTAGCCATTGAACCTATATTTACTTTTGATTCTTTGTCATGTTTTCTTATTACATAAAAAAAAATGCACTGGAAGCTAAGCAGGATGACTATGAACCTGGTTTCCTCAAAAAAGAGCAAAAAACAAATAATACCACACCTGCTAAAGATGGTTCAGTGTTAGAAGGGCCCAGATGGATTTCCAGCCGACAATCCTGTAATCCAGAGGACCACCCCTCTTCCAGCCATGCACCAGAGAAACTCCCCTGGCACAATTTAACAATCATGGAACAAACCTTCATATTAACAACATGCACAGACCTGTCATAACAATACAGGAAAAGTCATATATAATTAACAAACAAAAAAAGTTTTAAAAAAAAAACCCACAACTTTGAGTGGAGATGTGGGTCAGTGACTGTGTGTACATGAGGTCCTGTCACCGAATCCCCGTCGCACTGAGGCGACAGTTAGGCAGTTTTTTAGCATCATTGTATACGCATTCAAACAGCTGTCACTGCTCAACCAGCTAGGCATCAGCTGTGAGCGTGGGTCAGGGGATTCTGCTGGCTTGGAGGTGAGCACCACGAATCATGCCTAATTACAATGAACTCTTGACAACAAAACAAACCAGAGAAATCTAGCACAAATTAAAATAATAATCTCTTAAATAAAGACATGAATGTCAAACCAGAGTGGTTGTGCATACCTAACCAGCTACGGTGTGAAGCTTGTTGTTCTGGCCTTGATTTAAAGACCAACAGCTTTTTCGTGCTAGTCAGTTTTGAAGCTGGCCGCTCTATCCAAGCTGAGCTTGACCCAAAGATCCATCGCTCTCTGCTCCTGACGATAGATTAAATTGTGACCACTACCACCTTGTTTTTCTTTTTAGAGAGTTTGGAACCAGGCCTTTTAACTGTCGAACTTCTGTAGCCAGCTGCTCAATCATCGTGCTTGCCTCATCTGATAGCTGCGCCCACGCAGCGAAGCCAGCCTTTAAATCTTTCTTTTGTTTTTTTTTGAGAAGTTTCTTCTCATGTAGCCATGGCTATCCTGGTATTTGGTCTGCTTCTGCCTCCTAGTGCTGGGATTAAAGACATGTGGCACTACTCCAGGCCAGAACCTATCTTAAAAATGAACCCCTGACCCCAAACCTCTGAGAGGTCTCTTCTGTTTCCTCAGAGCCCGAGCCAAATATATTTATTATACACAATACAAGCCGGGCAGTGGTGGCGCACGCCTTTAATCCCAGCACTTAGGAGGCAGAGGCAGGCGGATTTCTGAGTTCGAGGCCAGCCTGGTCTACAAAGTGAGTTCCAGGACAGCCCGGGCTACACAGAGAAACCCTGTCTCGAAAAACCAAAAACAAAAAACAAAACAAAACAAAAAAACACAATACAAACTTGTTAAATGATTTAATGGGATGGGAGAAGAGTCAAAGTTAGATTCCTTTTCCAGTGAGCTCAGGTAATGCTGCATATTAATAAGACACTTCCCCCACCCAAATAGTTGAATAAAGAGAAATCTAGGTTGGTGGGGCCAGAGAAACACGCCCTAGGATGGGACAGATTTTTCGATATTGTTACTACCTGTCTTATGACGGGTCAAATTCAGACAAACTTGGTTCTTCCTTGCCATTGTACTACCAAAGCCTTAACTCAAGTGCACATTATTACTTGTGGGAATTATCTTTAAAACGTTCCTAGTCGCTTTATCACTTCTATACCTGTGTCCTGCAGAACCCTTCCCTCTCCTTCCTTATCTTTCTGGGCTTGTAGCCACGCTCAGAAACCCTTTACTCGGTCGTACACTCCTCTCTCCCAAACTCCCAGACATGCTTTAGTTCAGCGCAGGAAACATTCTTTCCCCTAACTCAGCGCCCGGGAAGCCTGCGCTGCCCATGCTGGGTTGTGTAGGTGAAACAATCTGCTGTAATCTAAAAATTCCACGTTCCCGCCACAACAAGCGGAAGAATAAATTACCTCCTGCGCAGTCTCCGGCCCGCGGTTCCAGAGAACCCTCCAGGGGGCGTGGCTTCGCTCAGTACGGACGTCCAGCCAATAGACACTCAGCGCGCGCAAGGCCCCGGCTCCGCGCCCGGTGGACCACCCGGGACGGAAGTTGACCCTACGAGACCTAGACGCCGAGACCCCGCCCCATCCTAGATTCGAGTCGCTCTGGGGAGACGAAGCGGAAGTCTCTGCGTACCTACAGAAGGCTGGCGAGGGAAATCATGGCCGCCGACAGTGGCGATGGTGTGCCTTCAGTTCCAACGTCCTCTGACGGTGAGCGGCCTCCTACGGATAGCCACAGAAGCCTAAGGGGTCCTGTGGAGGGAAAAGCCTCGGGTCGGCTAGTTCGGAGACAGGCCTGTAGCTTCTGCTTACCTTAGCTCTCCTAGACTACAACTCCCAGTATGCAGCGCGTGCAACTCAAAGACTCAGAGTGTTGGATTGTAGAGCAGTGAAGGCGTCTTGGGAGGTGTGGTTTGGACGGAGCCAGTGGTTGTCCATCTGTAATACTAGAGCAGTGTGTAGTCGTCCACGGTAAGTGGAACTTGGGTCTAACTTTGAAGCACTCTGGTGGCTGTTGAGGCACCATGTATATGTGGCTTTATGGGATCTGTTTGTGTTTGAGATAGGCGTGTAGTTCAGGCTAGCCTTGAACTCAAGGTCCTTGAGCTTTATGCTCCCAGAAAAGGTTACAGGCTGGAGGCTAAAGAATCCGCAAAGGCTAGCTACTCCACTTTTCTCCTGATTGTGATGCAAAAAAGAAGTGATTTCCCAGTCCCACATAAAGGCACTGGAAGACACAGATATGCCCTCTTTCCAAATTTAGGGCACTGTCCATTTCAAGGCTTGTGTTTAAAGCCGGTAGATGCAAAATTTTTAGGGGAAAGCTTGTTAGTGGGCACCCCCTCTCCCATATCTAGCTAGGTGTTTGATCCACTGGGACCTTTTAAATCCATCAATGTCGTTATCCCAGGTGGTGGCAACAAAACACACAATCTGCAGAGGAGTTTGTAGTTCGGGTTCCTGTGGTAGATGTGCAGAGTGACAACTTCAAGGAGATCTGGCCATCACTCTTGCTAGCCTTAAAGACAGCTAGCTTTGTGGCTGTGGACACGGTGAGACATGGGAGAAGGGGAGGGCAGGTGGTTGTGAAGGGTTTGGTGATGGGTGTGGAGGGTAAGCGGTCTTCCTTTACCCGCCCGTAGGAGCTGAGTGGGCTTGGGGATAGGAAGAGTTTGCTGAACCAGTAAGTATAAGCCTTGTCTGTAATCCCAGCTCCAACAAATATGTAGATCTCAACCCTAAAGTTAGGGGGTGCCAGCCCTGGGTAGTTTGGGTCCTTTGTGAAACTAACTCAGCCATAGCCATGTCCAAACCCAACTCTAAGGTGCATCGAGGAACGCTATAAGGCTGTATGTCATGCTGCCAGGACCCGTTCTGTCCTGTCCCTGGGCCTCGCCTGCTTCAAGCAGCAACCAGACAAGGTATGAATTACCCTCACCCCAGGCCTGGGGCATAAGAATTGAGATCTTAAAGAATGTGGAGGTTTTTCCTCCCGATTTTTGGTAAAGCAGATCCTCTTTTTTTTCAGGGTGAAAATTCTTACTTGACTCAAGTGTTCAATCTCACCCTACTGTGCATGGAGGAGTATGTTATAGAACCAAGGTCTGTGCAGTTCCTGGTACAGCATGGTTTCAACTTCAACCGCAGTATGCTCAGGGTATCCCCTACCATAAGGGCAATGACAAGGTAGGTCTCTAGCTTTCTCTAGCCTTGAGTTCAAGTCCTCTGTGATTTATTTCTTGCTTCGACAGGCCTGGGGACATCTGTGTGTGAGTATGGGGAGTCATTGGTGACAAGGCTAGGAAAACGAAAACCTTCGAGGAAGGGTCAGCATGGGGTTAGATAATGAGGAAGTACTTTCCAGGTGGGAAACCTGGGTCAGGGTGCTGACTGGGCATTTTGTCCTTCCCACTGACCCTTTCCCTTCCACCTAGGGAGATGAGAGCCAGAGCCAGTCAGTACGGACACTGTTCCTTGAACTAATTCGGGCCCGTCGGCCTCTGGTGCTACATAATGGCCTTATAGACTTGGTGTTCCTGTACCAGAATTTCTACGCTCACTTGCCTGAGAACTTGGGAACCTTCACTGCTGACCTGTGTGAGATGTTCCCAGCAGGCATTTATGACACCAAATATGCTGCAGAGTTCCATGCCCGATTCGTAGCTTCCTACTTAGAATATGCTTTCCGAAAATGGTGAGAACATGGTTGATGGATGGAAAGGGGTGGGGCCTGGTATGAGCCTCTTTCATTCACTTAAGATTATTTATCTAGTACCTACCATATGCCAGACACTGTTCTTAGGTGCTGAGGATTCAGCAGTGAACAAAACTCAAAGCCCCCGTTCTCGTGGAGCTTAGATGCTAGTGGAGCAATACCTTCTTGCGCTGTTGCAGTGAGCGGGAAAATGGGAAGCGGCGGGCAGCTGGCAGCCCACATCTTGCCTGGAATTCTGCAGCTATCCGTCTAGCATGAGAGGCCACATTGACTACCGCTGCTGTATGTCCCCTGTGACCTACCGTCGTTCTCATGCCACTGGCATTTGTGACAAGTTCTCGGTGAGAGTATATATTCATTTCTTGGGGAGGGAAGGTTCTGATGTATGGAGCCCTGTCTTACACTCCTTCCAACCTCCAGGCCTATGGTTGGTGCCCTCTAGGACCACAGTGTCCCCAGTCACACGATATTGACCTTATAATTGACACTGATGAAGCTGTGGCAGAGGATAAGCGGCGGCGACGGCGACGGAAGGACAAACGAAAGAGGGCTTTGCAGAGCCAACCAGGGACACAGACCCTTGAGGAAGCTGAAGATGGCCCTCCCACAAAGCAGGTCTGTGAAGATGGCCTCCAGACTGAGAATGTTGAGCAGATAACGGCAGAAGGTGAAGCTAGGGATCAGTTGGGCTCCAGGCAAGGTCACATGGGGAGCTGGGAGATGGCACATACGAGGACAAGTTCTGAGACAGCTGATGTGGCCACCTCAGAGCTGCTGGTGAACCAAGCCAATACTAATCGTGTACCTGGGGATGGGTTGCATCGTGCTGGCTTTGATGCCTTTATGACAGGTTATGTGATGGCCTATGTGGGCCTAAGCCAGGGACTTCAACTCTGCAGCTCTGAACTTTGGCTTCCTGAATGTCACAACAAGGTATATCTAAGTGGCAAAACTGTACCCCTCACAGTGGCCAAGAGCCAGTTTTCACGTCCATCCAAAGCCCACAACCAGAAAATGAAGCTGGCTTGGGGCAGCAGCTGACTCCAACATCTGCCTGATAACTAGGCCAAGGGAGAGAAGTTAAGAGATGTTTGGCAAGGTGTAGTGGTTTGTGTTTGTCATCCCAGGAACCTAAAGGCTGAGACAGGAGGATTGTACAATTTCATGGCCTACATATTCTAAGTCAGTCAGAACTATATAGTAAAGTCATATTGCAAAAAGAAGTAATCTGAGTCTTTAGTCTATGTATGTCACATTTAACTGCTACAGAGTTGTCAAGCAGGTCCTGGCAGACGCTGAGTACTTCAATACTGTTTTCTTTTGCAAACTCTGAGGCCTGGGTACAAGGGTACAAATAAGGCTAACTAGCACCTGCAACATCAACTTTATTATTATTATTTTTTTAATCTTAAAGTGTTTTGGGAAAAGTTTAAAAAAAAAATCAACAGAAATGAATTATGAAAATATTTGACCAACTTCATTCTTTGGTTATTTCTTATTGCGACTCTGTAAGGACAGACTGTTCCCAAAGCTCCAGATACAGGAGGAAAGAAAATCAGTCCAAGCATAAACCATTAACTAATGGGTTGTATCGCTGTTGACATATACGTAGAGCAGGCCCTAGGGCCTACAAAACCAGCCCCACTCCCAACGCCAAGGTTGAAAGTTTTGAGGCAAAACATTAAGACTCCTTTATAAATATGAAAATAGATTAATCAACTGGAAAAGTCTTTGAATAGGTTAGCTAAAAGATCCTTGACCACCACATTGCTTTGTCTCCCCTTGCATAGAGATGTAGTGATGTGGTCTGACCATACAGTAAGTGCAAACAGCAATTATTCAAGTGTCTTAGACGTACTGGCAAGAAGCATCCCAGTCTTCAGGTCTAAGAAACAGCCACACCCCTAACAGCCTCCTAGTCAACTCCAGTTTCCATCCTGTAGCTTATATGCCTCAGAATCAGCACGAGAGACTTGGAGTAGGAAAGGAACTGGGGTGATAGCTACATGGTACCTGCCAGCCCAGCCTAGAACTAAGAGTTTTTTGGTCCTGTCTAGGACGTGCACTGTGGTTCATGGGAGCCAAAGCTCCTTGCTGGACTTCAGAGGCTTAGAATTAGGTTGGCCCTAACTATTGAAACACCTCATATTGCAGCCATTGGGCACTGAAAGCCCAATTTTAAGCCAGGCTTTTCCCAGCCTGCCTGCCTGCTCTACCTGCTTTGTGCAGGAGAGCTCCAGGGAGGAGTGGCTGCGCACCAAGAGGATCCAGTAGTTTCAGCTCAAAGTTCATCCCCAAGGTGAGGCAGGGACTAGTCCTGCCCCATCTCACCCGTCCTGCTCTCCCTGGGTTTGCAAGCTTATTCCAGAGATAGAGAAGTGGACAGGAGCTCTTCGTGGCCTTTCTTCTTCCACCTCCATCTCCTCAGAGGCAGCCCCAGTGAATGGGCTGGTCCCCTTAGGCCTGAGTCCAAAACCGTTTTCTTCTTGGGGCTTAGAGCAATCCATGGCCTCGTGGCCTAAAGCAGCTGATAGGGTAGATGTCCGGAATGGTGGGATCTCTCTTACTCTGTACTTAAGACTACTGAGTCTTGGTGGAGGCCCGTCAGATAGTGATTCTTCACAGCCCACAAATGGACAAGCCTGATGCAAGAACTCGGGTGAACCAGGCAAAGACCGCCACCGTCTGGAAGACGTGGCCAAAGGCTCCTGACAGTCAGCCAGAGGCGTACTTCCAGGCCCTGGTGCATCCAGGTCAAATACAAGGGAAATGACAGATTTGCTGGGTAGGTCAAAGAATTTGATCTTCCCGCCCTTGAGGTCTTGGCGTGTACTGAAAGGGTTGACTTTTGGGGTATGTGTAGCACCATCTCGTGGCTGGTAATAAGGGTCCAAGACATTGACTGTACGTGGGGGCTTACGAGAAAAAATGTCTGACTGGCTTCGAGACAGCCAGATAGTACGTCTTGGACGTGGAGACTTATGGGGAATCTTATCATCCAGTGAACTCAGTCGCTTCCCTCCAGGCACTTTCTCCAATAGTCCTGAAGAACAGTAAGGCTGGGTTACTCTCATCAGTGAGTGAGCAAACAGGGAAGCAGTGTAAGTCGCACCTGTAAGAGAGCCTTTACTTTACTGCTCATGGCCACTGCCCTCCCGCTTGAACCAAGGACTGTGCCCAGAGGGAATGTCCCATAGTCTCACCCTTCCCTTTGGGGTCAGGTTTGCGGTTCTGATCTGATCTCTTACCTTTAGCTGGGGGCTGCAGCTTCCTGTCTCTGTCCAACTCTTCTTCCTGTAAGCGGCTCATAATTTCCTCTAGGGTCTTCCCAATCTCCTCAAAGGATGGGCGCAGTTTGGGGTCCATCTGTAAGCATCCATACCAGCCATGAGCCCTATACTCCACTTCTCAGTGTGAATCTGTTTCTAGCATCTTTTAGGATTCAGGTTGGGTAACTTAAGTTTTCTCTTGCATTAGGACTGGCTGGTGCTATACTCCAACAAGTAAAACTTGACAAAGCTTGGTTTGTCAGCACTCAAGAAGAGCTGTGGTTTACCCTGCAGGCTGAGGACTGAAAAATAGAAAACAACTTTTCTTTCTTTCTTTGGTCCAGGGGTTTCTGGAGAGTCTGTACAGACCAGAGCAGGAAATAAGGCTGGTGTTAGACATCTGGGGAAAATGATGGCATGCCCCTTATCAGACAAATGTGTAGCCTTTCCCTACATCCTAACCAAATGAAAAGGACTCAGCTAGGACCTGACCAAAGCCCGGTGAAGAAAGACACTCACATTACAGCAGTTGAAGGTGAGCTGCAGAAAGTCTGAGGGGCAGTCTCCCACCATGTGCTGGAAAGCATCATAATCCAGCCCGAAATTCTGTGGATGAATAAAGTAGAAAAGTGTGCAAGGGACACAAACAAAAAAGTCATTAATTAGACACATGCACAGAGGCTGGGAACTGCCTCAGAAATAGAATAGTGCCAGCAACTCCACCCCAAGGATAAAGCAGTCCCATAGTCAAGCCAACCCATCCCTGTAGTGTGTGTTCCATGCTGGCAGCTCACCTCTGTGCGGGGAAGATAGTCCGGATCAGCCTGGATGCGGGCGATGATCTCACAGAGGATGATACCATAAGAGAACACGTCTGCCTGGTAAGTAGTCAGACCTCAGTTTCCCTCAGTGGAGTGAGGAGTAGGATACCTTCCCTGCCTCACCCCCATCTCTTTTAACAGCCTAGGTCTAAGCTATGTTGCCCATATTCTGTCCAGGTCACCCACCAGGTAACTGTCAGATGCTAGCACAAATGATACAGATCCTTACCCAGGCCACAAAGGATAATCAGGCCTTAGAATCTCCAGACTTACCTTCTCATTATAAGGTTCATCTCGGAGAACCTCGGGTGCCATCCAGAAAGGTGAGCCCACCACAGCTAGCTTCTCACTCCCTGTACTGTGAAGTAAAGAAACTTTGCCAGTGCCTGGTACAATGGGAGTTAACTAAACCAAGGCTTCACACAGTCTAGACCATATGTAATGAGGATGACTTCTAGCTCTTGATCCTCCAGCTTCTACCTTCTGAGTTCTGCGCCACCATGCCTGGTGTATGTGGTGTTGGGATTTACTTGGCTTTGTGCATTCCAGGTAAGCAAGCACTATACTAACTTGCCTATGTCCCCAGCCCTTAGTCTTTGTTGTTGAAACAGAGGCTCATAAAGCCCTTATTGGGCTCAAATTTGCAGTGATCCTTCTGCCTCTGTCTTGAAAGCACTGGGATTAGAGTGTGCCACCATGTCTGACCATACAATCAGAAAGCAGTGGGATTACAGGTGTGTGCCACCATGCCCACCTGACTATAATAAGATAAGCAGATCTTTTGGTTGTTGGGGTTTTGTTGCTCCCAAGGGTGGGTATAGACTTGGAGGGGTCAATTCAAGGAATGAACCTGAGCTGTAGCTGGGTCCTGACCTCTGGGAATGAAGCTGGGTTTTCCCTTGTTTTGACCATTGCTGTGGTCTTAGTATCTGTTAGAGTTACTCACCTAGCATCAGGAATCTTCTCAGCCAGGCCAAAATCAGCTACCACTGCAGAGTAACCATTTTCATCCCTCTTTATCAGGCAGTTCTAGGGTTCCCAAAGCAGAGAAAATAAGGTAGCTTAGAAGGAGGGATTAGCCAGCCATAGAGTTAACACTAATGTCTCCCTACAAGAATATCTTGTCCCGCTTATTGGTGAACCACACACATAGCCTGATCGCAAGGTCAAAACTGGGGGCTTTAATATAGCAAATGAGGTTGAGTGTGACAGTATAAGCCTTTAATCTCAACACTGGGGAGGCAGCAAGTTCCAGGCTAGCCAGGGTACATAATGAGACCCTGTGTGATGGATATTCTTTGGTTTTTTTGTTGTTTTTCAAGACAGGGTTTCTCTGTGTAGCCCTGGCTGTCCTGGAACTCACTCTGTAGACCAGGCTGGCCTCGAACTCAGAAATCCGCCTGCCTCTGCCTCCCAAGTGCTGGGATTAAAGGCGTGCCCCACCACTGCCTGGCTGGACTCCTGCTTTTATTTTTTGATAGGGCCCAGGTGGCCTAGAACTTAGTATGTATCTGAGAATGACTTTGATCTTCCAGCCTCCACTTGCCAAGTGCTGACATTTGCAAAGCACAAATGTTTGGTGGTTTTTTTTTTTTTTAAGTTTTTTTTTTTTTTTTTTAAAGGGTTTCTCTGTGTAGCCCTGGCAGTTCTGTAACTTATTCTGTAGATCAGTCTGACCTATGAGATTAAAGGGGTGCCACTGCTGACTTTTATTAAAGATTTTTTTTTTTAACTACATATATATGGGGTGAGTGCAGGTACCTGTGAAGGCAAGAAGAGGGTGATGCTTCCCTTGGAACTGGAGTTACATCTCAAATGTGTGCTGGGAACTGAACTCAAGTCCTCTGCAGAAGCAGCACATACTTAACTGTTGAGCCAACAGTTCTCCAGGCAATATCCCCATTTTCTAAGTACTAAACATGGTCTTAAGAATCAAAGATATTAGGCCAGCCTGGTCTACAGAGTGAGTTCCAGGACAGCCAGGGCTACACAGAGAAACCCTGTCTCGAAAAAACAAAAAACAAAAACCAAAAAAAAAAAAAAAAAAAAGAAGAATCAAAGATATTTCTGTGAATAAAAAAGAATCCTATTTCTTAAAGTTTACTATAATGTAGGCGGGAAGTGGAGGTGCATGCCTTTAGTCCCAGCCCTCAGGAAGCAGAGGTAAGTGGATCTCTGTGAGTCCAATGGTAGCCTAGTTTACAGAATGAATTCCAAGAGAGTGAACCCCTTTAAGTCTTTGCTTATATTTTCTCTCTTCTTCCATTTGGAATATTTTCTTATCTACACATTGGTGAGTGCACAAGGTTTTTTTTCCCCTTTGTGTGTGTGTGTCTATGTGTCTGTGTATGTGGTACTGGGGTTAAACTCAATGCTCACACATGCAGAGTGTTCTACCTATGCTACCACGGAACCCTTAGCCCCACCACACCTTACTTTAAGGCAACCCTACCTTTGCAACCCTGACCTCTCCAGCCTTCACCTTTCTCGTTCCTTAACTCCCAGAATTCCTCTGTGCCAGTCCTTTGACAGTCTAGAAAAGAGCATCTCCAGAGCAGATCCTAGTAGTCAGTTTGTGGGAGAGGCTAAGGACATGGTACTGAACAAACACTGCCATCTCTAGAGAAAGAATGACCCCAAATGACCTGTAAATAACCCAAAGCTACAACTAGCTCTCCCAAAATAGCTGTAGTGGAAATAGCCCTGACACTCCAGGCTCAGGAGACCCACACCCCACCTCTTTCAGAGGCAGCAGAGAGCAGGAATTCTTGGCTCACAGAAACATTTGTGAGGCCAAAAAGGCCCTATGTGACCCAACCCAGCCCCTCCTCCCTCTGTTGCCAGTCTGGCTGAGTTACCTCCTGTTTATTGCACACCAGGTAGGTACACATTAACTGCTTATTGTGATCTTGATGTTCTCTCACTATTCTTCCCTGACCTTTTTAAAAAAGACCCTCTTATTATTTCATCACAATCAATCCTGGACCCCAGAGAGATAAACTGGGTGGCTTCCAAGGACTGTCCTTGTGCTTGTCTGACTCTCTTTCCTAAGTTCTGCTGGATCAGCACTCTAGATCTGTGACTTTGTCTATGAAAAGATGGGTCCTATGCCAACTTATTAGCTAAAGCCCCAGGTATAGGTCACAGCCTGTGAGGCAGTGACAGCTAACATCCATTACTTCTTTCCCTCATCCTCTTCATGGTTCACCAACAACTTAGACTTCTGTCTTCAGGGCTTGGTCTAATGTCCTATTTGCTGTCTGACTTAGTTTTTAGAAACTCAGACCAGGTGTAGTGACACATACCTTTAATCTCAGTGCTCAGAGGCAGAAGCAGGAGGATCTATGTGAATTGGAGGCTAGCTTGGTCTATATAGTGAGTTCCAGGACATTTAGTGCTAAATATAAATAATGAGACCCTGTCTCCAAAGGGAAAACAAAAGGTAATAACTCCAGGTGCCCTAACAGCCACTCCCTGCATCTCTCAAGCTTCCCCAACTCCTGTTTTGGGACAGTGTCTCCTATGTAGCTCAAACTGGTCTTGAACTTGTGATCCTCCTGCCTCATCCTCAGCCACCTTGAATGCCAGGATAAGATTACAAACATGAGTCATCATACCCTGTACATTTTAAATTGTGGGTGTGCACGCACGCACGCAAGTAGACATGCACATAGCGAACACATGGAAGTCAAACAACTTGGCAGGAGTAAGTTTCTTCTACCATGTGGGTAGAGCTCATCATGAAGCTTGATGGCAAGTACCCACTGACCTGTCTCTGTATCTGCTCCTTCCCTCTGATACCTTTGTGCTTCTTAAATATATTTATTATTTGAAATTATATGTATATGTGTATGTATGACTGTATGTGGGTGAGTTAACAACAGGGGCTAGAGAGATGGCTTAGAAGAGCACTGGCTGCTCTTCCAGGAGCCAGGTTCAATTTCCAGTATCCACATGGCAGCTCACAACTGTCTGTAACTCCAGTTCCAGGTAAAACACCAATGAACATAAAATAAATCATAAAAAAACAACAAAAGAGCAAACAAGGCTAGGTATGGTGACCTTTAATTCTGTCACCAAGGAGGCCGAGACAGGATTGCTAAGTCTGAGACCAGCCTGGGCTATACAGCAAATTTGAGGCCAGTAACAGTTACATAAAAAAGGAGGGCTAGTGATATCGCTCACTGGCAGAGTACCTAACTACCATGAATATAGTTCTATGTTCAACTCCAAGCACTGCAAAACAAGAACAAATGAATCTACTGTTTTCAATTTGTGTTTCATTCTTGAGAACTTCCTATACCACTGTTAGACTTTTAAAAAGTCATTTAATTGCTCTCTCCTTCTCTCTCTTTTCCCTATCCTCTCTTTCTCCCTTAAAAGAAAAAGTCATTTAATCTCACCATTTCTAAGTATCCTCAGTACCTCCTTCAGTCTAGACTGAAGGAGGTATATCCTAGAAACAAGGAGCCTGCTCTGTGTGGTATTGAATGTCTGCAATCCCAGTACTCAGGAGGCAAAGACAGGAATTGTCCTTTTAAAGGCAGTGAGGGATCCTTATATAGGAATTACTGTAAGTTACTAAGTTTTCTTTTTTAAATGTGTGAGTGTTTTGCTAGCACGTCTGAACGCCGTGTGTGTACAGTGCCTGCAGAGGCCAGAAGAGGGCACTGGATCACAAACGGTTGTGGCCACCATGCTAATGTTGAGAAAGGGACCTAGGTCCCCTGGAAGAGCAAGCAGTGCTCTCAACTGATGAGCCATCTCCCTACATTTGGTTTCAAGCTCACTGATAAATAGAATCCCTGCTCTCATATTAGGAAAGTCAAAGGCTGTTGATCGTACCCCATAGTTCCTTTGGGTTGTTTTAGTTCTTTTTATTTGCTTATTTGGTCTTTTCATTTTTTGGATTGGTAGTCTCACAAGATAGCCTGAGCTAACCTCAAATGGTGATCATCATGTCTGACTCTCACAAGGCCGACATTATAGGCATTTCTATCTATGCCCAGAGAGCTTGTTCACTTTTACAACAACAAGCTCAAAAAGAATATTAACCCAAATATGACAGAGTATTTTTAGAGTACAGAAACAGAATATGCTGAGTACGAGGGAGTTTTCCTCCAGAAATTTGCTACCTTGGCTAGACTGATCTCCCCTGTGATAAAAGCTTGCAGTTCGTGCAGCTGAATATTCAATTCTTTAGTTTCCTCTCCCTCCCTCTCTCTTGAAAGGATTTTTCTGTGTAGCCCTATGTCTGCTCACTAGAACAAGTCTACATACACTGTAGGAAAGGTCACAACAGGGCTGGCCTTTGGAACTCAGTAAATCATCACCTGCCATCTGAGCTCCGAGAGCTGGGTTAAGAGGGTTGCGAACCAGCTAACAAAACCCTGTTGAGTATTTCTCAGTGAGACTGTATGAAAAATGAGGTAGAAATTTCCCTTTTCTATTACTTTCTCCATGAATCCAGGAATAGGGAACATTTATGTAGATATGGGTGATAACTTGCTGTAAATTTCTTCCATTTTAGAAGAGGTAATACTTTTAGTAGAAAGCCAAAGATCTCAGTTTGGCTAGATGCATGTATGCATGTGTGTGCACATGTATATGTTGGGGCAGGAAAACGGTGAAAACTATTCTTGGATATGTACAAACTCCTATTCTCAGGCTGGAGAGATGGCTCAGCAGTTAAGAGTGTTTGCTGCTCTTGCAGAGGACCAAAGTTTGTTTCCCTGCGCCCACATGCTTACAATAGACAGGCACTTCAGTTCTAGGGGATCTGATTCCCTCTTCTGGTCTCTGCATACAAGTCATGCACATGGTGCACATATACACATGTAGGCAAATATTCATACATATAAAATCAAACATTCAAAAGAAAACAAACCCTCTAACAAACCTTAGGAGACTTTAATGTGGCTCTTGGACAGGCATCATACTACATATGCTAGGTGGCCTTACAGTTCATCCATTAGCTCAAATAATTTTAGAAGCCTTGTCATGGACCCAAGCAGTGGTGGCACATACCTTTAATCCCAGGGGGCAGAGGCAGGCAAATCTCTGAGTTCAAGGCCAGCCTGGTCTACAGATGGAGTTCCAGAACAGCCAGGCCTACAGAGAAGCCCTGCCTCGGGGGGGCAGGGGGGTGTGGGGGAGCCTTGTCATGGAAGTATTGGGGACATTCAGTCCTTCAGTTCCTGCTTTGTAACAAGGCCAACTTTCTCTGAAAGAAATTCTTTTCTAACCTGGTCACACAGCAATCTGGACAACAAAACAATACTACAGTGACCAGCTAACATCAAAGAAGACCTGGCAGGAAGGTAGAAACTCAGTCACACAATAGAAAATGGGTCAGCCGCCGGGTGGTGGTGGCACACGCCTTTAATCCCAGCACTTGGGAGGCAGAGGCAGGCGGATTTCTGAGTTCGAGGCCAGCCTGGTCTACAGAGTGAGTTCCAGGACAGCCAGGGCTATACAGAGAAACTCTGTCTCAAAAAAAAAAAAAAGAAAGAAAGAAAGAAAATGGGTCAGCACACAGTGGCCCACCCAGCACTCCAAACATGCGTTCACTTGTTCTCTCTCCTCTCTCTCTCTCTCTCTCTCTCTCTCTCTCTCTCTCTCTCTCCTCTCTGTTTCTCGGGAAACTCTGTAGTTGTTGAGAGCTGCTTCTTGGAGGCCATGGGAGAAAAAAACTGATAGAGCCCCACACCTCTCCTGAAGCTTTCCTTGTGCTCCTACTGCATACATTCAGGAAACTAAAGTCAAATGTAAAGGCCAAGATGTGGCTGCCTGGCTCCACACTCAACGTTTGTGACTGCTATGGGCAGCTGGAGGCCAATTTGGTTTTGACTGTTCAGAGAGGATCTAAATAGCTCAGGCTGGCCTCGAACTCTATGTAGCTGAGACTGATCTTGAGCTTCTGATCCTCCTGCTTCTATCCAGTGTTGGAGATCAAATCTTTGTTCATACTAAGCAAGCACCCTCCCAACTAAGAGTCTTCGTCCAATAGATGCTGTCTAAGGATTAACTGCAACAGTGGGTTATGTTTTGATTAAAAGTTAAATCTAGAACAGCAATCCCCATAGTTCTAGATTCCTTAATAAACACAGGGTTCCCCCGCCTGTGTTTCTCAACAGTTACGAAAGAAAAGCCTCCATACCTTCGATGTGAGGTCCCGATGGAAAATGCCTTTGAAGTGAAGGTAGCTGAGGCCCACTGCTATGTCATAGGCCAGTTTCACTCTCACAGTCCAAGGCAAATACAGGTCACTGTCCAGCAGCTGCTCCAGGTTCCCAGAGTTGATATACTGTGAAAGAGAAAGCCCAGTAGGTATTCATCAGAAATGTTTAGGCTGGTGGTAAAAGCAGGAAGAGCGAACACCTGGAAATTACATTTGTTCTTTTAATTCATTTATTTTTTAATTAAAGGTTTATTTAGGGCTGGAGAGATGGCTCGGCAGTTAAGAGCACTGACTGCTCTTCCAGAGGTCCTGAGTTCAATTCCCAGCAACCACTGGTGGCTCACAACCATCTGTAATGAGATCTAATACCCTCTTCTGGTGTGTCTGAAGACAGCGACAGTGTACTCACATACATGAACTAAATAAATCTTAAAAAAAAAAAAAAAAAAGGTTTATTTATTTTATATATATATGTGAGTATACTCCCAAAGCAGTGCTTGGGACCAGCCTCACCACACAACCTAGGCTAACCTTGAACTCAGGATCCTCCCTCCCCAACTTGCTAGTACACGTATGTGCACAATCAACCCAGCTTTGTGATTTTTAATTAAAAAAAAAAAAAAAGGTGTGTATGTGTGGCCTACATGTACACCTGCGTGCCTGGTACTTCTGGAGATGAGAGAAGGCTGCTGAGTTCCTCGGACTGGAGTTACGGGTGGTTGTGAGCACATGTAAGTAGTGGGAACTGAACCTAACTGCAAGTGCTCTGAACCATCTCAGTCCCCTGTGATGACTAGCTAAGTGTGTTGGTAGATGTCTTTAATCCTGCCACTTAGGAGGCAGATCTCTGTAAGTTTTGGGCCTGACAGTGCTACACAGTGTGATTCTAAGGACAAAAAAAAGAGAGCAAGTAAGTAAGTATATTCATTTCATAAATAAGTACATTCACAACAACCAGCTTTTTTTAAAAATTTATTTTTATTTTATGTGCATTAGTGTTTTGCCTGCATGTATGTCTATGTAAGACTGTCAGATTTAAGGGTTATAGACAGTTGTGAGCTGCCATGCAGGTGCTGAGACTTGAACCTGGGTCCTCTGAAATAGCAATCAGTGCTCTCAACCGCTGAACCATCTCTCCAGCCCCAATAATAAAACTTTCAATGAATATTTATATAATGCTTATACTACATTAAACACTTCTAAATTTGTTTGTCTTGTTTTTCCAGACAGGATTTCTCTGTATAGCCCTGGCTGTTCTGGAACTCACTCCGTAGATCAGGCTGGCCTCGAACTCAGAAATCCGCCTGCCTTTGCCTCCCAAATACTGGGATTAAACGCATGCACCACCACTGTCCATGCTAAAATTTTTTATATGCATTATCTCATTTCATCTACACAACAATCCTACAAGCTAGATCCTTTGTCTGAAATGTTTAGGACCAAAGGTGTTTGCAAGTTTCAGAGTTTTTCTAATTTTCGAGTATATACATAGTCTTATCTGCATTACTCTCATTTTACAAATGACACTTAAAGGTTAAGGTTATTCTATTATTAAGGGCAGAATCAGGCAGATTATAGAGTCTGGCTCTAGAGTACATCTTTTTACAACTACATTCATTATACAAGGAGTTAGTGGACATATCATTTGAATGAGAAGAACTCCTTACAGAAAAAGAACTCAAAAATGGTAAAACAGACGAGATTTTAATTAATTTTAGTCCAGTTATGCCTTCTATGAACAATTTCATTTTGGAAAAAGAAATCAACTAATAAGGTTAGCTATGCTTCAATTTCCCCATATGTTGGGTAGGCATACCTGATCTGCCTAACTCACAATCTTTTTGTTTGTATGTTTGTTTGAAAAGAACATGGTGACAGAGCACCAAAGAGAACCAGTTGGGGGCAGCACCGGACAGCACATCAGATCTATATGAAGCAGAGCAGGCTTGGCAAGGCAAGAAAACAGCTATAAAATATGCCTCTTAACTCTCACAAGGAAAACCTGTTAACCTGCTTAACCCTGCTTTGTGATCCACCTTGGAAATCTTACAACAGTTTATAAGGAAAGCATTAACACCACAATCTCCCTCTAGGTGAATCTGCCTAAGTTCAGAATAGAGGTGCCTATTACTGAAAAGAAATTGAACTTGTAAACTCCAAACTTGAACACTGGAGCCGTGAGGCTAACGTCTGATTGTGTTGGTAAACTTCCATGGTTTTGAGAGCCACACATCTAAAGAAACAGAGTTCACTTCTTTGACATGATGGCAGTATGACATGGAAGGCTTGTCTTCAGGGACCACTCAAGTTACATAGCTGAATGTCAGACAGAAGAAACTAAGACTGTAAGTATTTGTGTTTTCTGAAGGCCTGGTGATGGTTAGGACACTTGGTTTGGTTCAGAGAAACTCATATTTATAATATGTGTTAACACCCAAGAAAGTCACCTTAGCTGGGTGTGGTGGCTTACATCTATACTTGTAATACTTGGGAGGCTAAGGCAAGATAAGATTCAAAGCCTGCTGAAGTACATAGAAGGATCCTGTTTAAAAAGAAAGAGAGGGCCAGGCAATGGTGGCACACGCCTTTAATCCAGCACTTGGGAGGCAGAGGCAGGTGGATTTCTGAGTTCGAGGTCAGCCTGGTTTACAGAGTGAGTTCCAGGACAGCCAGGGCTACACAGAGAAACCCTGTCTCGAAAAACCTAGATAGATAGACAGACAGATACAGACAGACAGATAGATAGATAGACAGACAGACAGAAAGAAAGAAAGGAGGGGAGGGAAGAACTAGATCCATAGCCAGAAGGTCGAGAGCAGAGAGAATAGGAGACAGGATGAGGATTCATAGTGACTAACAGACTGGCTTTCCTAAGAAGGACGGAAAAGTTGGAATGAGGTCCAGGGAGGGAAACAAAAAAGAATTTTTTTCCACAATCCATTTGTCTTGCCTGATGCTGGAGAACTCATTGGTGGGGCTGATATACCTCTGAGCCCTCAAAAACCACAACTTCTTGATGTCTCAAGACCCATGCATGCATGTATGAAGAAAGGAAGTTTAAGATCTGCCAACAAGGAAGATTTCTAGGTTGCTAAACACTGTGTGCCCCATTAGCAGGAACGTTCACTTCCCCATAAGCAACTCCCAGTGCAGACTCAGCTGTGCAGCCTCTGAACAAATCCCTCTGCAGGAAAGCCACGGCCAGAACAGCTGTATTAGCATGTTCAGCTTTCCTGGACAGGAATCACACATGCTGTGCATTCACTTTTTCACAGGCAAACCCCCTTGGGTTCTCCCATGGAACAAACCAATGCTGACAACATATTTAAATACTTTACAGAACTTTTAACATTTTAATTTTATTTTTTTTTTTTTTTTTTTTTTTGAGGCAGGATCTCTCCAGCCTAGGCTGGCTTTGGACTTGCCAGATAGCTGCTGAGAATGAATCTGACTGTTAAATGATACATATGTCAATTTTATCTATACCCAAACCTGCTTCTTTTCAGCTGAGCTCTGAAGTTACTATCTTTGAAGAGCTGTTAAAAAAACAAACAAACAGCCGGCGGTGGTGGTGCCCTTTAATCCCAGCACTTGGGAGGCAGAGGCAGGCGGATTTCTGAGTTCGAGGCCAGCCTGGTCTACAGAGTGAGTCCAGGACAGCCAGGGCTAGCAAGAGAAACCCTGTCTCGAAAAAACCAAAAAAAAAAACCAAACAAACAAACAAAACAACAAACAAACAAACAAACAAAAAACCTTCAGTGAGGGCAGGCATAGTGGTGCACACATTTAGTCTCAGCACTTGGGAAGCAGAGGTAGGGAGATCTCTGTGAGTTCAAGGCCAGCCTGGTCTATGTTCCAGGATAGACAGACCTTGTAAGACCTTGTCTTTTAAAACCAAAAAAATGAAAAGCTAATACCCAATATGCTGGTATTAAGGGATGTCTTTGGTGGTGCTCGGATAATAAGGGTAAATCCTGTAAGTTCAAAGCCATCCTACATGTTTCAGGCCAACCAAAAGCTATATAGTGATACCCTATCTCAAACAACAACAATCTGCCTGTGTGTCCCTCACTGCTCTGTAGGCTGAGGCTGGAGGGTCATTGTGCCTATGAATTCAAAACCTTCCTTGCATCACAGCCATACCCTATCTCAAAAGAACAAAACTGACAGTCAGGGCGCAGTAGTGCGCACCTTTAATCCCAGCACTAAGGAGGCAGAGGCAGGCAGATCTCTGTGGTACGTTAGTAGGGACCTGTTTTAAAAAAAAGTAAAAAAGTTTAAAATACTATTTACATCCATGGTTACACTCTCTAGTAGGATAAAGGTGCCATATGTTGTTTGGTTTGTGTTTTGTTGTTGTTTAACAAGTTGATTGCTCAGCAGACTCACAGTTGCCTTCCATCTGATAAACAGTCTATACAGTTTTATGACTTTTAGATAACAGGGCTTAGCTTCTTTTTTTTTTTTTTTTTAAATCTTTTTTATGTTTTTTCGAGACAAGATTCTAAATAAGCCATGGCTGTCTGGAATACACTGTAACCAGGCTGGCCGAATCTGGAAATCCACCCCTTGCCTCCAAGTCTGGGATTAAAGGTGCGCCGCACCGCACGCGTGTTAGCGTTTTTCAATAGCTTTTACTGTGTTTCAGAGAGCAAGGACATACAGCCCTCTCCCTTTAATTTCAGCAGGACATTTTCACTCTATGACTTTCTCGCTTTAATTTTGTTTTTTATTTTTTTTAGACAGTTTTGCTTTTTGTATAACCCTGGCTTGCTTAACTTCATTTTGACCGCTGGCTAAATTATGGATCATTCTACTTCTGCATCTTTTGAGTGCAAGGTTAGAATTGACCAGCCCGTTCGTTCTCAGATCTGGAATTAGTTCATTTTCAAAGATATTTCACATGGCCTGAACCCAGAGCACTTATTCAAGTGGGTAAATGCTGCCAACTGTGTGGCAGAGGTCACTTATGGCCATCTAAGTAGCAGGACTGTGCTGTGAGAGTCCATATATTCTACTCATTTACACAAACAAAGGCTGAAAAATCTATTAAGTGAAAACACTTAAGATTAGTTCACAGTTTAGTCCAGATCACATCTAGAAGAGATGGTAGCCCAGGCTAACCTTGGACAAACATGCAATATTTATGCCTCTGCTTCCCAAGCACTGGAATTATATATAGCACATACCTCACCAGAATAATCTTCCTGTAATGCCAATCTAAAGCTATTCCAGTGTAAATTATTCAATGATCTTTTATTACTCTTGGACTAAAACTGAAAACTTCAGCAGATGGGAACAAAAGAGAAAGCTTAGCAGGAGCACTGGCTGCTCTTCCTGAGGACCAGGCTCAATTCCCAGCACCTACACAGAAGCTCTAAACAAGCTGTAACTCCAGGTCTAAGGGATCTGACATCCTCATCTGGCTTTTGCAGGCACCAGGAAAGCACATGGTGCCTATACATATATGTACACAAAACAGCCATATACGCTTAAAAATAGTTCTTGGGAGGCAGAGGCAGAGGAACTGGAATTCATGACCAGCCTTCCCTATATAGCAAGCTTGAGGTTACATGAGGCCCCATCTCAAAAACAACAACAAAACCCCTCACAACCCTGAGTATAGTTTATAAAACCTTTCTTATTAACCAATTAACCTGTACATCTGTCCATTCTTGACAATGAAATACCCTTCCCTGCTCCACACCCATCTAACATTCACTAATTGTCCTGGGTAGAGTTCCATTTCCTAATAACCCATAGGTAGAACTGGGAGTAAAAAAGCAATCCAATAGAACCACAGAGTAAGAAAGTACAGAGACCTAGACTAGATTTTTTTGTTTTTCATAAATAAGATAAAACTAAGAGTTAAGATGAAACTTGGTATAGCAAGAAAGCCCATATACTATACAGACTACCTTTTTTTTTTTTTTTAATTTTTGAAACTATTTTATGTATAGGTGTTTTGACTCCTCAGAAGGCAGAAGACAGCATCAGATCCTCTGGAGAAAATGTCACATGATATTAAAGGCATAAATTGAGTCACAAATTATGAGCCAAAGAACACCCACAAGAATCAAGGAAAAGCAAAGAACTCCTCAAAAGCCTCGAGAAGGAAAATGTCCCTGTTGGCACTTTGATTTGGCTCTGCAGCCCTACATCAGTCACATTGTAGACTAATACAACCCAGAGTGGATTTTATAAAGAGCATTTGGGGCTAGGTATGGTGTTCCACCATTCTCAGGAGGCTGAGACAGGAGGAGTGTGAATTCAAATATGTGCACACAAAAATGTAATTAACATTTGCAGTGAAGATTGTCAACATAGAGATAATGCTCCATTTATTTAGAGGCAGTTTCAAATAAGACTGTTAAAGGCAATAAACTGCTTTAGGGCCTGAGGGGATATAACCTTGAGTACAGCTGTAATCATTTCCTAGATATTTTCTAGGAATCTCACAAATGAAATATCTTTTGGTTTTGATGAAAATGTTAATCCCAAAGATGTAAGAAGAAAGACCACTGACCTAAATCATTATGACCAAATTAATTAAAGAAGCTTTTAGCCAGGCCTTTAATCCCAGCACTTGGGAGGCAGAGGCAGGTGGATTTCTGAGTTCAAGGCCAGCCTGGTCTACAGATGTGATGAGTTCCAGGACAGCCAGGGCTACACAGGGAAACCCTGTCTCAAAAAAAAAAAAAAAAAAAAAAAAAAGAAGAAGAAAAAAAAAAAACAAAAAGAAAGAAAGAAAGAAAGCTTTTTTATTTGTGTACACAGGCTACCCATCCCCTATGGAGAGTTTCAAGAGGTCAGCATAGGGCAAAAGGAAGACAAAGTTTGTTTGGTTGGGGTTTTTTGTGTGGGGGGAGGCAGTTTGCTTGCTTGCTTGCCAGCTTGTTTTGTTTTTCAAGGCAAGGTCTCTCTGTGTACACTTGGACATCCTGGAACTTGCTCTGTAGACCAGGCTGGCCTGGAACTCACAGACATCTGCCTGCCTCTGCCTCCAAGTGCTTCGATTAAAGGTGAGCACCAACACCAGCCCAGCAAGGCAAGACTTTTATAGCTTAGGGGTAGGGGCTTCCAAATAGGGGATGAGTGGGCAAAACATAAGCATTAACAAGTTAGTCATAACGTCCTCCTAAAACAGAGACAAGATTGTGAGGTAGTAGGAACAAGGCAATCATAAAAACCTTTTAAAACAAAGATAGGATTTCAAGATGGTTATAAACAATTTTTTAAAACAAGACATGCTTGCTATTTCCTGGAACAGGCAGTACAGAACCATTTGTACTTTTTTTTTTTTTTTTCCAGACAAGGTTTCTCTGTGTAGCCCTGGCTGTCCTGGAACTCACTCTGTAGACCAGGCTGGCCTTGAACTCAGAAATCTGCCTGCCTCTGCCTCCCAAGTGCGAACCATTTGTACTTAAGGTTACTAGTGGGGCATAGGCATACATAGCCTAATCCTTGAGAAACAGGTTTAATCATAAACAGGAATGGACCTAGTTTGTCTTTACAATAAAATGGCTTTTAAACTGGGCGGCACATGCCTTTAAGCCCAGCACTTGGAAAGCAGAGGCAGGAGGATCTCTGTGAGTTCAAGGCTAACTGGTTTACAGAGCTACTCCCAGGACAGACTACACAGAGATACTCTGTCTCAGAAAACAACAAGATGACTTATAAGCAGGCTAGTTCATCAAAAATACTCTAAATTCCCATGGCATCCTATGATTTCATCAACTGAAACCCCCTCCAAAGCACCTCAAGAGTCACCCTGCGATCTAATTTCAATTCCTTAGCAACTCTTTAAGGATAAAGCTTCAGAACCCACCAAAATGGCATATATGGCTATTGTAAATACAATGAAGGGTGAGATCTCTAACCTTCCCCATCTCTCTATTCACCCTGCGCTTAAGCCTATGCTACAATCTCCTTTTAATAAACTTCATACTGTCTCTTCCTGAAATCCTTTCTAAAGTTAAGTCAAGAATCTTGATTTCACTTGATATCTCTGATAAAGAAGCCAGGCTGCAATGGGGAACAGTGTGGAGCTGCATCTCCAGCCCCCTCCCCACTCCTACCCCAACTATAACTGAGAGTCAGCATGTTAGCCAAGAAAAAAGAGTCAAAGGCAACTCAGGAATCTCCAGATTGAGATGTTCAGAGCAGTAACAAAGATCCCAGGATCCTATCTAATGTACTGTGTCAGCAGTAAATAAAAAACTAGTATCAATGTCAAAATAGCCAAATACAGGCTTGTTGGACCCCTGCTCTTTGCATGGGCCTTCTAAAGAGAAGGGCCTGAGTGTCGGCCTACTTTTCACTGTAGTCTAACAATGCTTTGTGCTAGCCACTGGATGCTTGTTGGTCTGCTCTCAGCACAAAGGCTAGCAGACATCCCATCCCGCTGGCTTGCTTTAAAGAAGAAAAGAAAGCTTTGTTACAGGCTTGGGTAATTCCAGGACAGGCGCCCCAGGAGCGCCCTGTGGGAGGCTTATGCGCCAAAGGAGCCTCCTGTTCTCAGCTAGAGCATCCATAGCCAGTGAGAAAGTATACACGGGCACATCCGCTGAGGCCAGTTTGCCACTGTACAACCTCCCTTCCAGGAGATTCACTAGAGCCTGCTTGAGAGGAGTCAAGAAAGAGAGGACACTAGTTCTGTCTAGAAAATAGCTTTTACTAACCCATGATATATTCAGAGTATTTAAATGTTCCTTTTGCTCTGCTTTCACATATCTTTTTATTCTCTGTGCAATTTTTATTCACCCTTCCAAGCCTGGCTGGAGCCTTTTATTTTGGGAAACATTTCCTAATACTCCAGTCTTAGTGCCATTTCTATATCTTGTACTATTTACTCCTGCTAAGCACAGTAAAAAGAGTAGGGACCAATTATTTCTGAACTTTCAAACCAGGACAAATGGCTAAGGTGACTATTTAACAGGATCCAGAAAAATGAACAATGTATTTTTAAATTTTTGTTTTTGAAAATGGGTTTTACTCTACAGTCCTGGCTTGCTTGGAACTCACTACATACCCAGGCCTGGCTATAGTGATCCTGTTATTAAAGCTGTTAGGGTCAGGACCTAGTAGCTCCAACAACCTAGGATTGGCCACCAGTCCTCAATAAAACATTGAAAAGCCAAGAAGAAGAGACTTCTTCAAAGTGGTCACGCTGGAAAGAGGAACAAAGAGGTTTGATGGCCTTACACACCACTCCCTCCTTGGCCACCCCACTCCCACCATCTCAAGTCCATCTTCATGGTACTAATATGTCATTAGGTTGAAATGAAGCAGAAGGTATGCACTCCAGGCCAAGGCACAGCCACACCCATTGCTGACCCACAATGTTCTCAGCTCTAGTCTCATTGCCAGGTGGTTAACAAGTTAGAACGTTGTCAAGTCTCCAGGGAAACAAGTTCTGTTGGGAGCCCACTTCTAGCAGAAAGCAGCTATCATCTTTACAGCCATCTCGAGGCATATACCCTGACAAGAGACTTGCTTTCAACAGCCCACAACAGCTGAGCACACTCTGATAAACATCTTATTTTTCTCACATATCTTGTTTTGCTGCTTAGTTCCCTCCAGCTGCAAGGCGCACTTGGTCTCCACACTGCAAAGCACCTTCAGCTGTGCTTGTCCATGAGGGCAAGGCATGTGGTAAAGGGTATAAATACCCAGGATTTCCTTTCAATAAACGAGACTTGATCAGACACCGTCTGGTCTCCATTCTTTGCATCTCTCGCCTCTCCATCCCCATTCTCTCTCTTGCTAGACCCTGACCCGCGGACCAGAGCAGCAGAACTGGTGGAACAAAGTTCCTCATCCAATGGCTCAGGGCTTCGGCCATTTGCTTCTCACAGCATGGAATTCCTGGGGGCCATTGTCTCAATAGTCTTAAAGCCATAGGGAGGGGCACAAGTGTCTCTCTTTGAATCTCTTTGCTGCTAACAAAATAATTACAATCCTTTAGCCCCAGGCTCCCAAGAACTAAGATCACAGGTTTGAGCCTCCTTGCCTATATAAATTCACCAATAAAGTGTTGAATAAAAAAAATGAAATGCACTTAAAATGGAAGCAGGTTCTAGAGAGATTACTCAGTCCTTAAGAACACTAACTGCTCTTTCCCAGAGGACCCATTTGGCTCCCAGACCAATGTCTGATGAATCACAACTGCCTCTAACTCCAGCTCCAGGGTTCCAGCCTTCTTCTGGGCTCTGTGGGCACCCTAACTAACATATATGGCATGGATAAACATGGAAACAAACAAACAAAAATAACAATTTAAAAATAAACAAATGGGCTGTCACTATCTGTAACACCACTACCATCCAAGGCTCGGGGTCCATCACTGAACAGGAGGTGGAAAGACGGAAAGAGCCACGAGAACTGGAACAAACCAAGGTCTTTTAGACTCGACAGGAATGCTTTGCTCATGCATTCACAGAAACTGTGGTAACCTGCAAGAACCAGACCAAGCCAGTTAACATTTTAATAATGTGGAGGGAGAAGGGGCTCAAGAGCCCACACGCCTAACTGAGGAACTACTGAAGGTTGGTGGCTTCTGGCAGAGGAACAGGCAGTTTTCCTTCAAGGGCGTGGCCCCAGTAAATCTGTGCTTCCACAATGGTTCAACACCTAGGATTAAATGGTTATTAAAAATTGTTGAAAATTGTACATATTAACCAAGAATTATTCAATGAACCTACTCTGGTTAGAGTATTCTTTTCCTCAAAAGTACCCTAGTGCAGTGACTTAAATATCTCTATTATTATTTGGAAAATGAGAAACCACTCTAATTTTGCCTTTGAATTTCTGCCATCTTGCCAATCTTCCCACTGTGGAAGCCCTCCCACCCAGAGTAAGTGAAGCACATGTCCTTTAGGGCTCCAGTGTGCAGCACACCTGAACCTCACCTGCAGATTTAGTTCCCCTTGCTCAGAGTATCTGCATGCCATAATTATGGGTCGCCTTCTCAGTTGACATTTTTTCCCAAGTACTCTAGAGACTATAAAACTTGTCAGACTCATATAAACTCAAATTTTATTACTTGTCTTTAATAATGCAGAGTTTGTCAAATTCAATTCTAAATAAAATAAAAGTCAGTGATGATCTAAAAAAGATGTGAGAGGTAGAGAAATGTGGGTTGGGGGTCTGGAGGAGCTAAGCTGAGGAAAGTAACTATGATCCAATTACATTGAATGAAATCCTCAAAGAATAAAAAAATTAATTGAAATAAATTGAAGCAGATTTAAAGTTTCTTTTAATGGATTCCCCCTTCCAATTTAGTGATTAAAATATAAATTAAGAGCTGGGAATGGGATTTGGAGCTCAATGGTGTAATTTTGCTTAGTGTGCTATCAGTTCATCCTTAATGCTGGATAAAATTACCAGAAAAAAAGTAATTTAAGATAAAAATGTAGAGGTCTTAAATTGCATTAGCCATTAGCACCAATGGAGAAAAATGTTTACCACCAAGACTGATGGCCTGAGTTTCATCCTCAGGAAAAACCTGGTATAGGGAACCAATGGTAACCCAACACACCCTCACACACAGATAACCTTGTGAACAAAACTCCTGAAAGTTTGGCTGGTTAGAACTTCAGTCCTCTTCGGGGATTGGAAAGTTGCAAGTCCAGAAGCTAATTACCTTTTCTTGGGCTAAGCTCTGGCTGACCAGAATAGCCATTTCTTCCCACCACCCCTTCACCATGTTGGAACTAACATTTTATGACAATAGATTTAAAAAAAAAAAACCTCTTGTAATCTATTACCTTAGCAGGCAACTAGTGTCTACCAATCCAAGAGAAAGAATGTCATCAGAGAGCATCTTAACCTACAGCCCAGCTGCCGCCCTCCCTCTGTGCACCCACCTCTGCTATACCCAACAATGTATTTTAAACTGGTCTTGATTTATGATTGTCTTGTTCGTAAACCATAAAACTTTGTTTCTAGCGGGCGTTGGTGGCGCACGCCTTTAATCCCAGCACTTGGGAGGCAGAGGCAGGTGGATTTCTGAGTTCGAGCCAGCCTGGTTACAGAGTGAGTTCCAGGACAGCCAAGGCTACACAGAGAAACCCTGTCTTGAAAAAACCAAAAAAAAAAAAAAAAACTTTGTTTCTATGGTTTTGTTTTAGGTAGGAACGTAGAATTTGGGGTAACATAAATCATGTTTCTGAGCCATGGTCATTCAAAATGGCTCCTATCTCTTATTCCCTTATGGTGAGAACTATGGGGTTTTTGTGTCAACAACCAAAATAATTAAGTATGAATAAAATTAAGTCGGGGGCCAGAAAGATGACTCAGTAGGCAAAAATGTATAAACCTGTACATTTTGTACAAACCTGACTACTTGAGTTCAATCCCCGCAGCCTACAGTGGAAAAATGACTTCTGTGAGTTGTCCTCTGGCCTCCATATGTGTCATGGCACTCGACCATACATGTGCACACAAACAAAATAAATAAATGGAATAAAACAATAACAAATCCATCCAACTATTTATTTGGACTAAAATACTTTTTTTGTAAAAAAACAAAAACAAAAACAAAAAACCAAGAACCCAGTCTTGGGGTCTGACACAGTGGTTCATATCTTTAATCCTACCACTCAGGAAGCAGAGGCAGGATGAGTGAGGCTGATCTCCACAGTGAATTTCAGGACAGCCAGGGCTATGCAGAGCTACTCTGTCTTGAAAGAAAAAAAAAAAAGAAAGAAAGGAGAGGGAGGAAGGAAGGAAGGAAGGAAGGAAAGAAAGAAGGAAGGAAGGAACAAAGGAAGAAAGGAAAAGAAAAGCCGGGCAGTGGTGGTGCACGCCTTTAGTCCCAGCACTTGGGAGGCGGAGGCAGGGGGATTTCTGAGTTTGAGGTCAGCCTGGTTTACAGAGTGAGTTCCAGGACAACCAGGGCGACAAAGAAAAACCCTGTCTCAAAAAAACAACCCCCCCCCAAAAAAACAAAAACAAAACAAACCCAAAACAACCCAACCCCCCCAAAAAAAAAGAAGAAAAGAAAAGAAATAAGGAATAAGAAAAAAAGGAATCAGCAGAAGCACCCGTCCTTACTAGAGTCTTTACTCCTCAGCTGCTATAGGTTAACAACATGGCACTCTTTATCTCAGGCCTGTGCCTCAATGTGCTGACATGAGAACTGAACCCAGGGTACCATGCATGACTGACACACCCTCTACCATTGATCTACACACCCATCCTTAGACATGAACTAAATCAGGTCATACTTGACAGCTTTATCCAATCTGATTTCCCATCTCCAAATCCTAAACTATTTATCAGAACATAATTTTGGGCCATGCTCCAGAGCACTGCTCCCTCCAGCCTGCCGTGGAGTAGCAACAACCCTGTACATGCCTCTGGATTCATACATGACTCGTTTTAAAAAATTACATTTAGTGTGTGCGTGCATGTGGCAACTCACCACAACCACTGGACAACCTGTGAGAGTTGGTTATCTCCTTCCAACCTGGGAGTCCTAGGTATTAATCTCAGGTGGTGAGGCTTGACAGCAGGTGCCTTCACCTGCTGTGCCAGTGAGATGGCCACACTGTAGGGTTTTGTTTTTAAATTTATTCATTTATTTGTTTGTTTGAGACAGTGTTTCTCTGTGTAGCCCTGGCTGTCCTGGAACTTAATCTATAGAGTAGGCTGACCTCAAACTCAGAAATCTGCCTGCTTCTGCCTCACGAGTACTAGCATTAAAGGTGTGTGCCACCACGCCGCCTTAGATTTACTTATTATTAAGTATATGTACCCAAGTGAGATATATGCACTGTGTGCAAGCAGGAGCACATAGAGGCCAGAGGGCACAGGATCCCCTGGAACTGGAGTTACTGTTAGCTAGCTGTGAGCAGCCTCATGTGGGTGCAGGGAACTGTACCTGGGTCCTCTGAAAGGGCAGTACATACTCTTAGCCAAAGAACCATCTCTTCAGCCCCACACGATCTTGCTGTTTGAGACAGTCTTTCCCTGGGACTCAAAGTTGCTAGAGATTAATTGAGACTGGCTGTCTAGTTGAACTTCAAGGAAATCTGGCTGAATTCACCTTCCCAACATCAGGATTACAAACATATACTACCACACCTAGCTTTTTAGGTGTGTGCTGAGGACTGAACAGAAAGCACATTTACCAACCAAACCATCACCTCAGTTCATTGGTTTCTGTGCTTGCTTGTTTGTTTGGGAGATAAGATCTCAAGTATCGCAGGCTGGCCTTAAATTTACTATGTATCCACAGGCAAGCCTGGACTTCGATTCTGGTAGCTCTACCTCCTAGATGCTAATTACACATGTGTTCCCCAAGCCTGCTTTATCCAGAGCTGGTCACATGAACCCAGGGCTTCATGCATGCTTGGAGAGTACTCCACCCACTCCGGCACATCCCACGCCCCACCCTCCCCCCTCAACTGATTCTTTTTTTGACATCCCCTATTTGGTACCTTCTATCATCTTCTGCATTGCCATTCACCACAACTGTGTTTCAGATGCCCAGGACTTCTTTAACACCCCGCATACAGAGTGTTAGGAAGACTTTTGTTTTCTACTTGCAAAACAGACCCAGAATCAACAGCTGTGTCAATCACTCTGGTTAAATTACCATCATCTCTCATCTTTTCTGCATGGTCTTTCTATTCATATTCTTCGTAGCACTGGAGGTTACATCCAGTACATTTCTACCACTGAGCTATGGCCCCAGTCCAATTTTTCTTTTCAGTGCTGGAGATCAAGCCTAGGGCCTTAAAAACAGCAGGCAAGCCCTCTACCACTGAGCTACCCACTCAGCCTCCATTGCAGACTTTATTTCACAAGCCCCTTAGCTGTTCTTCCTGTTTTTGTTCTTATCCCTTTTCAGGTATCCACCCCTCAGAAGGTAGGAGGATCTGTTAAAATACAAACACACCAAGTCAGCTGTTTACCCAGAAACATCCGGAAACATCACAACCTCCCGGAGTAAAAGCTAAAGTTCTTAAAGGTCCACAGGACTGTGTGCTCTGTGGGCAGTTCTTCTCTGCCGTACATACGATACTTTGCCTTGTTGCAGCCACACCAGGCTCTCTTGGCATTTGCCCTTGCTTCCTTCTGTATTTTCACGTCTGCACTCACGCTCTTCACTTCCTTACGCTTTTGTCTCTCAGGTGAGCCACACCAGTATCAAATGTAATCGGTTTTCTCCTTTAGCATTTAACTCTTCTTCCCACTTCTTATTGATTATAATATGAAATTCTACAACAACAGTGAAAGAGTTTAATTTATTACATTACTGTATTCCCAGTACCAGAAGAGTAGTGGATGGATATATGGTTCAGAACTAAATAAATACTTTTTAATGAATAAACGAGCAGAAGCAAGTCAGGGAATGCTCCCATAAGCTCTATGAACGCTTTGTTTGTCAGTGAGACTGCCAGCTTCACTTTTCTCAAATGTCATAGGGAGTTACTAAGCATGTACTACAATATATTTAGAGGCTTTTACTAAATGAACAAAGCACTGCTGGGCATGGTGTGCACACCCTTGATCCCAGCACTGGGAAGGTGGAGGCAAGTGAATCTTTTGTGAGTTTGCCAGGACATGGAGTCCAGGAGCTAAGTATCTTATAACAAAACACTAAAACAAAACTAAACGCAAGCAAAACAAAAATCATCCACGGCACCTTTCCCACAAGCAAATGAGCAAAGGAGATGCCACAGATTTGCAGAAACATGTTTGGATATTTTGCAAGTAGAAGTTTAAGTGAGAGAAACAAACTTTAGTACTGAAGAGATGGCTCAGGAGTTAAGAGCACAATTGGCTGCTCTTCCAAATGATGGAGGTTCAGTTCCCAGCACTCACATGGCAGCCCCCACCATCTGTAACTCTAGTTCCAGGGAATTCAACACTTTCTTCTACTCTCATAGGCACCAGGTGTGCTGTGATGCATAGACATACATGCACACAAAGCACCCATAGAGATTAATACATTTTAAAAAGACTGAAACTTGTAATTATAAAAGGATATGTGACATTTCATACCACTTTTTAAAATACAGATTTATTTTTATGTGTATGTACGTGTGTCTGTGTGAGTACATGTCACATGTGTGCAGGTGTCTGCAGAAGCCAGAAGGTGGTGTTAAATCCCTGAATCTGGAGTCACAGGCAGCTGTTAAAATGTCCAAGAACAGCAAGTTCTTGTAACAGCTGAGCCATCTCTCCAGCCCTCATGACATTTTTTAGGCCCCCCTCCACCACTGGGGCCAGCTTTTCACAGAACTGAGTCTCATTACATAGCTATGAATATATCTTAAATCTGTACTATGGACCTAGCTACACAGGGTATTTTTATAGGTCCTATCCAGTAAGCTAAGCTCCATTAGAGAACCTGGGACTTGACATAGCTTAGGAAAAAGAGAAAAAAAAAAGATAGACTTTCTAAGACCTATAAATCAGAAAAATAGTTCATATATAGAAGACAGCAAAGGCCGGGCGTTGGTGGCACACGCCTTTAATCCCAGCACTTGGGAGCAGAGGCAGGAGGATTCTGAGTTCGAGGCCAGCCTGGTCTACAGAGTGAGTTCCAGGACAGCCCAGGCTACACAGAGAAACCCTGTCTCAAAAAACCAAAAAAAAAAAAAAAAAAAAAACAGCAAAAAAATACCCATGTAACTAAAGAGGAGATCATATTCTGAAACCAGATTATATATGGTCCAGGAATCTAAATAAATTTGAAACAGAAGCATTTAACTATTAGTTATTCCCTATGAAGACAATTTTGGCACATCAAAATGAAGACAAGAAAAACAGAAAACCAGGCATAGTAGCTCACACCTTTAATCCCATGCTAGGGAGGCAGAGGCAAGTGGATCTTTGAGTTATAAACCAGTATGGTCTATGCATAGTGAGTTCCAGACAGCCAGAACTACATAGTGAGATCCTGTGTCAAAACAACAAAAATAAAAATAAATAAATAATAGAGTCAGGAAACCAGCTATAAAATATTAGTAGTGACCTAAGCATACAATAACATCACAGAGGTTAAAATGGAAAGAAATGTAAACAGAAAGAAAACGAGAAAGACAATAGCAAGACAGGGCTGGGAAATGAGAAAAAGTCAGAATGTATCCTACACCCATTTGTTTGAAAGGTCCCCAATCTATCTGCTTTCTTTCTTGAGACAGAATCTTGCTCTGTAATTCTAACTGGCCTGAACTTGCTATATAGACCAGACTGCTCTGGAATTTGTAGATATACAAGCTAAGTGTCTAGCCCACAGCAGACTCACTCAAGGTGTTTGTGTGAAGAGTGAAATCTTCCTTTGTAGTTTTGTGGTTGTGATAGTGGTTTGTTTCCCTAGTGGTTTTTTTGGTATTAGGGGTTGAACCTAGGGCCTTCTACCCCTGAGCTATCTCCCAGCATGCGCCTCATAGGTTGTTATTGTGTTCACCAAGGTTAGTCCTTTAGGGATCTCTGAGCCACAGAAGCTACTATAATTGATATTCTTAGTAGTCTTTACAATAATAGCAATAGACAATAGACAATAGTCACAATAACCCCAAGAATGGCCCCATGCTTGAAAGACACACATCCTTCTGCTGCCAGTGTTAACCTAACACGGGACAACTGGCAGCCTTGCATCCTACTCAAGGCAATTCAGGACAGAGGAATACTTTGTACTAGGCCATACAAAAACAAGGAAAGGAAGAGACAACTGGCAATATCACAGCACACCAAGAAACTGGAATCAGGATCTAACTGCTCCTTTTCATAAATAATGCATGAGTTAGGTCACTGAACCCATAGAGTTTCCTTTCACTTTAAGCTCAAAGATTATGTAAGTCTGACCAAGGCAGCTCAGAAGCACATAGCAATTCATATAAACAAACATTTCCCAAATTAAAGACTGAACTCTTGATCTTCTTGTTTCCACCTCCCAGGCTGGGATTATAGTGTCAGCCACCATTATCCAGCTGACCTCTAAGGGGGGTGGACATGAGAGGAGAAATTAGTGGGATTGGGTGCAGGCTATAAAGAATCAATAAAAAATATTATGTCAAAAAAAAAAGGAAAAAGAATATGTTCTTCTCAGAACAGAAGCAGACAGAAAATCTTTGTAGATCTGGGGAGCTAATTCTAAGCAAATGCATTTGGAAAAATTTAAGGAACCATACTTTTCATAAATGTATATCTTCTATTACATTATAATTAAGTGAAAAGCTTTTCAAAATTTAACAATAATGAAACATGAGAAAAACCATGACAAGCCAGAATTCAAAGGAGAAACATCACAGTTAGAAATACAAGTTTCAACAGTTAGTGGGCATTAAGCAATTTTATAAGCAAGACACTGTGGTAAATGAGCATTTTATATCTCATACTGAAGTGTCCTAGGTAGGTCACCCTTTCATCAGCAACATTTGTCACATTTAATTACTCCCTCCTCCTTGAGCCTCCTTCTTTCCCATTCTAGATCAACAAGCTCTCCAGCTTTTTTTCCTGCCTCGCCATCCACTCCTCACTGTCCTTCCTACTAAAGGTAAAATACCCCAGGCTCAGTTCCTTACATCAAAAACTATTACCATCTCCACTAACACACAAAACCACGAGGCACAAATAGATTCAAACCTAGGCAGTCAGGATGCCAAAGGTCGTGCTCTTCCTCGCCATTCCTTTGCATCAAGACATTCTATACTCTTTCTCTGTTGAGACAGGGTCTCACTACGTAGTCCTAGCTGGCCTGGAACTCATTAGTACACCAGGCTGGCTCTACCTCCTGATGCTGGGACTGGCCTGAGAATCTACATTCTAGCCTTCAGTAACTGAGAAAGGAACATATCAGGGGATGTAGGACTTTCTTTCTTAAGGTATTAAGGACAATTACCAGGCAGCAACTCAACAGGAAACCAATACTCTTGCAAATTCCATTAAACAAGTTTCCTTCCTAAGTTTCTTCACTTTTACACTTTGGTACTTACTTCTTGATGGGAAATGTGAAAATATTCTAGAACAAAGACTACCAAGCCTAGATGCTTAAGAAACTTTTTTTGGGTGGGGTGGAGGGCATTGAGACAGGGTCATCTCTCTAGGTAGCCCAGGCTATCCTGAAACTCTTGAACTGATAGAGATCTACCTGGGTGCCTCTGCCTCCCAAATATGAGGACTAAAGGTGCTTAGAAAAAAAGAATGTTTTTAATTATTTGTTATTATTGGAAAGATGGCATGTGCTGTCACACACATGTGGAATCAAAGAACAACTTTTGTGAGTTAGTTCTCTTTAAGAGAGCTTTTAATAATATAGATGGGGTGGAGGCAGTAAGATTTCTCAGCAAGTTGGCCTCCGGACTTATACTACTCAGATCTTTGATGGGCCATTGACAAGGACATCAAACAGCTAGAGATTGACATCACTAATCTGAAGAAATCCCTTGTTTTGCTTTCTGAAATGATCTCCAAAAATTGCAAAGGACTTTATTGGACTTGATTTACTCTTTTACAATAGAAAAGACTCTGTAAGCTCTTGACTGTGTACAGCCCTTAAAGAAGAATGTTGCCCTTACATAGACAAGACAGGGATGGTTAAAGAGAGACATGAAAAAGGTCAGAGAAGGCCCTGAGAAAAGACAGAGAGAGAAAGAGAAAGATGAGGGATCGTACAAGAATTGATTTTCAACTTCTCCATGGTTGTCAACCCTACTTCCTCCCATCTAGGGACCATTAATTGGGTTATTTTTGCTGACTTCTTTTGGTCCCTGGACCTTAAATAGATTGACTAACTTTGTGAAACAAAGATAGATAATTTGGTAGCAAAACTTACTCAGATACGTTGTCATAAGTTAGCTATGGAGGACCACAAGACTCAAGATGAGGTTGTTACTCTATCCAGGGTGTTCCCCAAACCCATCTCCACCCAACCTAAAAGAGGGGACTTCTGCCCCTAGACCAAGCAGAGAGGGGCCACCCAGAATCCCCCTGACTGGAGATTTGAATTCTTGCTTAGGCTGCGAGGCTAAGCACTACAAGGGAATATAAATAAAAGTTAAAATATCTCTCTGGGTTCCCTGAGGGACAAGCCTGACTGCATAGAGGTTGATGTCAAAAGTATCCCCTCTCCAGGAAAAAGACATTGGGGTGGGTATGGCCCTCATGCCTCACTGGACAACGACAGGAGGACTGGAGCCATTACAAGGTCCCCTTCGATTATTGGAGGTCAGGCCTCTATCCCCGCCTTCGCAAGATTAGAAACACATACACACACACAAAGTAAAAATAAAAAAGACACCCATCTTCAGAGTGAGTGTCAGGATAGCCAGGACTACACAGAGAAACCCGGTCTCCAAAAAAAAAAAAAACAAAAACAAAAAACAAAACAAAAACAGAAACACAAGAGAGGGGAGAGAAGCAGATAGACAGAACAACAGAAAAGGGACAGTGAAATGGCTCAGTGGCTAATGGTGCTTGCCACCATGCCTAACAACCTGATCTACATAACAACCTAACAACATAATCTAAGAAGAGAACCAAATCCTGAAAGTTGTTCTCTGACTTCCACCTGAAGTTGTCACCCCACATGTTGCCACACACACACATACACAGACAGAGAAGAATGCTGGAAAAGAAAAATACAGATGTGGGTCCTGGTGTGGTGCTATGGGAATATGCACACTCAAGAAACTGAAGCAGATGCCGGGCAGTGGTGGCATGGCTTTAATCCCAGCACTTGGGAGGCAGAGGCAGGCGGATTTCTGAGTTCGAGGCCAGCCTGGTCCACAGAGTGAGTTCCCGGACAGCCAGGGCTACACAGAGAAACCGTGTCTCGAAGGAAAAAAAAAAAAAAAAAAAGAAAGAAAGAAACTGAAGTGAGGAATTCTAGTCAGACCACTGAGCTACACAGCAAGACTTGTCCAACAAAACAAAGAACAGCCGGGCAGTGGTGGCGCACCTTTAATCCCAGCACTTGGAGGCAGAGGCAGGCGATCTTGAGTTCGAGGCCAGCCTGGTCTACAGAGTGAGTTCCAGGACAGCCGGGCTACACAGAGAAACCTGTCTCGAAAAACAAAAAAAAAAAAAAAAAAAACAAAGAAATAAATGGGACCTATCCAGACTCCTAGAATGTTTCCAAGAAGAAATCAAGCATTTTCTGCAGCTGCTAACTTGGTATCTGAATTTGGGAAGCTTTGAAGAGAGATGCTTTGGTCCTCCAAGGTGACTATGTCACAATGATCCCACCCATCTGTATCACTGATTCCAATAATAAGAAGGATCAGGAAACCAGAGCAGGTAATTCCAGATCACTACAGCAAACACTTCCCAGTGGTCTGGGAATCTGTTGCCAGGAAAGGGTTTACCATGCCACCCTTCACCTGGAAGGGAGAAGAAATCCAGAGAAGAACCAGTTATACACTGGAACACCTGTGTTCTTAGACACTCACCAAATATTATGAGGGGATATTAGAACACAGGTGCTAAGGCTGCTGTCCCAAGGCAATGAACAAACTCACTGCCACTTAATATAAATATAATCGTGCATGCATTTTACCTATATAC
Source organism: Mastomys natalensis (assembly GCA_021653895.1). NCBI lineage: Eukaryota > Metazoa > Chordata > Mammalia > Rodentia > Muridae > Mastomys > Mastomys natalensis. Next base: position 1,173,169 of record JAJTUV010000637.1, on the reverse strand, counting down.
ATGAGTAAAATAGACCATAGAATGCAGAAAGGTAAAGGAGGTACTTCAGCACGCTAATGGAAGTCATACCTCTGTAAGTGCATGCAACTGTCCTTGATGTACACACACACCCATGAACCTGAAAAACAAAAACAGATTTTCTTTCAAACAAAATGAACAAGACATGAATAGATTCCATATGGAAAAAACAGTTGCATTAGCCAGAGATGGGAAACAATGCAATACTTGTGAAGTCCCTGTCTACCATCTCAATCTCAAATAAGATGCTAGATTGAGCTGGGCAGTGGTGGCACACACTTTAATCCCAGTACTGGGGAGCCAGAGATAGGTTATCTCTGAGTTTGAGGTCAGCCTGGGCTCCAGAGTGAGTTCCAGGACAACCAGGACTATACAGAGAAACTCTGTCTTAAAAAACCATACATAAATTAAAGATGTGTAAAAAGATGACGTAGACATGACCGAGAAAGAAATGATTAGAGAAATAATCTGTAAAAGCAACTTGCCACTCAAGCCAATGATCTAAATTCAAACTGGATCCCTATGAGATTAGGAGATCTATTCCTGCAGGGGTTTCCATGGCTGGCTAGTCCTAATCAACTTGACACAGCTAGGTCAACTCAGAAGCGCTCTGTTAAGTTAGAAAAGGTCCCAAGATGTGAGCATTTTCTTAATAATTAGTGATTTGATGGGGAAGGGCCAGGCCCATTGTAGGTGGTACTATTCCTAGGCTGGTGGTCCTGGGTTCTATAAGAAAGCAGGGTGAACAAGCCATGGAGAATAAGGCAGTAAGCAGCACCCCTTCATGGTCTCTGTATCAGTTCCTGCCTCCCGGTTCCATCAATGATGACTACAATGCAGAAGTTAAGCTAAATGAACCCTTTCCTCCCCAGTTTGCTTTTTGATCACGGTGTTTCATCAAAATAGAAACCCTACGACAGTATCTTCTGATCTCCATGTGCCATGCATAGCAAGTGTTCTCTCTCTTCTCTCTCTATCTCTCTCTCTTAAATGTAATTTTAAAAGTTTTAAAGATGCCTAACTGTCATTAGATTTCTGGTGTAGCACACCTAGAGAAGGCAATGGTGCAGTGGTGAAGAGGGAGGTAGCAAGTCTTAAAACAGCAAGAGAGGGCTGGGGCTAGGGCACTCACCTAGATTCACTTTCCCAGAACTGACAAAATAAAATAATATAAACAAGATAATAAAATAGGATCCCTTCGCTTGAGATTGCCTTGGCAATTTTTTTTTCCTACCTGTGTAGCCCTGGCTGTCCTGGAACTCACTCTATAGACCAGGCTGGTCTCAAACTCAGAGATCTGTCTGTATCTGCTGGAATTAAAGGTGTGCACTATCACACCTGGCTCCCTTGGCAATTCTTTAAGGCTAGTGCTGTAGCTCAATGGTAGAGCAATGGCCTAGCAAAGACAAGGTCCTGGGTTCAATCTCCAACACAAATCAGTAAACAAACAAACAAATAAATATATCAATACTTTCCAGAATAATTAAAAGAAAGCTAGTATGGTATAATGGGAAATTAGAGGGAATGTTGGGGACACAGTTTGAGACTGGGTCTCATATAAAAACTCAGGTTTGCCTTGAAACTCAGCCAGTCACAAGGGCATCCTAGGTCAGTTTCCCTGGTGTTGAGATTACAGGTGTGAGACCCTGGCTCTGTATTCATTTCATTCATTTCGAAAGTGGTAGCTTCTTTCTTCATGGTAGAAAATTCAGTTTTATACCTTTCTAGTAACTTGCATGGTGTCTGTCATACATTAATCCAAGAATTATTGACTAGCATGAATGGTTTTTATGACCTAGGAATTTATTAATAGTTTAAGTGCTCTCTTTGAGATGGCATGGATATATTTTAGTGGTTAAAATAATAATAGCCCTCAGAGGCTTGTACATTTGAATGCTTAATCATCAGGGTGTGGTACGATTTGAGAAAGATTAGAAGGTATGGTCTTGTTGGAAGAGGAGTATCCCAAGAAGTGGGCTCTGAGGTTTCAAAAGCCCATGCCAGGCCCAGTTGCACTCTCTCCCCTCTCTCTGTCTCTCTGCCTGCAGATCAGGATATAGCTGGCTCCCAGGACTGCTCCAGCACCATGTTCCCCACCATGATCATGGACCTTCCAAGATCAGCTAAAAATTCATCTTGTCTGTAAAGGATCCCATGACCGACCTAGGCTGTTAGCACAATAGCTCTTCCTTCTCCTTTCCAAGCGCTACCATCGTGTTCCTTCTTTGAGCAACTGCTGGTTTGCATTAACTGAGATCATCTGAGTTTAAAGTGAGATTATGATTGGTTCCATCACATACGCAAGACCTCTGATTTTAAATTTACTTATGTATTCATTTATTTATCATCATCATTACTGTGTGTGTGTTCACACACCCAAAACAGGAATATTACGATTGCTAACTCCTATAGCCATTGTGAAGAGTACAGATCATAATATGCACTAGAAAGTATAGTTATTCTTTAGCATAACCAATTCCCCCACTTAAAATAGGAGAATACAGAGTGGACTGTGTGGTACCTCAACAGGAAAAAGCATCTGCACTTGGCTGAACAACTTCAGTTCTATCTCCAAGACTAATACAGTGGAAGAAAAGAACAGACTCCTGAAGGTTATCCTCTGACACACCACACACACACACACACACACCCGCACAGTAAATAAATAAACGTTTAAAAACAATTAAAAGTGGAGCTGGCTGGAGAGATGGTTCAGTGCTTAAAAGCACTGGCTGTTCTTACTCAGGGCTCAAATTCCAGCACCCACATGGCAGCTCACACCTGCCTGTAATTCCGGTTCCAGGGGATCCCGACACCCTCACACAGTATATGCAAGCAAAACACCAATGCACACAAAATAAAAATATATAACATTTGAAAAACTTTTTTTTTTTGATTTTTTTATGTTTTTTTTTTTTTTTTTCGAGACAGGGTTTCTCTGTATAGCCCTGCTGCCTGACCTGGAACTCACTCTGTAGACCAGCTGGCCTGAACTCAGAAATCCACCTACCTCTGCCTCCCAAGACTGGGACTAAAGGCGTGCGCCACCACCGCCCGCCTAGCTTTGTTTTTCTATCTGACCTTTCCTGCCTCATTCCTTACACAGAAGACTACCACTGAAACATCCAAAGTGGAGCCACAGGGCTGGGAACGTCGTTTGATTGGTAGAGCACTTGCCTAGCATACACATAAACTGTGTGTGGTGGTGTATGCTTAAAATACCAGTCTCCAAAAGGTAAAAGCAGAAAGATCTGAGTTCAAGGTCATCCAGCTCTAAGGCCAGCCCATTCTGTGCACAAGTTCATTTCCACATCAAAATCTGAGAAGCAAACGAGATATGGTGGCAGGTACCTGCAGTTCTAGCACTTGGGCGGAGGCAGCAGGACTGGAAGCCTGAGTGAGGTCAGTGTGGGTTACACGGTAACAGAAAAGGAGGCACTTAAACAAAATCACACTTTTCCTGATTCATTCTAAGCCTCTCTTCCTCCCTTTCTCTTTGTTTTAGTTTGTTTTATTTTTGTGTGTTTGTTGTTGTGAGAAAAGGTCTCCTGTAACACAGGGTGGATGGGCTTAAACTGACAAAGTATCTGAGGATGACCTTGAACCCCAGCTCCTCCTGAGCCTCTGCATCTAGCTTCTGAATGACTGCCCACTCCCTCCTCAGTCATGCCAGCTAGTGTTTACTTAACTGACTCAGGATAGAGGGATGCTCTTTTCCTTTTCTTTTTTTTTTTCTTTTCAAGACAGGGTTTCTCTGTGCAGCCTTGGCTGTCCTGAAATTCACTCTGTAGACCAGGCTGGGCCTGAACTCAGAAAACTAACTGCCTCTGCCTCCCAAGTGCTGGGATTAAAGGAATGCACCATCATTCCAGGTTTTGGGAGTATGTTTTTAGGCAAGTGCTTAAAAGTTAGTGATGGTTCAACTTTGCTATTTTTAGTTTTATATTACATACTGATTCATACCAAGAAGAAAATTAGAATCTTTTTTATATTTATTTTTCTGTGTGTTCACATGTGCCTACAGGTACAGTATTCCATGTGTGCTGGTGTGTGTGTGTAGGTACACTATTCTATGTGTGCACAGACAGAGATCAGAGGTCAACATCCGGTCTCCTCCTATCACTCTCCACCTTAATTCTTTTAAAAGACTTCTTATTGGGGCTGCAGTGATGGCTCAGAGGTTAAGACCAACAGCTGCTCTCCCAGAAGACCTGAATTCAGTTCCCAGAACCACAATTATTTGTAAGCCCTTCTCTGACCTCTATGGACACTGCAGACATGTGATGCATTTACATATAAGCAAAACACTCATACACATAAAATAACATGCATATACACATGCTAGCAAGATGCATATACATATAAAAAATAAAAATAATTAATTAACTGATGAACAAAATCCAGCCCCTTTCCTTCCTGAGCTCCTGGTTATGGTTACTGAAAGCTTTACAGTGCTGATTACAGGCCAAATTCTTCACCGTGTTACTCAGTACTGAGAGTAGGGCATGGTGGCACATGCCCACAGCCTCAGCCCATGGAGGGGGACTCAGAGGACAACAGTTCTAAGGTATTCTCAGGTCCACTGAAAGTTCAAGGACAGCAACATGAGATTCTGTCTTCAAAGACCAAAAAATGAAAAGTAATAAACACAAAAAGCACAAAGGTCTGAGCATTCTGGCCCAGCCTTCCTTATCTCCTGTGACATCTAACAGTCTCTTTATTGTGGTTATATAACTTGCCACTCCTGCTTAGGGTCTAAGTTCTCACACTTTTACACTGTTGCTTGAAGAAGTATTTTTGAAACCTAGTTTTCAAAATTTCTACCAATCCTGTAAAACTCAGTTAAGGAGCTGGGCAGTGGTGGCGGACGCCTTTGATCCCAGCACTTGGGAGGCAGAGGCAGGCGGATTTCTGAGTTCGAGGCCAGCCTGGTCTACAGAGTGAGTTCCAGGAAAGCCCGGGCTACACAGAGAAACCCTGTCTCAAAAAACCAAAAAAAAAAAAAAAAAAAAAAAAAACCAACTTAGTTAAGGACCTCTCCAAAGAAGCCAGGTGTGGCGGTACATTTGCTTAATCCCACCACTCAGAGGCAGGTAAATCTCTTTTGAGTTTTGAGGCTAGCCTGATCAAGTTTCAAAGTATCAAGTTCCAAGACATTCAGGGCTACCTAGAGAGACCCTATCTCAAAAAACCCAACAGCGTTAATACAGCATTGCTGTGCTACAGTGTGGCCACATACTCTGTCATTAAGTCCCTTACGTTGGTTGAACCTTGTGAGCCAGGCCTCCCACTCCAGCTGCTCAGAAAGCTGAGGCAAGAGGACTGTGAGTTCAAGGTCTATCTGAACAGAGTTATTTCAAGGCCATTCGAGAAAACTGAGATTAGATTTCAAAATAAAAAATAAAAAAAATTTTAAAAAGGGGGAAAATGTTGGGGCTGGAGAGATGGCTCTACTTGAGAGCACAAGCTGCTCTTCCAGAGGATCTGGGGTTCATTTCCCAGCATATATATAACAACCATCTGTGTTCTCTGACCTCTGTGTCTGTAGGAAAAGCACATGTAAATAAACATTCATACACAAAAATAAATGAATAAAAATAAATCTTAAAAAAAAAAAAAAAGGCTGGGGATGCAGATTGATTATGTGCAAGGTTCTAGTTTCAATCCTAGTATTCCCTACATACATACATACACACACACACACACACACACACACACACACACACACACACTCACTCTAAACTGCCTTTCCAAGCTAGCAGTCATAGTATCTATTCACAGATGTAATTTCAATCATTTCTCTGATGTTTTCATCAAAATTACCCTTTCTCTTCACACACACACAAGACTATTTTGGAGTTTCTACTGAAGAACTCAGTAGGCCCCACCATGTTCTACCTCATGTTTAGTTATGTCTAGATGCTCTTTTACTATGCCACAAGGCATGCCAGGTCAGGGGTCCTGCATGTGGAAGACGATGTCTAGGTTCACTTTTTCTTTTTTTTTTTTTTTTTTTTTTTTTTTGAGACAGGGTTTCTCTGTGTAGCCCTGGCTGTCCTGGAAGTCACTGTAGACCAGGCTGGCCTCGAACTCAGAAATCCACCTGCCTCTGCCTCCCAAGTGCTGGGATTAAAGGCGTGCGCCACCACCGCCCGGCTAGGTTCACTTTTTCTTCCCTGCAGCCATTTCCTAATTTCGATCACAGCTGGTCATCACAATGGTATGTGGGCAGAGGGTGCCACACCTAGGCTTATCCCAGAACACCTCAATACCACCTGCTAAGATTTCTTTATCCATCAGTAGATGCAGAAGATTCAGTGGAGGAATTTGAAGTTCTGTCCTAGCAGAAAAAAAAAAGTCTCCTACCTCCACCCACCCTCACCATGCCAGGACAGGAATGAGAAACACACTTTTAAGGCTAGGGGATCTTGTTTACTACAGTAACTAAGCCCACCTAAACCGGTAGCCTAGTTCACTGTTAGTGTTTAGTAAGTAATTACTAAATATAATTAAAATTTAAAATCCCTGTTTTGTTTTTTGTTTTTCAAGACAGGGTTTTCTCTGTATAGCCCTGTTACTCACTGTTATCGACACTCTGCCTGCCTCTGCCTCCCAAGTGCTTCGATTAAGTCATGTGCCACCACTGCCAGGCTAAAATTTAAAATTCTTATTCTAAGACAAGAACCTTCCTAGGCTCTGTAAGCCTCCAATGGGGTAAGTGACTAAGATCATTGGTTAGGATATAGAAAGGAAATTAGAACTTTTATGTAAAAAGAGAAATTTACCTTTGTGTGTGTGTGTGTGTGTGGCGCGCGCGCGCACACACACATGTTATATATGTGCACCATATGCATTCAGGAGTCTGTGGAGATTAAAAGAAGGTATTGTCCCTGGAACTGGAGTTAGAGACAACTGTGAGCTCTCATGTGTGTGCTGGAAACCAAAGCCAGGTCCACTAGAGGAGCAGCAAGCACTCTCAGTAACCGAGTCACCTCTTAGCCCAAGCTTTATTAATATTTAATTATGAGTTAGTAGTAGCTCAAGGGAACATGCTCAAAAATGTCTTCCTAATGAGACACTGTGGTAGATGACTAATAGCCCCCAAGAGATAGCAAAACTCTAATCCCTGGAAACTAGAAATCCTGTGAGGTAAGGGGACTGAATGAATGCTACACTCAACAAAAACTGCATACTAGGCATGGTACTGCTTGCCTATAACTTCAAATTTCCAAAGGCAAAAGCAGCAGGATTATGACATTCAAGGCCAGCCTAGGCTAAACATCTTGAAACTTCTCCAAGGAAAAAAAAAGCTGAAACTGGGAGATGGTTAACAGTACTAGTTAATTTGCATTAAAATAGAAATAGGCTGGGAATGTGGTCTCAATAGCTAGGTTCAGTCAATGCCCAGTAGAAGAAAATAAGGCAGAGGAAAGAAGAAGGTTTGTCCTAAATTAATACGGTGGTTTTTCTAAACACACATTGCTCAGAGGAGGAAAATCAAACACAACAGTCATTATTAGAATGATGCAATACGCTGGGCGGTGGTGGTGCACACCTTTAGTCCCAGCACTTGGGAGGCAGAGGCAGGCGGATTTCTGAGTTTGAGGCCAGCCTGGTCTACAGAGTGAGTTCCAGGACAGCCAGGGCTACACAGAGAAACCCTGTCTCGAAAAACCAAAAAAAAAAAAAAAAAAAAAAAAAAAGAATGATGCAATACAAGGGGGTGAATATGATTAAAATATATTATATACATGTATTGTCAAGGAATAAAAAAGGAATTTAAACAAAAAGGAATGGATACAAAATGGAAAGGACTCAACCTGCCATGCTACTTTGAAATTTTTGTTTTTACTATTATTTTATATTATAGTCACTGGTGTTACCAGGGTGTCAGATCCCTAGAACTGGAAAAGTGTAGCTGCTGCTATGGTTTGCTGGAAATGACCTGACCATTGAAAGTGCATCTTACCATGAGCCTTCCTCCAAGTCACATTGAATTTAAAGTTTGAATTACTGGCATGTAATGGTGTTTTGCCTGCACTATGCTGTGTATCAATGGTTTCATTGCTGCATGCTGTGCCCTTAAGAGCAGAAGAAGCATCAGATAGCTGGACAGGGTTACGTTGTAACTCCTTCAGAGGTACTAAGCTATGGGCTTTGGTGTTCTAGAAGGCCATCAAGTACTCTTAACTCCTGAGGCATCTCTCCAGCCCCTATTTTTAATTCCAGAAGAGCAGGCAGATCTCTGAATTCAGGTCTACAGCCAGGGCTACATAGAAAAACCCTGTCTCAAAAAAAAAAAAAAAAAAAAAGGAAGAGGTAGAAGAGGTAATGACCCAGATCTCTAGTCTCCAAAAATACTGACTCTAGATTTATAAAAGGCTGTATTACCCTTGAGTAAAGGTTTACTACACAGTTCAAATGTCCTCTGGATATAGTACAGCATAGAAAACTGGTTGTGCAAGGTCCTAGACGTGAGTATTCATAAGGAAAACTCAGCTGAACCTCACAAGTTGATACTCAGCAGAGCTGGCTCAGTCACAGGTGGTGTGGGCACGCTGACCTCAGACTCTCAATGTTCCTCTCCTCACATCTCAAATACTGGGATTACTGATGTTTGCCGCTGCTGCCCTCAACCCTCTCAGCCCAGGATTTGCCTATATATGCAAGTATGTGTACATATACCTGTGCATATGTGAGCACATATGTGTTTGAGTGACAGTATATACAAGTACACATGGAAATCAGAGGATATCCTCAGGTGTCATTCACAAATGCTATCCATTCCTTTGAGACAGATTCTCTCACTGGAAGACAATGCCTCAGAAATAAATGAATGGACAAATGGATGAATATAATACTACAAAAAATACAGACACCAAAATAGAAAATTATACAGAAAAAGAAAACTTCAATCTAGTCTGCATGTACCAAGTCCTTTTTTTTTTGTGGTTCTAGGGTTCAAACCAGATATTGAGTTGTACCCCAGAACTATTATTTTTTTCTTCATCAGAGCCAGACAAAGAAAGGGCTATAGTGCTGACCCTGTCTTCAAGGAAGTCAGACAAAACCAATGCTGACGTAGAACATTGATAAGCATGTAAGGTTAAGTCAAACACAAAGCATGGGAGTCCATGCCTATTACCCTAGTATTCAGGAGCACTTCAACTTCACGTCTAGCAAGACAGTGTCAAAAATTGAAAAAACAAAAAAGTGTCAAACACAAACTTCATAGAGATTACCCCATTTAACTCTTATAAAAATGTTAATAGACACTAAATGCTATTATTCCCATTTTACAGGTAAGGAAACTGAAGACAGGTGGCTTAAATGAAGGCACAAACTAGCAATGGTTGAGTTGTTTGCTTGTTGGGCACATTTTGGGGTGTTAGTTTTTGTTTTACTACTTGCTACATGTACATTATGTACCATTCAGGGGGCTAAAAGGAATAGAATCATAGAAACAAGCATGGTCATATCTTCAAGTGATTCAGGGAAAAGATGATGATGCAGAAGGTTTTGACCAGTTTAGGACACCAGCCTGGGCTGGCCTGGAATCACCACATAGCTGGAATCACTCCTAATCCTGTCTCCATTCCCTACCCACTCTACCATGCCTGGCTGGTTTCTGCAGTGCTGGGGATCTAGCACAGCCATTTGTATGCTAGACAAATGTTCTATCCACTGAGCTATACCCACAGCCTGCCTCAAATTCTTTTTTTGTTAACTTATATTTGTTTATTGATGGGAGGGGCATGTAGAAGTCAGAGAACAATTATTTGGTGTCTGTTCTCTGCTTCCACCATGTATGTGTATTCCAGGGACAAGACTTAGGTCAGCGGGCTTGCAGCAAGCACCTTTATCCACTGAGCCATCTTGTCAGCCTTTCTACTCAAATTCTTTTGTAAAGGTTGGTTTTTTTAGGGGGAGGAGTCAAGACAGGGATTCTCTATATACCTGGCTGTCCTAGAACTCACTCTGCAGACCAGGCTAGCCTCCAACTCAGGGATCTGCCTGCCTCTTCCTCTCAAGTTCTGAGATTAAAGGAGTGCATCACCATGCCTGGCCTAAATTTATTTTTATGTGTATGAGTGTTTTGTCTGCATGTATGTTTGTGTACCACATACATATAGTGCCTGAGAAGGCCATGAGAATTGGATTCTCTGGAACGGAAGTTAAAGACAGTTGTGTGCCATTATGTGGATGCTGAGAACCAAACTTCATTCCTCAACAAGAGTAATAAGTGCTTTTAACTACTGAGTGATCCTTAAGTGTCCCCCTCAAATGGTTTTGTGTCCCCCTCCAATGGTTTATGTAGATTTTTCACCTAACCCTACAGTCAACCTAGTATAACAGTATTATTATTGCTCCCTACTTCAGAGATCAGAAAATGGAGATTATAGAGGCTACATTATTTGTAGAGGTTCTGAACCTCTCCTCTCAATTCCAGATTTGTTTATCTAACTGCAATTTTGTATCTCCTGATCTCCCATTCCTGAATTCTGTTCCCTCCAAGATCTTCCTCAGTGCTGCTACTGGCGATGCAATTCTTCCAACTGTTTAAGTAAAATCTCTAAGAGTCAACCTTGCCATCTCCATCCCTTGTACTAATGTCCTACACCCAAACTCACTGGGTAACCTTATTTCGAAATACCTGGATGATCTAGCTACTACTATCTCAAGTGCTATCACACAGCCTCAGCTACTGTCAGCGTGGTCTGGATGGCTGTGACAGCATTCTAGCACATCCCATCACTGACACACTTACCAAGGATCAAATGGCATCTAATGAAAATAACAGACCTCTCTATCTTGCCCAACCACATAGAATACTATTCCACAGCTAAAAATCACAACTTTTTCTTCCAACCACTTCTTATACTCATTTTTTAGTTGGTGGGGAGGGGTAAGGGTAGATACCATAGTCCCCTAAGCTGGCCTCAAACTGGAGAGCCACCTGCCTCAGCCTCCTGAGTACACAGATTACAGGCAGAAGCAACCTTACCTGACTTTTTACCCATCTCGTTTCCCTTGATGAACCTAGCTTATATACTGCTACTACTGAGCTTTGTTTGTTTTTTAGATTTAATTAATTTTGTGTAGGATACTATGCCTGCACTCATTTACATATGTGAATTATGTGTGTGTGGTGCCTAAAAAGGTCAAAAGAAGGCATCAGATCCCCTGAAACCAGAGAGCTATGGATGGCTGTGAGCCATGTGGGTATTAGGGACCGAATCTGAGTCCTCTGCAAAAACAGCAAGTGCTCTTAACTGCTGAGCCATCTCTCCAGCCACAACTACTGCTGATATTATCAACCAGCTTCAAAGGGTAAAAGCTTAGGACACGGCACTCAAGCTACTTCCCTTCTGACATTATTAGAAAACAAACTTGGGCAACATCAATATTTAGAGGGGGAAATATGAGAATCAGAGTTCATATTACAATTGATCGTAATAATTATTAGATCAGACATTATCATGTAATTAAATTTTATTTCTTTTATAATTTTTGCCTTTTAAATTTTTTGCTTATTTTATTCCCACCATTAGCTCTTCTCAAAGTCACTGAAAAAAAATCATGAAATTCTCTGGAATATGTTTTTCCACCTTGCCAAAGCATCAAGAAATGTGTATCTCATTCCTCACACCTCATTCCACAATCTCGTAATTTCTCCTGAAACTCATCTTTATACTCCATTAGACTACTTTCTTCTCTACACTGTAGTACAGAAGTCATCCTGGGACTTCCTGCTACCTTACTACCCTCCTCATTTTGTTCTTTGTGTGTTGGTTTGTGACAGCATCTCATTCTTGTAGAGAGACTCTTTATATACTATGTGGAAGCATCACCTATCAATAAAAGCTTAAGGACAATGAGCTGCAGCAGGATTAGGTGGTGGGACATCCAGCGGAGATAGGATTCTGGAAAACAGGCTCAGAAAAACTGAGGGGAGGTAACCAACAATGTGGCAGGGCTTAAGATAGAATAAACGGGCAATTAAGTTATGAGCTAGTAGCCGGCGTGGTGGCGCACGCCTTTAATCCCAGCACTTGGGAGGCAGAGGCAGGCGGATTTCTGAGTTCGAGGCCAGCCTGGTCTACAGAGTGAGTTCCAGGACAGCCAGGGCTATACAGAGAAACCCTGTCTCGAAAAACCAAAAAAAAAAAAAAAAAAAAAAAAAAAAAAGTTATGAGCTAGAAGAAATGAGCCAAGGCTTTTGGCCTAGGTATTTATTCATGAAATATTAAGTTTCAGAGTCATTATTTTGGGAACAAAGAGACCAGGTGGAAAAGCCCACAGTTACACACCCTATATTCTAGGGTGTCATGGAACTTACTATGTGGCCGAGACCAGCCTCAAACTCACTAAGCTCTGAATTTCTAATCTTTCCACCTCCATTACCCCAGAGCAGTGTTTACACGACTGCACTACAATGCATGCTGTGTCTGCTGAGACAGGGTCCTACTGTGTAGCCCACGCTGGCCTTGAACTTGCACTCATCTCCTTCCCTATCTCCAGAGTGCTATGATTACAGGAGTCCCTGACCATGCCCAAGTCTCTTTCAAGAGACTGAGGTAAGAGTACCTTGATATTTTGGGCAAACTAACCAAATAGTGAGTCCAAGGTTAGCTTGGACTATGTACTAAGACCTTGTCCCAAAAAAATAAAAAAGATGGCCTTGAACATGGCTTAGCTGATAAGAGGCACTTACCACCAAACCTGATAACCACGAGGACCAGACCAGTAAACAGTATTCCTCCATGGCCTCTGATGTCCTGACTTCCCTCAATGATGGACTGTGATATCAAACTTGTAAAATGAAATAAACCCTTTTCTTCCCATGTTGCTTTTGGTCATGGTGTTTTAGCAGTGATAGAAATTCTAACGCACATACTCAACAAATTAAAAAAAAAAAATTAAAAGAGCCAGACATTGTGGTGTGTACCTGAAATCTCAGCACTTAAGGGTGAGGCAGGAGGATGCATTCCAAGACAGCCTGAGCCACCAGGCCCAGATGCTTTAAAAGTTCTCATCTCTGAAGACTTTTTGACCTAGATACTAAGATTAAAATGATAAAATCTGAGAGCTCTACTTTAACCCATCATTTTTAAACACTGCCCATTTATCTTGAACACATATACAGACACGTGTACCTGTGCATGCACACATGCACACCCTAATACAGTAAATTTTCAAGCCTTATCATTTAAGAGTCAGCATTTAGCCAGGCAGTAGTGGCGCATGCCTTGGATCCCAGCACTTGGGAGGCAGAGGCAGGCAGATTCTGAGTTCAAGGCCAGCCTGGTCTATAGAGTGAGTTCCAGGACAGCCAGGGCTACACAGAGAAACCCTATCTCAAAAAAAAACAATAAATAAATAAAATAAATAAATAAATAAATAATAAATAAATGAACGAGTCAGCATTTAATTTAGTATGGCTTAAAGTGGAAACTTCAGAGTTCTTTGGAAAAGTCAGTTGGATGGTGTTTTGCTGGAGCAAACACGTGAAGGAATGTTTAGCTAAAGTGGACACAGGAGAAAGGATGTTCTGCTAAAGCAAGCATGTGAAAGGACATGTGATGAAGGATTGTTTGCTAGCAACATATATGTACTGGTCCACCTTACACTGCAAAATTGAGCTCCTTTTGTTGGGACTCCATAGACAGAACTTCACAATAAAACTTCTGGTTGTGTGCCACAATGTCAGCTGAGACAGACTTATGTGATGAGGCAAGACACGTTGTGGACACGTTTGGAGGAGAGTATACAGAGGTGGAGCTAGGCTTGCTTACAAAGCTAGCTGTGGGTCTCACTGATCTTCACTTTTCTAGGAAAGGTACAGCTGAGAACTTCTCCTGGCATTCCTCCTGGTCCCTCCTGCTGACTTGAGCTAAGGCTGAGGCCTGGCTGTCTCTGCTAGGTAATGCCACCTCTGCTGATTTGTGTTTGCTATCTGACTCTACTGAACTGGACTGCTAGTATATCCATGAAGAGTGGATAGAGCTGCCATTGCTGACCTATGAACTGAACTGCCAATTTCCAGACAACACAGACAGGAGTTGCTCCAAAGAACCTTTCTAAGCAGGTCCGCTTCCCCATATCCTTTCTTTTCCACTACCTCTAGTGGGTGGTGGGTTAAAAGGGAAGTTAAAGTGTTTAAGAACCATCATTGAAAAGAATGTTTGAAAAAATTAGTAATAGTGACTTAATGCCACTGATGTATTCCTAGTCCAGAGACTGGATAATATGCCCTAGAGAACAGTTAGGAAATGTTTAAGCTGTGTTAAATATATTAGAATGAAGAGTAAAGAATGGAAGATAATCATGAAAAACAGATCAGATTGTCTAAGGGATTTCTGATTCAGGTCTAAAATCAATGTTGAGTGATCAAAAACTCTAAGAAATAAACTATAGTATCTGGGGATATAGCAAGAGGCTCTACAGTCCACCCTCAGCACAAGAAGAGGAAGAGGGGGAAGACTGTTCAATTAGGAGCTATGCCTCAGGAAGATGGAAACAGAACAGAGAGGGAAAATAATTTCCACTGCAGGTGAAAGGGATGAAGTATAACAAAAGGACAGACGTACCTGTCTTCAAGATTCAGGGTCAAGCCAAGGAACAAAGGGATAATGAAGATGCCTGGGATTTTTCAGATTGGCTAACTGGAAAGATGGCTATTTTAATAACCATCCTCAAGGGAGTAGCTGATACTAATCTTTCTCCTACTCTTCCCCTACCCTGCCCTCTTCCTTCTCCTCTATGCTGGCAATTGAACCCATAGCCTATTCATACTGGGCAAGCATTCTACAATCCAGCTACACTTTAGTTCCATCTATTTCTCACGTGAATAGTTTGCTTCCTAAAGGTCCCTACATCCTTGATAACATGCTAGATAACCTGTTCCACAGCTGACCCAGGGAAGTCACATTCTCCATGATAACAAATACGATTTTATTTTACGGCAAAGCTAAACTTGTACTCGTAATCCTCCTGCATCCTTCTTGAATACATGCAGGTAACTCCCACATGCTCCAGCTTGAGCTGGAGAAACTTGAACAAACACTAGTAGTCAGGAACCGAGACATGATGCTTCAGGGAGTCCCTACTTTCAATTAACAGTGTGACCACACATGCTGTCATGTGCACTCACATATGCAGCCATACATAAAATACATGTAAAAATTCTAAACAAGAAGAACAGCAGCAGGGCTGGAGAGATGGCTTCTTCCAGAAGGTCTGCTCTTCCAAAGGTCCTGAGCTCAATTCCCAGCAACCACACGGTGGCTCACAACCATCTGTAATGAGATCTGATCCCTCTTCTGGTGTGTCTGAGGACAGCTCATACACATAAAATAAATAAATACTTTAAAAAGAAAAAAAAAAAAAAAAGAACAGCAACCTGGGTAGTGGCACAAGTCTTTAATCCCAGCACTTGGGAGGCAGAGGCAGGAGGATCTCGGAGTTTGAAGCCAGTCTAGTCTACAGAGTGAGTTCCAGGACAGCCAGGGCTACACAGAGAAACCCTGTCTTCAAAACAAAACAGAAAAGAACAGAAAAGAAAGAAAGTTTGTCATGAGCTGGGCACGGTGGTACACACCTTTAACCCCAGAAGGGGCAGAGGCAAGTGGATCTCTGACTCTAAGACTACCTGACCTACAGACTTCCAAAGATAGCAAGGGCTGCACAGGGAGACCCTGATTCAAAAACAAAACAAAATTAAACAAACAAACAAAAAAGAAACTTCCTATGAAAGGAAGGAAGGAAGAAAAGCCCGAGTTGGTGATCTGGAAGTCTGTGTGGGAAAGGCAGCTGTGGTGGGAAAGGTGGCTGTGTGAGACCCGCTGGAGGGTGGCACCTGACCCTCTGGGCACACCTTGTTCCTCTGCTGCCAGCGCTAGGCATGCCAGGTTTGTTTTCTTTTTCCTTTTCTAGACCCTAACCTCTTTACTAAAGTTTTCCCTTTTCTGTCTTCCTTACAAAATTTCCATTTAGAAGAAAGGAACAGCAGGAGGTGGTGGCACATGCTTGCAATCCCAGCAATGGGTGGGTAAATAAATCCTTGAAAACGAGTGAGTGGGTAGGGAACAGAGGGAGGGACATACACTTTGCTTGCATGTATACTCTTATATACAGGTATAAGTAAGATGGATGGATTTTAAGTTATCAGTTAAATGAACAATGAAATATTCTGTTGAGCCTGGAGGAATTGATAGTTTGGGCTTCTTGTGAATAGAGTTGTTCATGCCAGGAAGTCTTGTGCTCAAGATCTGTAACCCAATTCCATATCCTCCTGATGTCCATTCCCCAATGACTTCTCTAAGGACCTGACCAGGGTCTTTTCTCATATCCCTTTGTTATTCTAAATGCATTAGAAATTTAATATTTCTTTATTTCTTTTAGAATCCTCATATACACTTTACCATTTAACTTTTTACTTTGTTGTTGTTTTTGAGACAGGGTTGCTCTGTATGGCCTTGGCTGTCCTGGTACTCCCTCTGTAGACCAGGCTGGCCTCAAACGCAAAAGATCCACATGCTTCTGCCTTGAAAGTGCTGGAATTAAAGTTGTGCACAACCATCACCCAGGACAACCTTTCTTTAAAATCCTTAAAGGAGGGCTAAAGAGATGGTTCAGTGATTAAGAGCACTGGACACTCTGGGTCCAATCCCAAACTTATTCCTTAACTCCAGTTTCACAGTCTCTTTTGGCTTATGCAGGCACTGGCATACATACCCCAGGCAAAAGACTCACATTCAGCTAGGTATGGTAGTCCATGCCTGTAATTCTAGCACTTGGATGCTAAAGCAGGAGGAGGAGGAAATTCAAGGCCAGTTTCAGCTATGTAATGAGTTCAGGCCAGTGGACTCTACATAGGACCCTGTCAAGGAGAGAGCAAGGTGGGGGAGAGAGAGAAAACTTCTTATATAACCAGTTTATGGTGATGTACACCTTAACTCCAGATCTTGAGAGTCAATAGGATTTTGAGGCCTGCATGGGCATTTTTAACATTATAAGCATCTTATATATAAACCCTACTTTAAATAATATATTAAATATATATTAAATTATACTGCCTTGTGCAATTTCATTTGGAAGTACAACACAGTTGCCTACTATATCATGATTAAAATGAGAAATATTCAGATATTGATTACTAAAAAAATATATTACAACATTTTAAAATATTTTTATTTCAGGTGTATAAGTGTTTTGTATGTGTATATGCATTTGCACCACATGTATGCCTGGTATCTACATAGGCCAGAAGAGGGTGCTGAATCCTCTGGAACTTGACCTTACTAATAACAGGAAACCACCCCGTGGGTGGTGAGAATGGACCCCCGTCCTCCGCAAGAGCAGCCAGTGCTCTTAGTTGCTGACCTACCTCCAGCCAGTGTAATCTTTAGAAAGACCGGAGGCAGAGAGTTCCACAACTCACAGAGATCCACCAGTCTCTGACTCCTGAGTGTTGGGATTAAATTTTTAAGGTTACATTTATTTCGTGTGTGTGTGTGTGTGTGTGTAGAAAAGGAAACAGACAAGACAGTACATGTTAAGCATATACAGAGGTCAGTGAAAGTCTAGCTGAGGGCGGTGGTGGCGCAAGTTCTTTTTTCCCAGCACTGTGGAGGCAGAGGCAGGTTGATTTCTGAGTCGAGCAGCTGGTCTACAGAGTGAGTTCCAGACAGCCAGATACACAGAGACCGTCTCGAAAAAAAAAAAAAAAGTCTAGCAAATTAAGGTCAATATTATATTCTTCTCCTAGTGGAACCAGGGCTGAACTCAGTCGTCAGGCTTGTCACTGAGTCAGCTGGTGGCAAGCCGTCTTCTATGTAAAACATCTCAACAAAGTTATGTTCTAGTGAGTACTCACATTTAGGTGACGTCTACCACATGTGCTGTTTTTTTATCGCTGATTAATGACAAGTTCTCATAAAGAAAATTAAATAGCCACATAGAGATTAGTCTTCTATCTGACAAATTACTAATCACAGTAGGAAACAATTATTCTAATGAGCTAGTACTAATGTTCTGATGAGAATGGAGCAACTTGAGAGAGGAAGTTGCCTTACTACATATTGTTATTACAGGAAATTAAGTTGGAATGGGGAGAGAAAGACCTAAGTCTAGCTAAACCCCGGCGAGATGGATTCCCAAGATAAAGTACTACTGTTGCAACATCCAGTGATGCCTCTTACTGATCTTGGAAGGAAGGAAAGTCCATTACCTGAGGATGTTGGGGTGGGACAGTCTATTCATGAGCTGCATCTCTTTCAGCAGGTTTGCTCGGTTACTGCTCAGCGTGTTCATCTTGAGAGCCATCACCTGACCAGAAACTCTGTGTCGCACCTACAAAGTTAAATAGAGTGAAAGCAGCAGCTACACATGACAGCGAGGTCTCCGGACACAGAGCATATCCAGGATGCTCTAGTTATCAGCTCAGATAAAATACTGTATTCTGGATGCTGATGCAGAAATATGAGTGCACTGGCCAGCATGGGCTACAAAGTGAGATCTAGTCTCAAAAAAAAATTTATACTTGTTTTACTGTAATAAAGATGAATTTATTTCATCCAAGACCAAAATTGTTCCACACTGAGCTGGCCAAAAATATAATATTTCATATCTTTTATTTTCATTTTTATGTTTTTTTGAGGAGAGGCAGAGGAGAGTTGGGACCCATACCCAGGTTGGTCCCAAACTTCCTACATAAGCTGAGGATGGACTTGAACTGATCCTTCTGCCTCCACCTATAGGGTATAGGGTGGGATTACAGGCCTGGGCCATCACATCCAGCAAAACTGTGATTAGGCAGGGTCCTGCTACATATCTCTCAGTGGCTTGGAACTCACAACGCGCTGACTAATTGTAGCTTCACACAATCCTCCTGACTCAGCCTCCTAGTACTGGGAGTAAAGACAAAGCCCACCACACCTGGATAATGAGGAAAGTCTTTTACACCACTTCCTTAAGGCCAACATTGGTGAGTTAGGATACTAGAAACAGTCCTGTAAAGTCTTAGGTGTGGGGGAAGGGAAGAAGTATGAGTAAGTCTTACGTAACAATGAGCTATAAAACTGTCCTTATAAGACACTTTATAAGGCATAAAAATGACATACTTTCAGCTTACACTAAGCACTATAAAAATGTATCTCTAAGTGGGGAAAAAAAAAACAGAGCTGGGCATAGCTCAAGGGTCAAGGATTGACTCATCAGGCACAAAGTCCTGGTTTTGACCCTTAGTGTACTGGACACGTGCACAGGCATGCGCGCGCAGCGACGCGCACACACACACACACACACACACACACACAATCAATAAATATAACTTTTAAATTTTAATTTCAGGCCGGGCAGTGGTGGTGCACGCCTTTAATCCCAGCACTTGGGAGGCAGAGGCAGGCGATTTCTGAGTTCGAGGCCAGCCTGGTCTACAGAGTGAGTTCCAGGACAGCCAGGGCTACACAGAGAAACCCTGTCTCGGAAAAAAAAAAATAATTTCAGAACTGGTGCAGCAGGGACTTGGAATGCAAAGCTATTGCCGTTCTGTGAACTTCAGGAATATTACTTTACCTCAACTTTAGTCTTCACCCTGCAAAGGTTCAATGAAATAACTGTAACTCTAAAGTTTAATTATCTGTTAATACAGGGCACATTACAACTCATCTTTATCTTGTACTTAAAGCAACAATGGCTTGCAGTAGCCACAGCAGAAAAGCTGAAAAGCTACAGAAGCCATACTCAGAAAAAACGAAGAAAAATGCTGGCAGGCTCTCCCTTCATCTAGATCCTTCTAGAGATCTGGAAGCCAACTCTCTTCTCGGGGCATCAATGATACTGTTGTCATGTATCTCGTGATTGAAGAAAGAGAAGTGGCTTTCCTTTCTAGATTCTGCAAGGATAAGTTAAAAGAGGCCTTTTATACAAAGATCTCACTGACAGTATTTTTCCAGGACTGTTTGCAGAACACATTTGTGTATGAGTAGGTCTCCCCATCTACTGTCACTAAATATGTTTGTTATCGGTTTTGAAATAGTCTTGCTGTGCAGCATTGACTGGACTGGCACTCGTCAGATAGCCCAGGATGCTCTCAAACTTGCAGTGAGTACTGGAATATAAGCATGTGCCCCACATTCTGGGTCACTCTTAAGTGTTATTTTATTTTTCCTGGTTTTTCAGGACAGAGTTTCTCTGTGTACCCTGGCTGTCTTGGGACTTGATTTGTAGACCAGGCTGGCCTCAAACTCAGAGAAATCCACCTGCCTCTGTCTCTGAGCACTGGGATTAAATGCAAGCCACCACTGCCTGGCTCTAATTTTTGTTTGTTTTTGTTTCTTATTTTTTGAGACAGGGTTTTTCTTTATAGCCCTGGCTGTCCTGGAACTCACTCTAGACCAGGCTGCCCCAAACTCAAGAGATCCATCTGCCTCTGCCTTCCAAGTACTGGGACTAAAACCATAAGCCATCACCACCTCCCCACCTCCCTTCCCACTGTGAATTTGTAACAAAATGTTCAATTTTAAGAACATTTAAGCTGCCGGGCGGTGGTGGCGCACGCCTTTAATCCCAGCACTTGGGAGGCAGAGGCAGGCGGATTTCTGAGTTCGAGGCCAGCCTGGTCTACAGAGTGAGTTCCAGGATAGCCAGAGCTACACAGAGAAACCCTGTCTCGAAAAACCAAAAAAAAAAAAAAGAACATTTAAGCTCTCTGCCCCTTTTCTCTCTCTGACACCTTTCTCTCCTCTTCCCTGTCCCCCCTCTCCACAAGTTTCTGGCCAACCTATTCCCTTTCTTTATGTCCTTCTCTGTCCCTCTCTTTCTCTACCTCTACTCCTTTCTCACTCCCCTTCTCATGATGCCCCCCATCAAAAAAAAAAAAAAAAAAAAAAGAATATTTGATAATAAAACAACATGCAACATTTAGGGATAAGCAATCTGTCTTCTTCCTCTCGTTTTTTATTTATTTATTTTGTTTGTTTTGTCTCATTTTCTTTTTTTTTTCCGAGACAAGGTTTCTCTGTATAGCTCTGGCTGTCCTGGAACTCACTCTGTAGACCAGGCTGGCCTCAAACTCAGAAATCCACCTGCCTCTGCCTCCCAAGTGCTGGGATTAAAGGCGTGCGCCACCACCGCCCAGCTTCAAAAAAGATTTTAAGATATATTTATTTTATTTTCTATGAATGAGTGTTTGCCTGAGTGTAAATATGTATACCACATGTATACCTGGTGCTTAAGAGTTCAGATATAGCACCAGGCGGTGGTGATGCACGCCTTTAATCTCAGCACTTGCGAGGCAGAGGCAGGCGGATTTCTGAGTTCCAGGCCAGCCTGGTCTACAGAATGACTTCCAGGGCAGCCAGGGCTACACAGAGAAACCCTGTCTCAAAAAACAAAAAACAAAACAAAACAAAAGTCACATGACTCTAAGTAAAACTCCAAGCCAGACAGTGATGGTGCATACCTTTCACCCAGCAGAGGCAAGTGGATCTCTGAGACTGAGGCCACCCTAATCTACAGAGGAAGTTAGTTCCAGGACAACCAGGGCAACATAGAGAAACCCTGTCTCAAACAAACAAACAAATGGAAAAGAAAGAAAAGAAAAACTTCAGTTCCAGGGGAATCTGACTCTTTCTGACCCCAACAGGCAATAGGTATGCATTTGGTACACATAACATATATGTAGGCAAAACACTCATAAGTAAATCTAAAAAGAGAAAAATAAAAAACATTTTAAGTAAGATATTTATTATCCCTGGTCCCTGTCTACCTTTCTGTAGTAGTTTAAAAGGGAATAAATAAATACTGCCCATAGCTTTGTGTGTTTCAATCCTTTGTCTACAGTTGGTAGTACTGTTGGGAAAGTGTAGGAGGTGTATCATATTGACGGTTTAAACCCTCCTGCCATTTCAGGTTTGCGCTCTCTGCTTGCGCTGGTGGTTGCAGATGTGAGCACATAACTTTCTGATCCTGCCACCATGGCTGCTACTCACTTCCATGGTTCCCAATCATGACAGACTCTTATCCTTCTGGAACTATTAAGACAAAAGCAACTCTTTTGCTGTAATAAATACCATAGCCAAAAGCAACTTTTGGAGTATCTTAGTCACTGTTCTATTGCTATAAAGAGACACATGACCAAGGAGATGCTTAAAAACAAAGCATATAACTGGGGGCTTGCTTAGCCTGTGTCAGTCATGGTACAAAGCAGACAGGTATGGTACTGGGGCAGTGGCTTAGAATTTTACACCTGATGAGAAAGCAGAGAGAAAGAGAGAGCGCGCAGGAGTGAGCACCTGGGCCTGATGTGGGTGAGTTTCTGAAACCTCAAAGCCCACTCCTCATGACAAACCTCAACAAGACCACACTTCCTAATCCTTTCCTGACAGTTTTACTAACAGGTGACAAAGCATTCAAATATATGAGCCTATGGAGACCATTCTGGTTCAAACTACCTCAGGGAGGAAGATTTATTTCAGCTGACATTTGCAGTCCACTATGAAGGGAAATCAGGGCAGGAAATGAAGGCAGATACTTGGAGGCAGGAACTGAAATAGGGATATATCTATATCTATGTCTGTATCTATGGGGGGGGCAGATGCTGCTTACTGACTTGTTCTCCACTTAGTCTGCTTTCTTATACAAGCTAAATCATTGCTAAGTCATCAGTTCCCCATCCCAACCCAAGTTTTTCAAGGCAAGATTTTATCCCCAGCATCTATTTCAATATCTTATACATATCCTAAACCTAGTGATTCTTAGCTAAATATATACTGAATAAGCAAATGAACAACAGAGCAAATAATTACAGTGTTCATTAAAACAGATTTTTTTTTTTTGTGTTTTTTTTGTTTTTTCCAGACAGAGTTTCTCTGTGTAGTCCTGGCTGTCCTGGAACTCACTCTGTAGACCAGGCTGGCCTCAAACTCAGAAATCCGCCTGCCTCTGCCTCCCAAGTGCTGGGATTAAAGGCGTGCGCCACCACTGCCCAGCTAAAACAGAACTGTTAACAGAGTGTTACACATTATGTAACAAAAAGTGACCCTGAATCCCTGATCCTCCTGCCTTTACCTCCCAACTGCTAGGATTATAGGCACACACCACTATACTCACTTGGGGTGCTTGGGAAAGAACCTCATGCATGTTAACAAGCATGTTGCTGACCACATCCTCAGCCCAGTACTAGCATTGTGAAACCTGCTATACACATTACCAGACAAAGGTATGAGAGAATATAGAAACTTAATCCCTGGCAGAATGGTAGAAGGATTTCATGATGAACAAAACTGGCATAGTTGCATATACTTATAAGCACAAATAAGACCTCCACCTTCCCAATCACAACATCACCGATCAATATTTGTTTGCTAAAATGTTTCCCTGCTTTTCTTAAACCAGAACGGTTGAGAATGCTACAGACACAGCGTTTGCATGACAAGCTGAATATGCACTAAATAATAAATGCATAACCAGAAACATGAATAAATCAATATTTCAGTACCAAACAGATGGCAAACACTGGGTTCTTTCAGCTTATAAGTTTATTGTCCTTTAGAAGTTGGTATTTGTGTTGTCAGTTTAGAAAAATATAACAGGGTTGGGGGAGGGGGGTGGCGCACGCCTTTAATCCCAGCACTTGGAAGGCAGAGGCAGGCGGATTTCTGAGTTTGAGGCCAGCCTGGTCTACAGAGTGAGTTCCAGGACAGCCAGGGCTACACAGAGAAACCCTGTCTTGAAAAACCAAAAAAAAGAAAAATATAACAGGGGAGAAAATTAGAATTCTTCCTATCCATGAGGAGGGAGGAAGGGAGAGAAGGAGGGAAAGAGAAAGACAAAGAGAATAAGAGAAAGACAGAGACAGAGTGTGAGTGTGTGTGTGTGTGTATGCCCTTGTCTGTTTCCTCTACTAAACCAGACAGCTCAGAATTGAACTGTTCCAAGTATTCAGAGAATTAAAGTAACCTTTAAAATCAAGTGTGAGGGCTGGACACAGGCAAAATCCTTTAATCCCAGCACTCAGGAGGCAAAGGCAGGTGAATCTACTGGTCTACATAACAAGTTCTATGGCAGCCAGCGCTACATAATAGACTCTGTCTCAAAAAATCAAACTAAACCAAAACAAAAATCAAGACTGGGGTGTGGTAGCAAGTGCCTTTCATCCCAGCACTGGAAGGTAAATCCCTGTAAATTCATGGAGTTATATGCTAGCCAGAACTACATAGTGAGACTGTGGCAAAAAAAAAAAAAAAAAAAAAAACACACAAAAAACAGTTGAGCCTTGGTCTTGCAACATGAAATGAACCACTATGAGCTCTATAACAAAGTAAAAAGTATACATAAATTTTCAGATTCTAAAAATAGCAAAAATAAATTAAGATTAATAAAGCAGTCGCTCTTCTAAGAAAAAAAATGAAATAAAATCTTTCATTAGTTGGATAATCAAAGTCTTTATGTGTGTGTATTATATGGATGCATACACATGGAGGTCAGAGTTCCCTCAACTGTATATCTTATTGTTTTAATATTTATCTTATGTTTTGTGCATGAATGTTTGGCTTTCATGTGCATGCCTAGTGCAATGGAGGCCAGAAGAAGGGGTTGGATCCTCTGGCACTGGAGTTACAGATGGTTATGAGCCAGTGAGACCTTACATCTCTCTAGCCCTTACATCTTATTTCTTTCTTTGTTTGGTTTTTTGAAACAGTTTCTCTAACTCTGTGAACCAGGCTGGCCTTGAACCCACAGAGATGTTTGCCTCCGCCTTCTGAGTGCTATGACTGAAGGTGTGAACCACCACCCAGCCCATCTAGACATAGTCCCACACTGAACCTGAAGCTTGCCTTTTGGACTAGACAGACTAGTTAACAGATCCTCAGGATCCCCCCTTTTCTACCACTAAGGACTGGAGAAACAGGTGTCACCACCATGCCCGGCTTTCCATGTGGGTACGGGGTATTCAAACTCAAGGTCTTCATGTTTGCACACCAAGTATTTTACCCATTAAACATCTCACCACTCCAAGGAATTCAACTATCCTAGCTTCAGCATGTACATGTACCTAGCAAGATCATCTGTGAACCCCAGTTTCTTAATTATAAATTAGAAGTGTTGGGGCTAGAGCTATGGGTCAGGGGTTAATCAAGTGTAAATCTCAGTACTCCTGTCAAGCAGCTCACAACTAACTGCCTGTTAACTCCCTCTCAGGGGACATGACAAACTCTTCTGGCCTCTCGGGGTATCCATATGTGTATGGATACACATATGGCATACATTTACAGAGTTATGTATACAAAAATTAAGTAAACTTTAAAAAAAATGAAAATATAACTACTTACAAGGTTTGTGTAGATACTAAACAAGAAAATGTATAAAAGTTAACATAGTACTTAGCATTTAGTACTGAACGGCTCTTAGATAGGTAGGTTTATGCAATCAACAAGTAACTCTTAGAATAATGTCTGTATATAACAGCTTAAGTTCTTTACATATAGAACCTTAGCATATCTTCAACTCCTTAGAATAGGCATTATTTCTTTTGCCTCTTAATTTTTTATTACATTTATAGTGTCAGTTGAGATTCAAATCTAGACAGTGAAGCTCTGGATCCTCTTTTTATTACGTAAACAAACGCATGCAGGTACACATGTGCAGATGCATATATAAATGTCTTCTCTTGTGCAAAAAATATTTAATGAGTTCTCTCTAGCTGGCAGAGCTGTGCTAGATACTGATGAAACAGAAACAAACACAGAAAGGCCTAAGGCCGCCCACTGGTATGAGTTTTTAGTCTAAGCTACTCAGAACTTTTGTGGAGCCAGTGCTCTGTAGAGGCAGACTTTAGAACTAAACAAAGACAGTATAACCTAAGCAGGTAATACAACTAAGGAAGGCCTACTGTTAACAATATCTTCAGGCCCTAAATTCTAAAACAGAATTCAGTTTTTAGAAGACTACTACACACACTCTACAAGAGCCACCTGCCTCCACCTCCTGAATGCTGGGGCAGGAATTAAGGCATGTGACAGCACAGCTGGCCACCAGCCCCCCACCACACTCCCCTTTCTTTTCTCTTTTCCTTTTTCTTCTTGCTAGAAGGTCTTCTCAGCTGAAGGTCATTAAGTTGCCTGTATAACTTGTATCTGGAGTCAAACATTTCTTTTCATTGTTACTGACACCTTTCATTTAACTTGACCTTTAAAGTTCTATAACCATCTGTACTTTATAATTAAAACTAAAACCTAACTTCCACTCAGCCATACACTGTAGCTATTAGACCATGGGTTGGCAAACTTTCTGTTTGGGGTCAGACAGTAAACATAACATAATAGAGCTCTGAGACTTTGTGGTCTCTAGTAACTACTCAGTTTGGCCACTGTAGCACAAAAGCAGCCATCAAAAATAAATTAACACTGCACTCAATATGCCCACTGTGGTCATTGGCTATCTACCACACTCCTTTCGCTGTCTGCCTCCTTGACGAAGCGTGCTGTAGAACAAATGCTTGCTGCCCACAGAGATGGACTGCATGGAGCTTGCAGCTACCTCAACAGGTATTTCAGGAAATAGTCTTTAAGAACTGATAGGCCCTCTGTAGCCCATCTATTGCTGACATCCCCTCAAGTTGTTACATCTTCAATACTCAGGCACAGAAGAAAAGAAATTAGGAGACAGGAAAAAACTAAGATGCATGCTAAAAATAACCAAGAGGGGTTTTCATCACCCAATGCAGGGTTGTTTCCCTATGAGATATGTTAAATTGTTTTGATAACAGAAACATGAGTTAAACCATCTCTGCTCTTACGGCACAGCTGTATGTAGACTTAGTGTTCTTTATAGTTCAT
Source organism: Mastomys natalensis (assembly GCA_021653895.1). NCBI lineage: Eukaryota > Metazoa > Chordata > Mammalia > Rodentia > Muridae > Mastomys > Mastomys natalensis. The sequence continues at coordinate 1,146,308 of JAJTUV010000637.1, read as the reverse complement.
GTATAAACCAGCTGTGTTTTGATCCATAAATATTTTAGACTTCATAATCTTGTTAAGAAATAGAGAAAAGAAAACACTGTGTATACTTCTTTCAAGTATACATAAATAATGAATAAATGCCTCATGAATGATTGCTTAGGAAAAAACAAATGAGCCAGGTTGGTGGCTCAATCCTGTAGTCCCAGCTTGGGGAAGTGAAGGAAGGAGGTTTGGGATCTCAAACTTATCCTTCAGTACACAGCACAATTGACAGCCGGCCTGTCTAAGAAAAATTGGGAGCTGGAGCCTATGTAGGAAGTCCTTGACTCGCTGGAGACATACCCTCAAAGGATTCCATCCCCTACTCTTCAAGACCAAAGAAGAAAATACAAGAAGGCAGGTTACAGAAAACTAAGAAGCATGCTAAAAATAAATGATGGGAATTTTCATGGTTGTCTCTGCCATGGGTCCTTCCTTTGTGCTGCTTGCTCAAGATAGTGTTTCTTAGAGCCCAGGAAGAGCTGCACCGTGCTCTCCATTCCAAAGCCATGCTAAGGTGAATGTCAACACACTCACTCAGAGTTCTCTCTTGCAGAAGGTCAGCCTTTTTGTTCTTTTCAGATTTCCAAATGATCAGTTGAAGACTATGTGTATTAAGAAGACTACCTAACACAGTCCATAGTTCAATTCAAAAAACATTCTAATACGTCTAGAGTAATATCTTACCAAGTATCTGACACCCCATAACCCAGGTGACAGTTGAAAGTATATACAATTAATTACCACACCACAGACTCTGAAAAGGCAGACTCAATATTCATTTGAATTTTTCTCAGTGCTGGAGATCAAAGCCGAGGCCTTATGCATCCTAAACAAGTACTATGTCCTTTAGCTGCATCCCAGCTCCAACATCCACCCTTGCTTTTTTTGTCCCATTTGTTCACATACTACATGATGGATTTCACTTTAGTATGTTCAAACTTTTTATGTCAATTCTTTATGGAGACTAAAGGACAACTTGTGGGAATCAGTTCTCTTCTTCCACCATGTGGGTACCATGTGTATAACTGATGTTTGTGGAGGTCCCCAGATAAGGAGTCATGGTTGTTTGTGAACCATTTTGTGGGTGCTACTAACAAAACCCTAGTCCTCAAGAAGAATAACAAATGTTTTATCTTCTGTCCCTATCTTCAAACTCAAAACAACAACAAAAGAATCTCCCGAGCTGTTGATAAGGCACAGCAAGTGAAGGCCTTGCCAGCAAGCCTGGCAATTTTTGTTTGATCCATGAGATCCCTAACTGAATGAAGGATATCTATTTCAGCATGTTTAGTTGGAAAACACTACAGGCATTTCATTAAAGTCAGGAACAAGACAAAGATATCAAAAGTCATTATTTTAAACATGCTCAGAAAATCTTAATACAATTTACTACAAAAAAAAAAAATTATCGCTGGGTGGTAGTGGCGCACACCTTTAATCCCAGCACTTGGGAGGCAGAGGCAGGCGGATTTCTGAGTTCGAGGCCAGCCTGGTCTACAGAGTGAGTTCCAGGACAGCCCGGGCTACACAGAGAAACCCTGTCTCGAAAAACCAAAAAAAAAAAAAAAAAAAATATGAAAGTAGGTCAGGCGGTGGTGGCGCACACCTTTAATACCAGCGCTTGGGAGGCAGAAGCAGGTGGATCTCTGAGTTCAAGGCCAGCTTGATCTACAGAGTGAGTTCTAGGATAGTCAAGGCTATACAGAGAAACCCTGTTTCAAAGAACAAAACAAAAGAAGCTATTAACTGCACCTAAACTAATCTGCAAATTAATTTCAATTAATATAACAAGAGCCAGTTTGTGAAAACTAATTCTAAAATTCACACAAAAAATAAAAGATAGAGAAATAGCTCAATAATATACCATTTGTCTAGCATGTACAAAGACCTGTGTGCAAGCCCAGTACTCCTCCAAAAATATAAAAGAAAAGGAAGAAAGAAATACCAAGAAAATCCTAAAAATGAAGAAGAGAACCAAATTAATCAAACATCAAAGCCACTTGATTAATTATTATAACAAAGTATACTGGTGTATGAATAGATAAGATAATGACTCAAAGTCTGGAAAGAGACCAAATCACACTGTACAGGAAATTTTAATACAAAAAGAATGTCACAACTTTAATCAATGAGGAAAAATATTAACTTTATAGTAAGCTTTTGGACCAGACTTGGTGGTACAGACCTGTAATCCTAGTTACATGAAAAGTGAGACAAGAGGGTTCAAAATTCAAGGTCTACTTTGGCTAAGTAGTACTCAGTGGCAGAGCGCCAGCCTAACCTGAGCCCTAGTTCACTCTCCAATACTGCAATACTACATAAACAAATGTCAGAGGTACAACATAGTAGCCATCTAGAAAGAGTAAATTTAATAGTAAAATTAATTTAAAAGTAAATTTTGTAGTGAAATTTTGGTTTCTTTAGAACCACAGAAATATAAAAACCTGTTTTCGTTAATCTCAGGTGTGGGTTATGGGACTGCTTTGGACTGTCCACAGCAGCTGACTAGGATTTGCCTCATGCTCTACTAGGGGTGTTATCTTGCCAGCTGCCGAAGATTTTGCAAGTAAGTGACATTTGGAGTTCTGGGGATTTTTCAGAGGATATATAAATGCTAGAGCCCCAACAGTAGGGGCTGGCTGGCTGGCTGGTGGTTGGATTAGGTCTATTGTGGTTTAGTAAGTAGTCATGTTTGAAGAGACGAAAAGAAGAAACTAGATATCCTGATAGCAAAGATCTTGCCCAAAGGAACGTGATGCCCTAATCAGTAGGAAGTAGTCTAAGGATATTGTCACCCTCTTTTCCCCTGTCCTTTTCTCTCTCCTACTTAGTGTTAGGGGGTTGAAAGGGTAGAAATAAAGGTGAAGAAGGATGGAAGAAAGAACCCACAAAGTAGCCAACGTTCAGCTACACTATTTAATATAAAATAATAAAACTACAAAATTTCTAAAGAAAGGAGGGGCTACAGAGAGGGATCAGTAAGCAAAGTACTTGTCACATGAGCATGAAGACCTGAGCTCGGTCCCCAGCACTCCCGTGAGAAAGCCAGAAGTGGTGGCTTACTCCTTTCATTCCAACAGAGGGAAGCAAAGGCAGCCGGGTCTCTGTGAGTTCAAGGACAGATGCCCTACATAGCCAGTTTCAGGACAGTCAGGACTACACAGAGAGACCTTGTCTCAAGTAATCAAAGTATAAAAAACAAACAAACAAACAAAAAAAGAAATCAAAGTATAATGAGATAGGTGTCGTGGTGCAGTGTATGTCTTTAAACATAGCACTTCTGGAAGCAGAGACAGAAAGATCTCTTATCAGGCCTGCCTGATCTACAGAGCAAATTTCAAAACAGCCAAAGTTATACAAAGAAACCTTGTCTCAAAAATAATACATAAATAATAAATAGTATTAATAAAAATAAATAAATAGGCCGGGCGGAGGTGGCGCACACCTTTAATCCCAGCACTTGGGAGGCAGAGGCAGGCAGATTTCTGAGTTCAAGACCAGCCTGGTCTACAGAGTGAGTTCCAGGACAGCCAGGGCTATACAGAGAAACCTTGTCTTGAAAAACCAAAAAAAAAAAAAAAATCATATTCGAACCAAAATGCATATGAATGCAATTTTTAAAAGTAAGTTTGGGGCTAGAGAGATGGCTCACCTATTAAGAACACTTGCTGTTCTTTCAGAGGATCCAGATCCGATTCCCAGCACCTACCTGACAACTGACACACTGTCTGGCTCCCATGAGCACCAGCATGGTGCATATGGTACAAAGTCACATGCAAGCAAAATACCCATATGCATAAGATTGAAGATAAATAAATTAAAACAAACAAAATCAATTAAAACAAACAAAATTAGATGCTCAATAAAAAACAAAAATATTGTATTTTAAAACACAAAACAGCCAAATACAGGCCTATACCAGAGACTGTAACATAAATAGAAATTCAAAACCAGTCCTGTCAATACAGTAAGCTTGAAGCTAGCCAGAAAACTCATGCTTACACACTTGTGCATATACACACACCACAAAAGAGGGTTGGCAGAATGTTTGCCTAACATGTACAAGGCCCTGGATTCCTTTGTAAATAGCATAACAAAAAAAAAACAAAACAGGTAGAAGTTATGAACGCACTCTCTCCAAATAGTTTAAAGAACACCTGGCAGTTCACAGTTTACATAATCCAGCACTCAGAAGGCTGAGACTGGCAGTGAAAGTGTGGCGGTATGTGCCTGTAATCCCAACTCTTGGGAAGTGTGGACAGCTGGATCTTTGGGAGTTCAAAGCCAGCCAGGGTTACAGGCTGAGACTCTACCTTAAAAAAACAGTAACAAACAACAAAACATCACAAACAACTGTTAACGCTGCAGGAATTCTGACCATCAAAAACCACACAAAACAAGCTGAGACATCACTCACCTTGAACACTTCGGAAAAGAACCCAGATCCTATTTTTTCACGGGTGAAGTCATCCAAACTCGTCAGTCTGGAAAAGGCACTGATAATCGCACGATATGAAGAAGATGAAACTCTTCCCACCTGCACAGTGTTCCCATCCCCTCCACCACCTCCTTCAAATTCTTCCAGACGCTCCACACGTGGGGGAAATCCTGCAATTGAGTTCCGCTTGCTCCGATCCATAATCTCTATCACTTCTTCATTTAAGAAGAAACTCCACACATAATTTTTGTTCAATGTTACTTCTTTTCCAGTGTGATACTACAGGAAAAATAAACACATACATGCATTTTACTAAAACCATTAATGACTACAAGAAAATTAACAAACTCTCAATGCAAGAATATTTCCATTTGTACTGATTTCCAGATCTAAACAATATTTCTGTGTCTTCACTTTCAAAATAACAGTGATAAACACAAAAAGCAAGCTGTAATAAACCCACCTTTAATGTGACTAGAATATGAAGATCACAGATTACATTCTTTTAGAAAAATTAAGAACTATTTATTTCATTTCATGTGGATGAGTGACTTGCCTGCATGCTTGCCTGACACTCAAAGCGGTTAAAAGAGGCCTTCAGATCCCCTGGAATTAGAGTTAGAATTTTTGTTATCCTGGCTAGTTTTATATCATCTTGACACATGTGGAGTTACTTGGGAAAAGGAACTCTCAACTGTTGTTTTAAAAAAACTAAATTCCAGCCGGGCAGTGGTGGCGCATGCCTTTAATCCCAGAGCTTGAGAGGCGGAGGCCGGGGGATTTCTGAGTTCGAGGCCAGCCTGGTCTACAGAGTGAGTTCCAGGACAGCCAAGATTACACAGCGAAACTCTGTCTCAAAAAAACAAAACAACAACAACAACAACAACAAAAAACTAAATTCCAGGGCTGGAGAGATAGCTTAGCTTAAGAGCACAGATCACTCTTAACCTGAGTTCAATTCCCAACAGCCACATGTTGGCTCACAACCATCTGTAATGGGATCTAATGCCCTCCTTCTGCTGTGTCTGAAGACAGAGACAGTGTACCCACATACATAAAATAAATAAATCTCTTTTTTTTTTTTTTTTTTTTTTTTGAGACAGGGTTTCTCTGTGTAGCTCTGGCTGTCCTGGAACTCACTCTGTAGACCAGGCTGGCCTCGAACTCAGAAATCCGCCTGCCTCTGCCTCCCAAGTGCTGGGACTACAGGCGTGCGCCACCACCGCCCGGCTAATAAATCTCTTTTAAAAACAAACAAACAAAAGAAAAAAACAAATTCCAAATGTTCAATTTTACCACATGAGGACTGGGGAGCCAGAAGCTGTGGTGAAAGGCAGCTAGCTCAGAAAGGCAGCTCTTACCCAGCCGGCCTTCCTACCAAGCAGACTACTACACCAGCCCTGCTGTGGGGCCCGTATGACCTTAGAAGCCCTATTCTCCTGCCCCTACCTCATAGATGCTAGGGTTAGAATGCTCAGAATTGTTGCAGCTTGTCGAAGCTCAATGGGTCTGATTTTGCATTCTCAACTAAGTAGGGAGAGGTAAAGGATTTTACCTCTGGGCTGGGCTGGCTTGGTAGGAGTCTTGTTACAAGTATAGCATAATAAACTGAAAATTGTTATATGTTTATTTTGAAAAATAGCATATCTTTGCTCATAGGACCTACATTTCTTTTTTGAAAGAAGGTGTCTTATTCAGAATCCCAGACTAGCCTCAAACCAGATTCTCCTGCTTCAGCCTCTGCAATGCTGAAATAGCATCCACTTATCACTACATTTTTTAAGAGGGAGGAGAAAAGTCTGGGGATTTATTTTGTTTTCAGTTAACACCATGTTTTAGTAAGGGTTTCTACTGCTGCAATGAACTACCATGACCAAAAAGCAAAGTCGGGGAGGAAAGGGTTATTCAGTTTAGCTTCCATACTGCTGTTCATCACCAAAGGAAGTCAGGACAGGAACTCACACAGAGCAGGAACCTAGAGGCAGGAGCTGATGCAAAGACCACAGAGGGCTGCTGCTTACTGCCTTGCTTCCCATGGCTTGCGTAGACTGCTTTCTTATAGAATGCAGAACCACCAGCCCAGGGATGAAACCACCCATAATGAGCTGGGTCCTCCCCCATCAATAACGAAGAAAAAGCCCTTCAGCCAGATCTTATGGAGGCATTTTCCCAATTAAGGTTCCTTGCTTTCGGATAGCTCTAGTCTGTGTGTCAATTGACACAAGACTAGCCAGCACACACAATTATCGAGGCCTATATACATAAGCTCAGCAGGAAGATGCTAAGAATTACTTGTGGGCCAAGTATTATTCAAGTCTAGCCTGGGCTACACAGCAAGCACATCTCAAACAAACAAACAAAACAAGGTCTGCCTCTGCTATATAGCAAGTTGGGCAGGCATGGACCACGTGAGATCCCATCTAAAAAAAATAATAAAGTAAAAAAGAGCTATGTATGTTTGTACATGTATGCTTATAATCTAAACATTTAGGAAGTAGAGACAGGTGATTCAGGATTTCAAGTCCAGTTACAAAGCAAGTTTTTTAGGCAAGTCTATTACTACAGAAGAAAGTGTCTTCAAAAGAGGGAACAAAGGAAATATACATAGTATACTCTATATTTAGCACAGTAATGGCATTCTGATCTTCTGAGCACACATCAGAATGCCATGGAAACGTGGACAGTGAAGACCGTGCCGGTGAGGATTCAGAGAGGAGGACTCTCCCAGGAACTGGGCTAGAGGCCATTCACACTCTACTCCAGCAAAGAATCTGGTGGTGCTTTTGACCATCTCCTCAGAATGGCAGTGAGACTGCATTTAAAAATAATCATCGTAGCTGGGCGGTGGTGGCGCACGCCTTTAATCCCAGCGCTTGGGAGGCAGAGGCAGGCAGATTTCTGAGTTCGAGGCCAGCCTGGTCTACAGAGTTAGTTCCAGGACAGCCCGGGCTACACAGAGAAACCCTGTCTCGAAAAACCAAAAAAAAAAAAAAAAAAAAAATTGTTGTTTAAAGTTGTTTGAAGGAGAGAATTCCAAGACAACAGAACAAAGAGACTGTGGCATAGTTGTAGCTCACAGTATTTACAACTTACTGAGTGGGGAGGGGGGAGGGGGAGAGGGGGGAAGAAAAAAGAAAGACATGAAAATGTGCACTACAACAACAACAAAAAAAGTGTGAACCCTGTCAAAGTTATGGATAGAAGTGTGCAGCTTAGTAAGGAAAAGAACCTGAAGCCAATAAAAGTTGAGGGTGGGCAGATTGAGACCAAGCAGCTGTAGATGTTAAAGAGATTAGCACCATTATGGAGACGCTTGAGACTTTGTACGAGCTCAACAGGAAACAAGATACCACACATTGAAAGCTCCAAGGTGTAACAAAGCAAATTTCCTATGAGAGTATCAGAGAGGACAGAGCCTTCAGGGTACTTACTAGAACACTGCTGCCTGAGCAGCTGGCTCAGCTACTGACGACACAGGGATGGCTGCAGCTGTAGTCTCTAGAGGGCCTGGCTACTCTTCTCCTTCTCTCCTCTTGTCTCCTCCCTTTCCTTCCCCGCCTCCTCCCGCCCCTTTTGAGTTTACTGAGACAAGGTTTCTCTGTGTATCTGTGTGGCCCACCCTCAAGCTCACAGAGATCTGCCTGCTTCTGCGTCCTGAGTGCTGGGATTAAAGGCGTGTGTCACTACTCCCAGCCTTCCTGGCTACATTTTAGAGCTGGCAGAACTTGGCATTATCTACATGGTGCTGATTTTTCAGGCATTCCAGATACAAGAGGTGGTCATGGAGGCTGGTACCAAGTTAGCAGAGGCCAAGCAACATGCAGCAGGTTTGGAGTCTATGCATGAGAATACTGAGTGATCTGTGATGAGTCCATAAAGAAGCCGGACTTACAGTGGAGACTCCATGACACTGGAGGTTCCAGAGATGTGAGACATCTCCAACGAGACCTGCAGGTACTGAGCACAGCTTATCCAAGAGGATGGCTGCGTATACTGTAGGCAAAACTGGAGGGCCAGGGCTACCCAAGCCCACTGGAACCCAGACAATGTCGTGAGGAGCCATGAAACTACATGGTTTTATGTTTGTGCTGCTACATTTTGGTCTTGCTTTGAGCCAATTATTTCTTTCTGTGACTATATTCCTTCTTTTAGCATGGGAATATTAACTTTTGTGCATTGTATATTAGAAGTATATAAGTTTTTTTTTCTTGATTTTCTAAAGCCTCACAGTTAAAAGCTAGCCTTGAAGCCAGGCATGGTAGTACATACCTATAATCTCAGCACATATTAGGAAGATTCAAGAGAGTCAGTTAAAGGTAACCCTTAGCTTAGCTACACTGTGAGTCTCAAGATCAGTCTCAGCTACATGAGACCCCGTCAAAAAGAGAGAGGCAGAGAACATATCTTGAGACTCAGAAGAGACATTAGACTTGTGAACAGGGTTAGAGCTGTTAAGGCTTTGGGGACCTGTAAAAGATGACCTAAGGGCATTTTGCATTATATGATGAACGCTGAGGGAAGCAGCAGCTGCCTTGTCTAGCCTTAATAGAAGAGGAGATGCCTAGTCTTACTGCAATTTGATATGCTGTGGCTGGCTGATCCTCACAGAGGCCCTTTTCTCAAAAGAAAAGAGGAGTGGATGGCAGGGGCAAGGTGAGAGGAGGGAAAAGAAACTATGGTCTTTCTAAATAAAAATTAAAAAATAAATAAATTCTGAGCAAGAAAAAATAAATTAGCCAGGCAGTGGTGGTGCATACCTTTAATCACAGCACTTGGGAGGCAAAGGCAGGCAGATTTCTGAGTTCCAGGCCAGCCTGGTCTACAGAGTGAGTTCCAGGACAGCCAGGGCTACACAGTGAAACCCTGTCTCAAAAACAAAAACAAACAAAAAGAAAGAAAGAAAGAGAAGAAAGAAAGAAAGAAAGAAAGAAAGAAAGAAAAAAGAAAAAGAAAAAATAGATTAACACTGGGCAAGAAGGGCCACGAGTGTAATATTATACTTTAAAGCCACAGTTCTCAATCCATGGGTCCCTGACCCTTTGGAGGTTAGGCACAGAGGTTGCCTAAGACCACTGGAAAACACAGATAGTTACATTACGATACTTAACAGTAGCAAAGTTACAGGGTTTTTTTTTTTTTTTTGGGGGGGGGGGGTGTTTTTTTAGGTTTTTCAAGATGAGATCCCTAGACCATTAGTGAGGTACACATTTGGGTATGTCTGAGAGATTTCCTAGAGAGGATTAGCTAAGGAGAGCAAACACAGCTAGAATATGTGTAGCACCAACACGAGCTGGAGTCTGAATAAAGGAGGTCAGAGAAAAAAACCAAGTGAGTGCCCGTAGTCTGCTTCTTTATCCATGAGACGTGAGCAGGAAACTCCCACAACTACAGAGCTGCCTGCCGCCACGCCTTCCCTACCATGAACAACATCCCCTCAAAACTGTAAGCCAATACAAGTTCTCCCTTAAATTGCTTTTTGAGAGGTTACCTGTTCACAGCAAGGAGAAAAACCAGTAACATAGAAACTAAATTCATAACAGCAACTGCTTTGATAGGGGAAAAAATGAGACATGGAATGAAAATAAAAAGAATTCTAATGTTTATATTTTATTGGCCTTTTACTGAAAAACAAAAACCTGCCAGGTGGTGGTGGTGCACACCTGTGATGCAGCCCTTGGGAGGCAGAGGCAGGCAAATCTCTGAGTTTGAGGTCAGCCTGGTCTACAGAGTGAGTTCCAGGACAGCCCAAGCTACACAGAGAAACCCTGTCTCGAAAAAACCAAAAAAAAAAAACATACTTTACTTCATCATTATTATATATGTGTGTGCATGATGTGGTGTACATATTTGTGCGGGGTATATGTTCATGTATGATGGTGCTTATGCACTTGTGTCTGTGTATGAGTATGTGCATGTGAATGTAGGCATGAATTCCTGGGTGCTAGATGTCAAACTCCAGTCCTCTGCAAGAGTAGTGCTCTTATTAATAAGCTTCTCTCCAGTTCCTCCACTGCTTTTTTTTTTTTTTTTTTTTTTTTTTTTTCCGGTTTTTTTGAGACAGGGTTTCTCTGTGTAGCCCTGGCTGTCCTGGAAGTTACTCTGTAGACCAGGCTGGCCTCGAACTCAGAAATTCATCTGCCTCTGCCTCCCAAGTGCTCGGATTAAAGGGAAAATATATGTTTTTCAATCATTGCATCTTTCTGGTAAATGTAAGAGTTATTTTAATTGTCTGTTACTGCTAAAATTTATATTTCGAAGGGTACCATGAGTGTCAAAAGGTGCTATTCCAGGGATGGAGAGATGGTTCAGTGGTTAAGACAAGTAATCCAGGGTCAGAAAACATGTTACTTAATTAACATTTCATACATTACAAATAGTAAGCCGGGCGGTGGTGGCGCACGCCTTTAATCTCAGCACTTGGGGAGGCAGAGGCAGGTGGATTTCTGAGTTCAAGGCCAGCCTGGTCTACAGAGTGAGTTCCAGGACAGCCGGGGATACACAGAGAAACCCTATCTCAAAAAAAAAAAAAAAACCCAAATAGTATATTTTCTGATTTTAAAACTGCAAGTCGTCCTCTGCCTTCTGGGTGCTCACTATGGCTCAAGGAGCTCCTCCCTGAATTAATAAATATATGCTTTAAAACACAGCAGTCTCCTCCAAGTCCCCGAGGAAAGTTTTGTTCTCTCTCTCTCTCTCTCTCTCTCTTTCTCTCTCTAACCTATCCATCCATCCATCCATCCATCTATCTACCTATTTACTTTTAAACAGGGTCTCATTATTTTGCCTGTCCTAGAATTCACTATGTAGACTTCAGTCAAACTCAGAGAGATCCAATAGCCTCAGTCTCTTGAGTGCTGGGATTAAAGGTACATGCCACTATGCCTGGCAACTTTAAACATTTTATTATTTTGTGTGCATATATGTGTGTGATTGTATATGTACACATACCCAGAATAAGAGAACAGGTTCTGTAGAGGTCAGAGTACAGCTTGCAGGTTGGTTCCCTCCACCATGTTAGTCCCAGGGATCAAACTCAGGTTGTCAGCAGGTGCCTTTACTCACTTAGCTGAGCCATATCAGCAGCCTTTGTGTGGTTTATCCATAACTTTCTTGCCTTTGATAGCTAATTAAAATTTGTCAGAGAGCCAGGTGTGATGGTGCCTTTATTCCCAGCACTTGGGAGGCAGAGGCAGGCGGATTTCTGAGTTCGAGACCAGCTTGGTCTACAGAGTGAGTTCCAGGACAGCCAGGGCTACACAGAGAAACCCTGTTTGAAAAAACAAAAAACAAAAAGAAAAACTTATCTTTTCAAGCTGGGGCTATAGCTCAGTTAGCAGAGTGTTTACCTAGCTTGTACAAAGCCCTGGGCTCATCCCTTGACATCACCAGATGTGGTGCACATGCCTGTAACCCCAGCACCCAGGAAGTGGAGGTGGGAGGAGCACAGATTCACGGGATCCTTGGATATACAGTGAGTTTGAGGGCATCCTGAGTCACATGAGACCGTAAGAGAAAAAGAAGGAAGGAGGAGGGAAGGAAGAAGAAAGGAAAGAAGAAAAACGTAGATTTTAAGCACTACACAGACTACTGGTTCAGTATGAGTGATTTGTTTGTTTTGTGTTTTGTTTGTTTTCAAGACAAGATCTCTCTGTGGAGCCCTGTCTTTGCAAACACTAGCACTGTAGGCCAGGCTAGTCTCAGACTCAGACATCCTCCTGCCTCTGCTTTCCAAGCACTAAAGGCAAACGTGTCAAACCTGACAGCTAAGTGTGAGTTATTTTAAGCTGGTAAAAACTTGGATTTTCTTCTTACTGCTGGGGATGGGACCCAGAGTCTCGCACATGCTAGATAAGCATTCTTTCCTGAGCCTGTGCTCAGGCAGAATATGGACTTTTTTATAAAATGAAAATTGGTAATACTCCATCTCTCATATAATAATAGCTCAGATAGAGTCTCACTGCTTCTCAAGTAGAAGCATGTGAAAATCCGCCTGAGGGAGGCTGATCTCCTTGTCAAGGAGGCTGGGGGTGTGGGGTAGGCAATCCTGGCATTTTAGTGGGCAGGAGCCAAAGAATCTGAATGTCCTGCAATGCAGAGCACAGTCCTGCACAACAAAGACTTGTCCTCCCTGGAATGCCAGCAGCGCCCAGCTGAGATGCCTGCACTGGAAAAGCTTCATCGCTTTTGTCCTGAAACAGGAAATGTCCTTTAGTGGTCTTTCAAAAATGCCAAAATTATGTGGCTTACAAGGAAACAAACACATTTCTTGTTTGGCTTTTAAGACTGTCTAGTTATATAGCCCTGGATGACCTAGAACTTGCTACACAGACCAGGTTGGCCTTAAACTCGGAGATCCTCCTGTCTCTGCCACCCAGGCACTGGGATTAAAGGCCTGCACCTGGTCAAACATTTTTTGTACCTCTGTTACAAAGTGGACTTTTAGACAGAAGAAAGGAGAGGAGAGTTGAGGGGAAGAGGATGGTGGAAGAAGAAAGGGAAGAGGGAAAAGGGAGGAAAGAGAGAGGGAGATTCTAACCAGCATCTTTTGTAAAGTTAATTTCATTTACATTGAGATTGGAAAGGCTGGAGAGATGGCTCAGCAGTTAGGATTCCCAGCACCCACATTTTGGTTCCTAACCTTTGACATGTAACTCCATTTCCCGGGGATATGACATCCTCTTTGGATCTCCTCAGACACTGCATGCACATGGTGCTCAGACATACATGCAGGTAAAACACCCCAAAACCATGAAATAAATTTTCTTTTAGCTTTTCTTTTCTTTTTTTTTTTTTTTCCTTGATTTTTCAAGAAAAGTTTTTTTTCCTGTGTAGTCCTGGCTGTCCTGGAACTAGCTCTGTAGACCAGACTGGCCTCAAACTCACAGAAATCCATCTACCTTGGAAACTCCCACCCTGCCAGTGATGGCCTTAAAGGTGGACACTGTCACCATCCAGCCTTAAAAACTTTTTAAAAGAAACAAAGTAGGTAGAATTAGAAGTTGTGATGCAGGCTGCTAAGACAGCTCAGTGGGTAAAGGCGCCTGCCACCAGAGTTCCATCCCTAAGACCCACATGGTAGAAGGAGAGAACTTACTGGGAAGTTATCTATACCCTCTACCTAAACAAATAACAAGTGTATGCACAGACATACACTAAATAAGTAAATAAATAAATAAATAAATAAATAGAATTTTAAATAGAACCATTTTTTTTTTTTTAAATTACAATTGGAGCCAGGCGGTGGTGGCACACACTTTTAATCCCAACACTTGGGAGGCAGAGGCAGGCGGATTTCTGAGTTCGAGGCCAGCCTGGTCTACAGAGTGAGTTCCAGGACAGCCAGGGCTATACAGAGAAACCCTGTCTCGAAAAACCAAAAAAAAGAAAAAAAATTACAATTGAAACCAATTGAAAAAAAGATGATAAACTAAATATCCTATACTTTTTTTAATCTTTCCAAAATGAAAATTCTATAAACCATTTCCTAAGGAAACTTTGAGGATTCTCAGATCACCCTCTTAGCTGAAATGTTCTATAGAGAACTGCAGGCACCATTTACCATGGCCCATACATTCTGACAATTGTTTCTATTTTTTAATTTATTTTTATTTTATGTACATTGGTGTTTTGCCTGCATGCATGTCTGTGTGAAGGTGTTAGATCCCCCAGAACTAGAACTACAAACAGTTGTGAACTGTCATGTGGGTGCTGGGAATTGAACCAGGGTCCTCTGGAAGAGGAGCCAATGCTATTAACCAATGAGCCATCTCTTCAGCCCCAACCAATTATTACATATATATATATATATATATATATATATATATATATATATATATATATATATGTTTCCTCTAATCTTCATGATATCTCTGCAAAGTATGCATTATCACCCATGTAAGGGAGGAAGGTCACTGAGTGTGGTGGCACACATCTTTAATCTAAGCAATGGGAGATAGAGGCAGGTGGATCTGATCTACAAAGCAATTCCCCTTGACAAGAATTCACAGGGAGATTTCTGTCTCAAGTAATAAAAAGGGGAGATAGGTAAGACTGTCAAATTAAGACCAGTTGGAAGATAATACAGGGGTTCAAAAGTTAAGTTTCCAAAGCTAAGCACTTACCACTATAAAGTGTCTCCCTCCACAAACACAGCTACATTCCTGTTAATTACAGGAAGTACTACTAGTCTCTACCCTCCCTGAACAGAGAGACTAAAATATATACAAACCACATCTTGCCAGCAACCTCTAACAGGCAGGGGTTCTTAACCTGTAGGTCTCATATCAGATATTTACGTCATGACTCAACAGTAGCAACATTACAGTTATGAAGTAACAACAAACATAATTTTATGGTTGGGGTCACCACTGGGGAACTGTTCTAAAGGGTCGCAGTGTTAGCAAGGTTGAGAACCGCTGCTCTAAGGCTTTTTTTTTTCCTTTGGTTTTTCAAGACAGGGTTTCTCTGTGTAGCCCTGGCTGTCCTGGAACTCACCCTGTAGACCAGGCTGGCCTCGAACTCAGAAATCCGCCTGCCTCTGCCTCCCAAGTGCTGGGATTAAAGGCGTGTGCCACCACTGCCCGGCTGCTCTAAGGCTTTTAAAAGACTTTAGTCACTTAATTATTATAAAGCAAAAACTACTAATGATCCTAACAGACTTCTTTTTGTTGTTCAACTGTTGTGTGTCCGTTTGTTTGTTTATCCTAGGGTTTTGTTCATATGGAGGTTTGTTAATTGTTGTTGCCTCCTCCCCAAGCCCCCCCCCCCCAAAAAAAAAACAGATTTTCTAAGGAATAGATAACAAACTAGCAGAGAAAAAAAAATGCCAATTCATTGCCATTCCTTCTAAACACACAGTGTTTGTTTCTTTTTCTTTTTGAGACAAGGTCTCATGGAAGGCCAGGCTGATCTCAGATTCCCTAAGTAGCTAAGGATTACCCTAAATTTCTGATACTCCTCACTCTACTTCCCAGATACGAGTCAACACTCCCAGTTTTATGCCCTGCTGGGGCTCTGTGCTTGGTAGGCAAGCACTCTACCAACTGTGCTATGTCCCCACACTCACCGATGTGCCATATACTAACATCACAAAACAAGGCAAACAACACTTCACAATAGTGAAGGCACAAATAAAACCCTACAATACACTACAGCCCCATCAACATATAACAAGATAGCATATTGTCAGGCCAGTACTGAGAATCTTCTATGTCCATACACACACACATATACACCAAAAAACAAACAAACAAAAGTTGGTGAGGAAGACTCTCAAAATGAGGAAAATAGCAAATTTTACAACCAAGATAATAAAGAATAGAAAAAGAATACAAATATAATATGCTGATGTCCTAATTATTTTGTTTGTTCTAAAATCATAAAAACTCTTTAACTGATCTAAAAATAGAATAAGAATTTGTTCTGTGTGATATGTAAATTGGCCATTCGTTTTCCAGAATAGCATATTCTGTGTTTCAAGACCAAACACATGGCAAATCTATATGACAGGTCAGCTCAGCAGCTATCCTTTCCATGGACCAACACAGCAAATGCAGACACATTTCAGGATGGTTGCATAATTAAAACTAAAAGCAGTACTGCTGAGTTTGACACCCTGCTGTGAAATAATAAATTGCAATTGCCATTCAAACCAAAGGCATTCTAGCATAAAACTGACATCCCCTACTTAGCTGCAAACATCACAATGGCATCTACTAGTGTCAGACACATCAAAAGATAGTTCTTAAAAGTGTGTTGGTTCTTTTGAGTAACTACCATATTTGCTATGAAAATAGATCCACCAGGCTCAGGCCAGGCAGGGCCACAACATAAAATAGAAATTTAGGCTGAAAGTTACAAAAACATTTGGAGGTAAATTAGTTCAAATGTCTTAACCATTTACAGGAATCTCTGTAGTTTTTGTTTGGTTTATTAGTTTGTTGTTTTATTGAGATGAAGTTTCACACTAGTCCATGCTTGCCTGGAACATATAGCAACTCTCCTGCCTCATCCTCCTGAGTTTACTCCTCCAGAGATTACTGGCACACATCTGGCTAGGACTTCCTTCTATGAACTGCCCACATGAGATCATGGAGATGGCTCAGCAGGTAAAAGTGCTTGTGGAGCAGACTTACAACCTGAGTTCAATCTCTGGTACCCACAGTAAAGGAAAGAGCTGACTCCTTGAAAGTTGTCCTTTGACATCCTCATATGCACTAAAACCCCACCCATATAGGATAAATAAAGAAATGTGATTAAAAAATTTTAAGCTGTGTGACCAACGATGACAACAAACTTCTGATCCTCCTGCTTCTACCTCCTCAGTAGCAGGATTCCTGGCATGCACCACCATAGCAGTTTTATACAGTCATCCAGAACTCATGCATCCTCTGCAAGCACTCCAGCAAGCAAGCTACATCCCCTGTCCAGATGTTCAGATTCTTACAGATTTTTTTTTTCCAATAAAAGAAAAACACGACTTTGTAGTATATATTACTTAATTTGAATACTGGATCTGAGGCTAATAATTAAAACAACAGCCAGTAAATAAATACCAAAATGTATATTTTTCTTTAATAATATTCCCACTATTTCACAGGTATGAACGGGTTCAACAGCATCCTTTCATACTAGCTGGAAGGATGTAAACTACAACCTATAATAGTTTTCATATATCACCCATGACAGCTGAAAATCTTTAGTGAGCCAGCACCGTGCTCACACTTGTTATCCCACAGGGAAAAGGCCGAGGCTGGATCTCTTGAGTTTGAGTCCAGCCCAAGCTATAGCATGAGATTCTATCTCAACAAAGTAGGGTAAAATCTTCAAAGATATCTGCTTCTTTGTTGTTGTTGTTGTTGTTTGTTTGGGGGGTGGGGGGGTTCCAGATAGGGCTTCTCTAGCCTCTTGTCCTGGAACTCACTCTATAGATGAGACTGCCCTCAAACTCAGAGATCTGCCTGCCTCTGCCTTCTGAGTGCTGGGATTAAAGGTGTGCGTCACTACCACCCAGCTGTAGTTAATCTCTCAACTGCTGAGCTATCTCTTCTGCCCTCCTAGCTCCGATTTCATCCATCTTTTGACTCTTCTATTCATAGACACAATCTACTTATGTGCTTAGTATTAATTGTCAACTTGACAAAATCTAGACACCCGCGATAGTCACCTCATTTGGGTATGCCACTGAGGATCACTGGACTGCATTCATCAGGTGAGAAGCCCCGTGCACTGTGCAGAACACCACTCCTGGCTTTGATCCTGGAGAAGGGGAACTGAGCGACAGCATGCTAATCCAATCTCTCTCTACTTTCTGATTATGAGTGAGATGTGACCTGCCATTTCTGAGTCCTACTACCTTGACTTCTCCACCACAGTGGACGGACCCTGGGATTGTGGGTCAGAATGAAGCCTTTCTCTTTTGAGCTGCTTATTTGTAACGCCTGCTGACACGCCAGTGCCCATGCATGTGACATTGTTTCTCCTCAGTGTGTTCTTGGTTTCTTCCACATGGAAGCAACTAAAATGAGAAGTGCTCTCTGACCTTTCAATCTCCTTTGTCTGTGCTTTGATATGATACTGTCCAGCACAAATCCTTATTACAGTTATCTTACTGTACATTAATTGTTGCTTATCTGGTTTCTTCTGGACTATGAGCTCCATAAGGACATGGACTTGAACGTGCTCACCTTCAAATGAATTATGGTATATAAATTTTAGTACTGGATATAAGTCAAATGTATAGTTGGGGGGAAAGGTAAAATTTAGGCATTGAGATTCAAATTTTAGGGTTTTTTATTCTGGATTTAGTTTGGCTTTTTGTTGTCAAGTGTCTGAAATGTGTTCTGGTGCATGTGCATATGTGCATGTCTGCTTTGTGTTCTGAAGACGGAATCTCCAACTGGATCTTGCTGATTATACTAGACTGACTGGCCAGTGAGCCTCAGGACTATCCTCTCTACTTCCCTAGCATTGGGATTATAGATACATGCCATTATATCACAGTTTTCTATATGAGATTTGGAGATTAAACTTGGGTCAAATCCTCATGCATGTACCATAAGTACTTTATCAATTGAGCTATCTCACCTTATGGCAATTCAAACTCTATATTAGAAAAATATTCATTCTTTCTCTCTTTTCTTTTTCTTTCTTTTTTTTTTTTTTTTTGAGACAGGGTTTCACTGTGTAGCCCTAGCTATACTGAACTTACTCTTTAGTCCAGGCTGGCTCAAACTTGGAGATCCTCCTGCCTCTGCCTCAAGAGTACTGGGTGGAATTAAAAGTATATGGCATCATGGCTGGCATATATTTATTCTTTCATTTGCTTAATTAACAAATTACTTATCTAGCATCTCCTAGAGGCCATATATATACCATGCTAAGCCCTTGAGACACATGCACACAAGAGGATATATACAGGTTCAAAACAACTATTAACTTAGTGAATCTTGAGCAGTGTGGTAGTTTAAATAAGAATGGCCTCTACAGGGTTAGAGAGATGGCTCAGCGGTTCAGATCGTTCAGAGCACTAGCTGTTCTTCCAGAGGTCCTGAGTTTAATTCCCAGCAACCACATGGTGGCTCACAACCATCTATAATGGGATCTGAAGCCCTCTTTTAGCATGCAGGTAGGTGTACATGCAAATAGAACACTCATATACATAAAATAAATAAATGAATCTTAAAAAAAAAAAAAAAAAAAAAAAAAAAAGAATGGGCCCCCTACAGCTCTCATTTCACCAGGGAGTTTGGAAAAATAAGTGGGTGGGGCCTTACTGAAGTGGGTGTGGCCTTGTGGGAGGAAATTTGTCACTGGAGGTAGGCTTTGAGATTTCATAAACCCATGTCAGGCCCAGTTGTTTGCTCTCATTCTCTCTGTGTGTGTGATTTAGCAGCTAATGCTAATTTTCAGGTCCTTCATATTTTGTTAACCCAGAACCCAGGCTAATGGTTGTCATGACAATGGACTAAACCTCTGAAACTATAAGCAAGCCCCCAATTAAATGCACATACCTTTAATCCCAACACTCAAGAGGCAGTAGCAGGTGGATCTCTGAGATCAAGGCTAGCTTGGTCTACTGAGCTCCAGGGCAGTCAGGGCAACACAGAAAAACCTTGTCTTGAAAACAAAAAATCAGTTTTCTCTTATCAGAGTTGCCTTGGTCATGGTATCTCTTCACCTGAACTGAACACTAAGATAGGCAGACTATGAGAAACTTATATCTTCTGAAATCTTCTCTATTTCCCAATTCTTTTTTCATTCCCAGCTCTTTTGAGACTGTCTTGCTATGTACTCTAGGCTATCTTCAAATTTAAGAACCTTAAGACCCTGTACTGAGATCACAGGCACAGGCCATTATATCAGCTTCCCAGTGTTCTCATTTTCCTTTGGTTTTGATATTTTCCAGCTCATTAGTGAAAATGCATTACTTTGATAATCACAATTTTTATGAGTTCCCAAAAGTTATAATTTGTGCCAATCCACAGGAACTGTACTCAGAATAAACAGAATATACATTTATGAACCTTAGCTAATGTGAGAGTAAAAATTCAAAACCTCTAATCACATTCTAATACAAAAAAACAACAAAACTAAAACATGGGGGGAAAAAAAGCCCAGTCAGCTGAAGATCGTGATAGGAAATGGTCTCAGTGCAAGGATCACTACTGGAAGGGACAGCCCAAAATGATGCTAGTTAGCAAGGTGAATAAAGAAAGGCAACTATTAACCATACGTTAATGGAAATAGCAGAAGAAAAATACTTCAAATGATCTTAGAAGGGCTGGAGAAGGAGATCAGAGGTTAAGAGCACTTGATGCTCTTCCAGAGAACCCTGAGTTCAGACCTCATAACCCATGTCAGGTGATTTGCAATTACCTACAGTTCCAACTCCAGGGGAGCTAACACTCTCTTCTAGTCTCCTTGAGCACCTGAACACATGTGACATAAGTGTATACACACACACACACGGGTCTTTTTAGGTTTATTTCTATTTTGTGTATATTGGTGTTTTGCCTGTACATTTTGTCTGTATATCACATGTACATAGTGCCCACCAAAGTCAGAAGAGAACATCAGATGCCTGAAACTAGAGTTACAGATGGTTGTGAGCCTGTCACGTGGATCTGAGTATTGAATCTGGGTTCTCTGCAAGAGCAGCCAATGATTTTAAATACTGGGTCATCTCTCCAGTCCCCATGCACATAATTTTTTTTAATATCTTTTTAAAAGTTGCTAAGAACTAAATTAATTGAATGTGGCTGGAGAGATTAATTGAAGACACACTGTAAAAGTAATTAAAGAATAAGAACCAGAACACATTATGGCTAATAACCTAGTGGCTAAAATCATTCCAAAAGGCAGAGCTCTGGTACTTGACAATTAAGAAGGGAATGTGTTGTTCTGTAGATTTGTTTCTGAAAGTAAAACTTTCTTGAAACTAGAAATTCATTCCTAAAGTTCTTTTTGATATGATACTATACATTTTTTAGTAATGATGTATACATTGTATTGCTTTTTCTCTTGAAATGTGTTATTTCCTTAAATATCTAATGAATGGAAAATTTTAAATATATTAAAAAAAATTAAATATGCAAATTTACCAAAAATATCACAGTGAATTCATTGTGGAAATCATTTTGAAAAAAGAGCCCATGCAAACATTAGCAATAAAATCATTATAATTATTTCTTCTTCTTCCTCCTTCTCTTCTTCTTCTTCTTCTTCCTCCTCCTCCTCCTTCTTCCTGTTTTGTTTTGGTTTTTGAGAGAGTTTCTCTCCAGAGCCCTGGCTGTCTTGAAACTCCCTATGATACCAGGCTGCCCTCAAATTCACAGAGATCTGCCTGCGTCTGCCTCCCAAGTGCTCAGTAAAGGCCTGTACTATCAGGCCCAGCTCCTAATTTTCTATATTGTATAAAATTCTATTATTCTATTCTATTTAATATAGAGGAAGACATGAGAGCCTCTGTACAACTTGTCCAGAAGATAAATTAATAAATAACACTACATTTCAGCTGTCTAATGATTTACAGTGCACAAAGCACTTTGACCCTTATGACAATTCCCTGTCCTTGTTCCAGCTGGATAGAATCAAACTGCAAGGACTGAGATGCAGAAAGCCTGTCTTTTTATATTTCAAAATCCAAAAGCCATAAAAGAAGGTTGAAAAGTTTATCAGCACAAAAATCTAGAACTTCTATAGGGGAATGAAAGAAAAGACGTCAGAAAGGCAAATATCAAAATGAGCCTGAGGGCCTGAGAACAGAGCAGACACTTGACATGCAGGCATCCCTGGGTTCAATACCCTGTGTCCAAGGAAGGGAAAAGAAAAATTCTTGTAAAACATATCACAGACCTGTAACTTTTATAGAGAGTCCAAGAAATCAGAACGATAGAGATCCCTGACTCAACAGAAAAGTTATGACTCTAACATAAAAGATGCTTCATCTCAGCATAATTAAAAGAAAACAACTGAACCACTCCAGTTATTTATCACTTGTTTCTATCTTTCCCATTGGCAATAATCCAAGATTGATAACAGGAGGCATAATATTAACAACATTGACCCTCCAGTCACAGTGCTTACAGGCATCTCTGAAGCTTCGTGACCACGAATAGTACCAGTACCAGTGCCCACCTCAAAGGGCTTTTACTAAGATTAAATGAAATAATACACATAAACCTCCTAGAATGGTATTCATTGTACAAAACACTGTTTAAGCATTAGCTATGACACAGGCAATGTAGATGGGAAAATACCCAAGGAAGGAAACCGAGCAGTTCCTGGTAGTAAATGCATATCGACCTTAAAACTCTGCTTTTGTAAATTTATCTTGCAAATCCCCTTGCACACATGTCAAAATGACATGTTCAAGGTCTACACTGCAGCACTGCTTGGAACATTAAAAGGCTAAAGGAATGTGCATAACAGGGAACAGGCTATAATACACAGACTTAATAGCTTTCCGGTGTTTCTGTAAACATTTTCTTCTATTACATTTCATTTATCTGTGTGTAGAGAGGCCAGAGGACAACCTGTGGGAATCTGTTCTTTCCTCCCTGTGGGTCCCAGGGATCGAGTGTGAGGCTCTGTGAGGACATCTACCCACTGAGCCACATCGTCAGCCCACTTTGTCGTTGCTTTTGTCTTGGTTTGAAACAGGGTTTCATGTAGCCTACACTGGCCTCCCTTTTGCTATGTGTAATCTTCCCCATCAGGTGCTGTGATAGCCCGCCCCAAATGGTCACACACACACACACAACAGCCTGTGAAAAATCTTTGTTAAATTCTGAATAGACCTAGGCCAAGTACAGAGAAGGCCTGTGGGACTAGTTCAGCAGGGACCGGGGCTGATATTTATGGAAGCCTGCTCTATTCCATCAAAAAGCACCGAAGCCTTCCTCCCTCCTGAATTCATCCTCCTCCATTCAAAGCCTAGGTTCAGCCAACAGCAACGTAAAAAGCTTTCTAGGTGTTTTCAGATTTCCCTGGGAGCCCAGAGGTGACCCCCTTATTCTCTAACATCCATTCTGTACAACTTAATTCAGCCAATAATCTATGGTCCCTGAGGCAGGGTAACATAACACACACACAAACCCCAAAGCTCTATGAAGACATCTCAGAGTTGAAAGAGACTTTTTTTTCGGGGAGGGAGGATATTTGTTTTGTTTTTGAGATGGTAGAGTTTTTCTTTATGTAGTCCTGGCTATCCGGAGTAGTCCTACATATCCCTGATATGTAGACCAGGCTAAACTTAAAATCACAGAGATCTACTTGCCTCTGCCTACTGAATACTAGGAATGCAAGAATGAAAGGTCACAGCCATCCACACCCAAAAGAATTCCCTGCGAGACAATGTAGGTGTTAAATTTTTTTTTTACAAATGAGGAAGCTCTCAAAGTACAGATCTGAAAAGCTCTCCAGGATACACAAAAAATGAAAGACACGCCCAGTGAGTGGAGCCCAGAACTGTGAGAAACCATCAGCTTTTTCATGGAAAATAAAAAAACAGATTATATATTCATGTTTGGAATATATACCTAAATTTATTTACCTAAACAAAGTCTAAAAGAATGCAAAGACAGCTGGGTAGTGGTCTGTCCTGTATGCTAGAGAAGTCAGAAGTTGAAGGCTGTCCTCAAAAATCCCTTGCTCAAAAATAAAAATGGGGTGAGGTGAAGGTCAACTATAAAGGGCAGCTGAGCAGGACACTTGACTTAAGAACCTGAGTTCATCTTCAGTTCCGAGTATCCAAAGAGTTTTTAAAAAAAATGATTGGGAGGCCTGAAGGGAGAAGGGAACTGGGTAGACGCAGTAGTCATGAGACTGTGACTGTTTATACAAAATACACAGATATTTAAAATCCTATGTTACATGTAAATAGTTTTATATTTAACCACTTGAATATATTTTCAAGTAATATATATATTAAGGAAAAGTGAAGAAAGTTCCCAAGAGTGGAATTCTTTTTTTTTTTTTTTTCTTTTTTTGGTTTTTCAAGACAAGGTTTCTCTGTATAGCCCTGGC
Source organism: Mastomys natalensis (assembly GCA_021653895.1). Classification (NCBI taxonomy): domain Eukaryota; kingdom Metazoa; phylum Chordata; class Mammalia; order Rodentia; family Muridae; genus Mastomys; species Mastomys natalensis. The sequence continues at coordinate 1,122,322 of JAJTUV010000637.1, read as the reverse complement.
TGTCCTGGAACTCACTCTGTAGACCAGGCTGGCCTCAAACTCAGAAATCCACCTGCCTCTGCCTCCCAAGTGCTGGGATTAAAGGCAAGCGCCACCACTGCCCAGCAAGTGGAACTAATTCTAAGAGAAATACACTTTTTTTTTTTTTTTTTTTTTGAGGCAGAATCTGACTATGCAGAACAGGATGCTAACCCAAAACAGTCTCCTGAATGTTAGGATCACAGGAATGTACCACAGCACCCAGCTTCAAACATTAAATTGAAAAAACAAACACTAAGGCTTACAGAAGATAAGTATTTTATCTATAGCCATATAGTTAATAACACGACCTCAGTTTTGATTTACCATGAAGATTTCCAATATTTCCCCCTTTCACACTGCCTTTATAAAATATCAGAGGGCCAGAAAAATGGGTAAAAGTGCCTGCTGCCACACTTGATGAACTGAGTTCAGTTTCCAAGACCCACAGGACAGGAGGTCAGAATCAACTTCTCCAAGCTGTCCTCTACCTACACACACACACACACACACACACACACAATAGTAAAAACTAAAATGTCAAGAATGGATAGGTGAGCCGGGCGTTGGTGGCGCACGCCTTTAATCCCAGCACTTGGGAGGCAGAGGCAGGCGGATTTCTGAGTTCGAGGCCAGCCTGGTCTACAGAGTGAGTTCCAGGACAGCCAGGACTACACAGAGAAACCCTGTCTCGAAAGACCAAAAAAAAAAAAAAAAAAAGAATGGATAGGTGACACATTACAAGTATGTTAACAACCAGCCCTCTATCAGCAAAAAGAATCCTACTGAGACCACTGAAGTCATCTTCATTTGATGACTCAGAAAATAGCATAATACCCATTGTTGGTCCAAAACATTCACCATCACCCACACAATGTACTAGTTAGGCTCCATTTACCAGAAAGAGAAAAAAAACCATAGAAGTCCTTATCTGAGATTTCAAACTCTAATAAAACGTTCATATTTCAGAACAAAATGAAATGTGTGACACTGACAATGCATTTATAACCACTTTAACACAGGAGGAAGAACATTTTTAAAAACAAGTCCCCGTTCTACTCTAAATATGCCAGGGGACAGCTTTCTTCTTACAATTAACTGACACTGGAAGTAGAAAGCATCGCTGCCGTGTCTGAGAGCAGATTATTAGCCTCCTAGCATGTACCTGTCTAAACCAGAATTAAGACCTTGATATGCCAAATCACACAGGCCAGGGTTTGAGGAGCCGTTCCAGGCACATCTCTATAAAAGAGCAACATCTCATGCACTGAAACCACTCAGATGTCTGCGAGCCTCACTGTTAACAGACACAGACATCTGTACCGTTGAGCACTAGTTTCTCACAGGAGTCCCTCCTTGCTGATGACAGGCCTCACCTGTCTCCTGTGTTCCATCCCCTGCTGTCATAGTGGGGAATTATGACATCCACACAGATGACATAGTTAACATATCCCTTAACACCGGTGAACTATTTTAATAACCTATAGCTCCACTTCCCTTCAACAGCACTGAGACAATTACACTTTTTTTTTCTTCCTTGACCTTGAAAGAACGCTGAATTTTCCAATCATGTATTCTTACAAAATACAGTCTTCAATCACAATTCTGGTTACTTCCTCATTCTCCAAGTACACTAGCCTTCTTACAGATTTTATTTTTTTTTATTTTTATTTATGAGTATCTTGTTTATATGTCTGTCTGTATATTGTGTGCATGCATTGCCCAAGGAAGCTAGAACAGGGCGTTGGCTCCCCCAGAACTGGAGTTACATATAGTCACTGGGAACTGAATCCTGTCCCTGGAAAAATGGCCAGTGATCTTAAAAGCTAAGCCACCTCTTCAACCCCAGATTTTACTTCTTCTAACTTCTAATTCAGACTGTGCAGTCAATCATAGAGGCACGCTATCATTAGCAGTGTGTAAAGTGGTTCCCGTTTTATATTTCTGCTTTGCAAATTCCAGTTTTGGATCAACCCAATCTTTGGGGTTTTTTGTTTTGTTTTTTTGTCTTCCTGTTCTTAGGGTGTTGAAGAAAATGTAGAATCTGGTGGTGTCACAGCCTTTTGTTTGTTTGTTTGAGACAGAGTTTCTCTGTATAGCCCAGGCTGTCCTGGAACTCACTCTGTAGACCAGGCTGGCCTCGAACTCAGAAATCCACCTGCCTCTGCCTCCCAAGTGCTGAGATTAAAGGCGTGAGCCACCACCGCCCAGCGTGTCACAGCCTTTTAATTCCAGCAGAGGCAGGTGGATCTGAATTCAAGAAGAAAAAAAGAACTGAAAGAAGAAAAAGAAAGGAAGGAAGGAAGGAAAGAAGGAAAGAAGGAAAGAAAGAAAGAAAAGAAAGAAAAAAGTCCATTTGGTGCTGGAGATGGTTCAGTGGTTTAAAACACTTCTTGTTCTTCTAGAGAACCTGAGTTCAAGTCCCAGCAACCATGTGGTAGCCACAACAATCACTGGCCCAGTTCCAGGGGTCTAACAACCATTTCTGACCTCTGAGGGCACCATCATACATGTAGTGCACAAACATACACACAGGCTCACACTTACACAGAGGCACACACTTACACACCATGCAGCATGATCTACATAGTGAGTTCCAAGTCGGTCAGGGCTATACAGTGAGATTCTGAAACCAAACCAACAAAAAAAACACTCATCACATAAAATAAAATAAATCTTAAAAAAAAAATCCGCCGGGCAGTGGTGGCGCATGCCTTTAATCCCAGCACTTGGGAGGCAGAGGCAGGTGGATTTCTGAGTTCGAGGCCAGCCTGGTCTACAGAGTGAGTTCCAGGACAGCCTGGGCTATACAGAGAAACCCTGTCTCGAAAAGCCAAAAAAAAAAAAAAAAAAAAAAAACCTTGCTATTTCCCACTGATGATTCCTGTGGCTACAATGCTCATCTCAGAAACTCACCACAGTTCCGTCAACCTCCAGAGAAATCTGATTTATCTACAGATAACTGATCACAATAAAAATAAGGCCAGTCTAGTGTGGTAACACATAATTCCAGGCTGGCCTGTGCTACACAACCCTACCCCAAGCAAGCAAACAAGCAGAAAAAGAAAGAAAGAAGAAAGGCGTGTTGCTCACTGCTGCCTTCCACTTACAACTAAATCCATGAGCTGACCACTGTATTACCACCACCAGACTGTCAAAACTGCCTTGGAAAGAAACCAAGTCACTTCCTAACCGCCAGGCTCCCTGGCTTCCCACTCCCCTTCTGCTTGACCTCGGCAGCACCTGGGTCCCCCTCCCTTCTGGAGACTGTCTTCCTGTGGCTCCGGTAATACTGCCATTGTATCCTCAGCAATGCTGCTGCTGTCCACAGCCCAATTCTCCGCTTCCTGGAGTACTACCAGGAGGTACTAAGGTTTCAAGTATTCCTATAGAATTCCAATTTATATCTCTAGAGCCTCACTTTCTCAGTTCTATGACCAATTTTCCACCTCTATTTGAAAAATTCGGATTCAACTTGTCCACAACACAACTTATCATTCTTCAAAACTGCTTCTTTACACTGTTTCCATTAACACCACCAACTCAATACCATAAACCAATGAGAAAGCCCTTACTTAAAAAGCAGAAAACAAAACAAAAATCTCTAAATTCTATTTTGAAAATTCTTGGAATTTCATTTTCCTACAACTATTCCAGTTCATTCACCCTCTCTCACGCACAGACGCACAATAGTCTCCTGCCTACCTGGGCCTTCTGCCCTCTGGTTTTACTTTCAATCTTTCTTTCACATTTTCCAGACCTAATCCATATCAAGCGCCTGCTTACAATCTTCAATGGCTCCGTGTGCCTACAAATAAAGTCAAATTCTTTAACAAGTTTTTCTCAGAGGTATAAATTGAAGTTTTTCAATTCAATTAATCTGGATTTTATTTCCAGCTAAATCCGAATCGTAGTTTAGATAAGAGTCTTCAAAAAGAAGGGTAAAAAAGGAGACAAGTCTCCTGGAGAGGAGTCAGGGTGGTCAGGAGAGATGAGCACGTTTCGGAGGGAATCCAGCTCTCAGAGGGAGAAGGGGGCACTGAGACCAGTGAGACACAGTAGGGGAGCGGGACCTGAAGGATTCCACAACTTCACAGTAAGGAAGGTCAGACACAACCTCAACGCAAGGATAACTTCCAATGGGTTCTCGGCCTCTGAGGCGAAGTGGGGACTGTCCCGGGACCCTGAGGGAAGTGAGAAGGAACGAAAAGGGGGGAGGGGCGAGAGACAGTCCCCTGCCTCTTTGAGAATCTCAAATAAGGCACCGGATTGTCCAGTGGTCAGCGACCCACGAGCCAAGGCTGCGCGCGCGGCAGGGATGCCGAGCCCTGGTCCTCAGGCACTCTCCCGACGTTACCTGAGGCACGACTAAGCCGCGGAGAGGGCGTCTGCGCCGGCCGGAGGGCAAGGGAGGCAGCGGCCCAGAGAGAGCATAGCAGCTCCGGGCCGTGGCTGTTTAGCCTGCGGAGGAGGTGGGGGTCTCTCCCGCAGAAGCCCGCGATTGCTCAGGGCAAGCGGCGGCACAGGAGCCGGAGGCTACTGCCATGGCCTTGCGGTCTGAGCGGCTTTCCCCAGCCTGCTCGGCGGGGCCCGGAGGCGGGTCTCTCGCTGGGACAGAGAGGAGACAGCTGGAAACTCTCGGCTCCCCGCCGGTGAGTGTCTGAAACGCCTGGGGGCAGGGGACTGGGGGCGGGGCCGTGAGATCCGCCCCGCCTCTGGCCTCCCTCAGAGCAGCCAATCAATCCTCAATCTTTGACAAACGAGCTAGTAGAGTTGCCCAATTAACGTTAGGAATGCCACGTGGTACGAGGGTGGGCACAATGGGCGTCCAGAAAAGCCAATCAGCAACGCTCGGCGCCAACTCTTAGAAGATGAAGGGAGCCAATAGGAAGGGAGTAAAGGTAAAAACAGAAGGGACAGTGTGTTGAAAAAGCGGAACCGGAGAGCGGAGAATTCACCTTGGGGAAAACCTAAGGAGTCTCAGAGGGCGGGACACAAGAGAAACCAATCAAACCCCCCGCACCCCAAACAGAAGCGATTGGTAAATTAATTAAGCCAATTAAACAAGCTCTAGACTGGCGCGGCTTTTGAAAACGGTGTTCTGCAGGATCGAATGTAGTATCCTGCAGGATCGCAGTATACTAACAAGCTAAAATTAGCACAGCACATTATTCCAAGCGACTTGAGAAAGAGCAATAAGTATAACTTAAACGAAATGCCAAAGGAAGAGATTGAATTCAAGGAAGGCTTAGAGGATTTATATCACCAGCTAAGTTGAAAGTGAGAATTATGAAAGATCTTCGAAGGGAATAAGAATTCTATCCAACTGTTCATCAGGTACAGATTTCCTTACACTTTCCTTACCCATGGATCTCAAGGGTTCATAATCTTATAGCTGAGCAGACTGCAATAGAAGAACAAGAGCGGATAGATACAGTGGGATATAAGCCTTACCCCCAAAGGTTTAGGGGCCTCCCTTCAGAAATCAATATGTGGGACATAAATAATTAAAATAAGACTAGGGGCAGAAAGCTATGGAAGAGCATGTACCATGTGGTCCAGGGTTCAATCCCCAGCACTGACAATAACAACAGCGGAATGAAGGTGGTTCTGCTGGCAAATGAGTTTAAGAAAATGTATAGTAGGAAATAAAATTGGAAGAGCCTGAACCTGAGTGGAGTTTAAATAATAAAATTATCTTTTTGTTTTAAATGCTGTGTGATTTGTCCTTGAACAGAAGCATAACCTAAACTGGGAATTGTTTGAGGAAGAGTAACTAGTAGCTCACAGAATCTCTGAAGGGCGGTTCTCCAGCCCAGTTCTTGGCCTGTTCAGAATCATTCGGACATAGATTATGTGCTGCCACCTGGTGGCAGGTCAGGCGCTGTTCCACTGTTGTCCTTTAACATTTCTGTTGAAAGATTTGGCACCCTTACAAGTGTGTCTCCCATAGAGCCTGACACAAACAGTTGATAAATACTACTGGTAGCAATCAGAGTTAAATAATGCCATCATGCCAGATGAATTATCTGCCCAGTGAAAGACAAAGAGAGGCTTGGTGGAAAGGTTTGTGTTAAAAGTGGGTATAAATAACAAAATTTTTTAAAATTTGGGGCTGAAGATGCAGTCCATTTGGCAGAGTGTTAGTATGCATGAAGCCCAGATGTGGTGGCACATTCCTATCAACCCACCTTTCAGAAAGTGGAGACAGGATATCAGGAGTTCAAGGTTATCCTCAGCTAGATAACGGAGTCAAGGCCAGCCTGGGATACTTGATACCTGGCCTCAAAATAAAAAATATTAAATAGAGGAAGGGGGGGAAATAACACAGTGGGTACAAGTAGTTGCCATGCAAACATGAGGAAGAGTCTGTAATCCCAGCACTCCTGGGAGGTGGGAGGCAAAGACCAACAACCAAAGTTGTCTCCTAATCCCAATGTACACTGTAGCATGAATGCACACACACAGTCATGTACACAAACAAGCCAGGTATGGTAGTATATACCTATAATTCCAACACATGGAGGGTGGCAACAGGAACAACAAGGCCATCTTTGGCTACAAAGAGTTTGAAGCCAGCCTAGACAACACAGGATTCTGTCATATACACACCAAAATAAAGCTGGATCTGAAGCTTAGTATGATATCACTGTATCACTTGTAATCCTGGCAATTACGAGACTCCGGCAGGATTAAAACAAGTTTGAAGCCAGGCAGTGGTGGCTCATGCCTTTAATCCCAGCACTTGGGAGGCAGAGGCAAGCAGATTTCTGAGTTGGAGGCCAGCCAGGGCTACACAGAGAAACCCTGTCTCAAAAAACCAAAAAAAAAAAAAAAAAAGAAAGAAAAGAAACAAGTTTGAAGCCAATCTGAACTACACAGAGTTTTGAGCCAGTCTAAGCTACAGAATCCCTATCTCAATAAATATGTAATACATAAAAAATAAAAACAAGGCTGAAGAGATGACTCCGCAATTAAGAGCACTGACTGCTGAGCGTGTGTGTGTGTGTGTGTGTGTGTTAATTCTAGTTAACTTCAGTTCTAGAGGATCCAATGTTCTCATCTGGCCTCAGCGGGCACCAGACAAGCACATTGGTACAGACATACATGCAGGCAAAACACCCACTCACATGAAATCACAATAAATAAACAAAAGCAAAGAACCTCTCCTCCCCCTTCCCTCTCTCTCTGATCAAGTGCTGGCTGGTCTTGAACTCAGAGATCCACCTGCTTCTGCCTCCCTTCCCAAGAACTGGGATTAAAGATGTGCACTATCATACCCACTGAGAGACCCTACCTCCAGCCACCACATATTAATGCTCAGCATAATCAGGTGCAAGTGCACACATGAGCTCACACACACATACACGCACATGCACACACACGCACAAATGAAAGAATGTAGAAGACATCCCTAGTCAATGTCCTAGGCCCTCTCCCTATAACACTGGCTATTAGTTGGGCCAGAGATGTAAATATACCCTGTTACTAAAAGTAGCTTCCGTTTTAGTACCTCATCTTTTTATTATTTTTATTTCAGATAACTCTTTCCTTTTCCCAGCCTGAACTAAGAGTTGGAACTTTCCCATAAGCTGACTGCACATTTTAGTTCCAGGCAAATGCATACAAAGACATAATTGGTGGTTGGATGGCATTATCTTTTGTCTACAGTTACCACTGGAAGAGGCCTCGGGAGATCTCTGAAATGCTACTGATTCTTAGGAAATCTTGAACCCTCTAGAACATAAAGTCCAGGAAAGAAGACAGTAAAGCTGCCCTTCGATGCCTAAGAAGATACACCTTTCAAACTGTTTAGTTCTCTTTCAACTTGACACAAGAAATGGTTATCTGAGAAGTGAGAATCTCTCTCTCTCTTTTTTAAAGATTTGTTATGTATATAATGTTCTGCCTGCATTCCAGAAGAAGGCACAAGATCTCATTATAGATGGTTATGAGCCACCATGTGGTTGCTGGGAATTGAACTTGGGACCTCTAAAAGAGCAACCAATGCTCCTAACCTAAGTCATCTCTCCAGCCCAAGAAGTGAGCAAATCAACTGAGAAAATACCTCCATCAGATTGGTCAGTAGACAAATCCATGGGGGCATTTTCTTGATTAATGGTTGATATGGAAAAGCCCAGTCCACTATGGGAGGTGCCGCCCCTAGGCAAGTGGTACTTGATTATATAAAGAGGCCAGCTGAGCAAGCCAATAAGCTGCCTTCCTCCATGTCAGTTCCTGCCTGCAGGTCCCTGTCTTGACTTCTCTTCAGGATTGAATGATGGATTATAAACTGTAAAATACATCTTTTCCTCCTCCAGTTGCTTTTAGTATTTTGTCACAGCAATAGAAAAGTAAGGTAATGCTAGGCGGTGGTGGCACACGCCTTTAATCCCAGCACTTGGTAGGCAGAGGCAGGTGATTTTCTGAGTTCGAGGCCAGCCTGGTCTACAGAGTGAGTTCCAGGACAGCCAGGGCTATACAGAGAAACCCTGTCTTGAAAAACCAAAAAAGAAAAAAAAAAAAAAAAAAAGTAAGGTAAGGACCAAAATGGTAGCCATAAGACATTTTATTTTGTTGTCATTGTTGGTTTTGAGACAGGGATGTCTCATGTAGCCCAAGCTGCCCTCAAACTCTAGATCCTTTTGTCTCCACTTCCCTAGTGCCTAGATTACAGGGATTTACCATAACCTTTATTTATTTATTTTTAATTATTTCAGATAACTGTGTGAAATATGCATAAGGCATTTTTTAATGAAATTGACGAGAAATGGACCATCGGTATAACAGAACACTCTTTAGCATTTAATGAGGCCCTGGGTTCAACAATCCCTGCCATTACAAGGGAAAGGAAGGTGGGTGGCAGCAAGTAAAACAGCTTGCAAACTAGTTGGGTATGGCAGCACACACCTATAATTTTAGAATTTAGGTTTTAGCAAGAGGATCAGAAGGTTCAAGGTCACTGTGGTGGTTTGAATGAGAAGGGCCCTCATAGGCTCATAGGTTGAACACTTGGTCTCCAATTACTGGTAGTCTTTCACAAGGATTAGGAGGTACGGTCTTGGTGGAGGTGTGTCATTGCGTCATTAAAGTTTCAAAAGATCTTCCAGACCCTGTGTACTCTCTCTCTGCTTCCTGTCTGTGGATGGGATGTGGTCTCAGCGTCTGCTCCAGTCATGCCAGTGCCAGCTGCTGACATGCACCTCACCATGATGGTGATGGGCTCCAACTCTGTGAAACTACAAGCCCCAAGTAAACTCTTCCTTCTATGAGATAACATTTTATCACAGTATTAGGAAAGTAACCAAGGGCTGGAGAGATGGCTCAGTGGTTAAGAGCACTGACTGCTCTTTCAGAGGTCCTGAGTTCAATTCCCAGCAACCACATGGTGGCTCACAACCATCTGTAATGGGGTCCAATGTCCTCTTCTGGTGTGTCTGAAGACAGCGACAGTGTGTTTATATACATAAAATAAATCTTTTTTTTTTTTTTTTTTTTTTTGGTTTTTCGAGACAGGGTTTCTCTGTTTAGTCCTGGCTGTCCTGAAACTCACTCTGTAGACCAGGCTGGCCTCGAACTCAGAAATCTGCCTGCCTCTGCCTCCCAAGTGCTGGGATTAAAGGCGTGCGCCACCACCGCCCAGCTCAGCCCAACATCTTAACCCATTCTACTCATCAAACAGGAAAAATCATTTCTCTCCAAGTTCACTGGAGCTCACAGCCAAAGGCGTACCTATGAATAGCAGATTTCAGAGGCAAAGGTCACAGGAACCTGTTAAATAACAGGAAGGAAATGTATGGCCCAGCCTATCCCATGTGGGTAAAGATTTATAGAAAACACATCAGGGAGAATTAAGCCACTTTATTTTCAATTAGTTGGGGAGCAGGACTGGCTGGACAGTGAGATGCCTTGCTCTGTAAAGAGGGCACATACCAGGGGGATGAGAAGGCTGCCTTGGATAGAAGCTGCATCTCATTTTTCTCACAAGTTCTCACAGATCACTCTGGAAGATCTTGGGGCCCTGAAGGAACAGGTCCTCTTGCCCAAGACTCCGGGCACGAAACTGAGAGCTGTTGAGTTCCAGGTCAGAACCGGAGTTGTTCTGGAGTTCTAAGACGAAGGAAAATAAAATTAAATTAAAAAAAAAATTAGCAAGATTGATATGCACAGAACTAGGTCCTGGAACTCCCTGGAAAAGACATGCAAGCCTGATTTTACATGTGCTGACTCTATGGTGGGTTCTGACTGTTATCTGTATCTGACCCCCAGCTGCAATTAAGTAGCTGAATGAAAATGTGGAGGCACATGTCTGTGATCCTAGCACCAAGAACTTGAGGCAGGAAGATTCTGAGTTCAAGACCAGTCTGGGCTACACAGCAAGCCTGAACTATAAAACAAAACCTGGCTTTTAAATAAATATTCAATAATAATTACTTTGGTTTCTCTTAAATCACATAAATCTTTTGCCTTTTACTAAACAAATATCAAATAATAAAGTAGCTTTACTCTTCCTCATATATAACACAGGTGGATGAATTCAGAAAAAAAAAAAAAAAAAAAAAAGACAATGCCAAACAATTAGACAGCTGCATTCAGGCGTCATTCAGAGTCTGTCCTTACCCCTATCCAGTTTCTTTAAAAGTTCCCAGCTACGGTCACAGTCTGGGAGACTGACTTCAGAGCCAGATGAAGAAAGAGACATGGCAAAGATGGTGGCCAGCGGCAGCTTAGCTTGCTGGGCATGAACAGAGTTCCTGGAGAGAGCATTCAGAGGCAGAGATGATGGATCTAGGATACTCTTCCAGGGTGAAACTGTCTTCTGTTCTGAGGCCAGGATTCCAGCCCGCCCGCCTCCATTGTCGATCAGACATATAAAGATATACCACAACTCTGAATCAAATGAAGAATGCCTAACACTGGGGCCAGAAAGATTGTTCAGCTGATAAATACGCCTGCCACCAAGCCTAACAACTTGAGGCTGATCCTCAGAACCCAGATGGTAGAAGGAGAGAAATAAATCCTACTAGACTTCTGACTTCCATGTGCACTTCATGCTACATAGTCCCACAAATATGCAAATTAAATAAATAAATAAAATACAAAAAATTTTTTTTCAATAATACAAGTGGCCATAATAGTGCACACCTGTTGTTCAGTTACAGGAAACAAAGACAGCAGGCTGGTGAGTTTGAGGCCAATCTGGGCTACCCTGTGGAAGCCATCTCAATAAAATAGATAAATAAAAAATAACTGAGTCTGGTAACATAATCTGTAACACCTGCACTTGGGAGGTAGGGCGGGAGGATCAGGAGTTCAAGGACAGCCTAAGCTAGACTAGCCAATGCTGTTCTTATGAATAAAAACCCAGATACTCAGACTGACCACCCCAACCAATCCTGATCAAATTTAGAATAGCTGAACTTTGCTTGACCTCTATGACACCAATCCCCTCTACTGGCACAGCACACACAACTTCTGACCTGAAGAGGTAGGAATCTTCCTTCTGGGCATCATGGGCCTCTGTCCTGGCAACCTCCAAAGTAGGAACCTTGCCCATCTGGTCACTCCACAGGTGTTCCAACGTCTGCCAGACCATGGTGCAGAAGGGGGGCTAAATCTCTCTCTTTCCAAGGGAAACTCCCTCCCACAACTCCCCTCCTTGACACATGAGAACCTACATGTGGGCAAGGACAGTGAGTCATGTTTGCAGCAAAGAGACTGGGGAACACTGCTTCAGAGAGATGTGGAATCAGCACGGGAAATAATGAAAGATACAGAGATGGAGGTGGGAGAAGCTATCCAGGCCCTTTCTGTAGAGCAAGACGGACACAGACAGCAAGGATGGGGACTCTAGGATGTGGAGACTGATCTAACCCTGTCCTACCTTCCAGCTTCGGGCCTGAACCTGGCGGCCCTCAGCCATCTGTTTCAGCAACAACTCTTGATGTTGGCCTGAAAATGAAACAGATTATCTCCAACTTCATTCCTTCACCTTCACTGCCTTGTGACCAGACTGGTAGTAGAAACTAAACATGTTCTGGTCCAGCAGCTGGAAAGATTCCAAGCTGATGGGAAAGACTAAATGACATAAGCGACAAAGAGCAAAACAAAACATTTTGCCAAAGGCTACGGGCGTAGCTTGGCAGTAGAACATGTGCTTAGCAAGTAGGAAGCCTTATGCATTTGATACCCAACATCACACAATACTTAAATCATAAAGTATCCAAATAGTAGTAACAATTAATAATAATAGTATCAATAATAATTTGCCTAGCCAGGGATGGTGTCACATGCCTTTATCCCAGCACTTGGTAGGCAAAAGCAATGAGTCTCTGTGAGTTCAAGATCAGCTTGGTTCACATAGTGAGTCCCAGGATAGCCAGGGCTATGTAGAAACCCTGTCTCAAAAAAGGCGGGTAGGGGTGTTTGTGCTGGAGAGATGGCTCAGTGGTTAAGAACACTGGCTGTTCTTCCAAAGGACCCTGGTTCAATTCCCAGCATCCACATGGCAGTTCACAACTGTTTGCAACTCCAGTTCCAGGGGCTCTGACACCCTGCCACCCTGCTGCAGACATACATGCAATGTATGATAGAACACTAATGTAAATGAAATAAAAATAAATTTAAAAAATAATAAAAATGATATGCCAGACTTTTCAATAGCTCAAACAGTCAGGAGTAAGGTCACTTACTGGAAGAACAAGAAGATATTCCAAAAACAGGAACAAGAAAATACTCTCAATCTTTTACTCACTTAGCTGGTCTCGAAGCAACTTCAGTTCCTCCCGAAGAATCTCTGACTCTTCCCACAAAAGTTGGTGCCTACATGAGTGACAGCAGTGTCATTCTAGAATCAAACAACAAACCCAGAATGGCTGGCTAGAGATTATAGCTCAATGATAAGGGCGTCTACCTAGCATGTACTGGGCCCAGGGTTCAATATCCAACATCACAGAGAAACAAAGTGAGGAGGCCAAACATCTTATGCTAAGAGCTCAGAAGCCTTAAAAGAGGAAACCTTGGGCTAGGAAGATGGCTCCGTGGTTATGAGAACTTGTTGCTCTTAAAGAGAACTTTGATTTCTAGTATTCACAGGGTGGCTCAAAATCATCTTTAACCCCAATTTGAGGGGATTCAATAGGTATGCATGCAGCATATATACACATGTAGGTAAAACATTTATACAGGTAAAATAAATATTTTTTGTGTCCTTTTTGGTTTTTTTTTTTTGAGACAAACTCTCTTTGTAGCTCTGGATGGCCTATAGCTCAATATGTAGAGCAGGCTGGTCTCAAACTCAAAGAGACCTGCTATCCTTTGCCTCCTGAGCACTAGAACTAAAACTGTGTGCCACCAGGAAGCACATCTTATACAAACAAAAGGATGAAGTCCTGCCCATCACTTACTCATTCTGCAGCTCTTGGTGAAAACCACTGGTAGTGCTGAACTTTCCTGGTCTTATTTTCATTTGGATTTGGACTAGCTCTTGAACCTGACTCCGAAGGCCCTGCAGTTCCTTTCTCAAGCCTTCCAGGCGTTGCTCCAGAAGGGCTCTCCCTTTTGGGCCCTCCTGCAGCAGTTTTAGTGATGCTATAGTGGGAAAAGTAAAGATCGACTGCTCTAAGAGATTTACATGTGAGCCCAAACATATATAAAGCCACATTAGCACATATATAAAGCTGTGTGGGGCTGGAGAGAAGCTCACCCACTCACTAAAAGACCAAGCCTCACAACCAAAAGCTATATGTAGAGCAGTGGCAGCATGTGCAAAACTCTTGGTTTCCATTTTAAAACTCTGTGTGCTATACATAAAGAAAAGACTTGGCCCGATACCTTCTAGAGCACTGATCTTGAACTTCTGCTGCTCCCGATCCTTCAACAGCCTCTGCACAGAATGCCTTAGAGCCTCCATCACCTACCCAAGCAGAGAAAACCCAGACATTCCTTTCTAAGTCATCTTCCCAACTCCTAATGCTATCATCTCACGTTACCACCACATACAAACTCCTAATACCTCACCTGAGCCTGAGTCTGAAGCTGGGATCGGAGTTTAGTAACTTCATCCCAGAGAGAGGAGTTATGGGCTTCAGTACAGCTCAGTCTCTCTCGAAGAATAGGAGTCTTTAGAGACCAAGGCTGTTGAGCTTGGACCCCTGGCTGAGGAGGTAAGTGATGAGGGGAAATCCAGGTGTCAGCCAGGTCCCCTATTGAGGGAATAGGGAAGGGACAAGAGCGGGGTCTGTCTGTGTAGGAAATCAGAGCTCCAGAAGGGAAGTAGCTGGAATATGTACAGAACTGTGAATGGTACAGGCAAGCACTGAAAGAAAGAAGGCTCTGAGACGAGAAAGGGCTGGGAGAAAGGACAATATTTACCTGTGGAGGAAACTCGAAGGGGATACAAACTCTGCTACAAAACAAACAACAACAGTTTCACAAGCTAGTGAGCTCTCAGTGCCCTTTACTACGCCCTAGCCTACCCTCTCAATGAGGGGTTGGAGGGGGATCCCAGGAGTCGGAAAGGGAGTTTCCTGTGCCTCCTTACCTTAATCCGGGCCATATTTTCATCAGTTGAACTGAGAACCGCATGAAGCTGATCAGACCAGCTAGGGCTCTTGATCATCCTGGAGCACTTGAAATTGCGGCCCTGACTTTTCCTGTTCTTGCTCTCCCACACCGAGATATCCGCGGGACAGTCCAGGACAAGCCACAGAGTTACATGGAAATGAGGAAAGTGGGGATATACTAGGGCTACAGATACAGTACGATAGCAATACTGCGAATCTAGAACTACGGAACGGAGTACTTTGGAAACGCGGGGGAGAAAGAATAATACACAGATATCAAGAGAGGGTGGAATGAACCGAATTTTGGTTGAGACCTCCACAAATCAAGGACGCTTTCACCAGAGTCAGTGACAAGTGCCGCCCAAGAGTTCAAACTCTGGTAGGCGGAGAATGAGGATTTAAGAATCGGTGCCGCAGTGCCACCCGGGAAACTGAGTCCGCTTCTTGCGGATACCACAGGCAATAGAGGGCGGAAATACGTTTCCCTGGAAATACGTGCCCTGTGCGTTCACACTCACACCTCCCGTGAAGCTTGTCGGGACACGGAGTCTTCCAGATTCTTATGTTTGGACTACAAGGACAAAAACGAACTACATGCACCAAGATGCATCGTTCAGAGTCAATTGAGTCCGTTACCATTCCTTTACTTTCTGGGAAATGTAGTCCAGCCCTGCTAGAAGCATACAGACCAAAGTGACCTATGAGACTCCATTTCCCAGCAAGCTCAGCGTTCAGCGTGCGCTATGGAGCCGCGTGTCGCAGAGCTGAAGCAGAAGATTGAGGACACCTTGTGTCCTTTTGGCTTCGAGGTTTACCCCTTCCAGGTTGGTTTGTCTTCCTTGTGGTCCTAGGGTGAGCTCTGTGATTGGCCTTGGTGCCAAAAGCGTGAGACCCGGTGAGTCCTTCTGATCCTCTCAACCTACTGCAGCCATCTGACGACCGGGTCTCTAGGTCGTTTTGTGAAATGGGGCTTAATTAAAAAGGTAGAGAAACACATATTTGCCCTTTTACTTCTTTGTGATGTCAAACAAATGAACGAGATACAGCCCACGATCCCCTAACCTGTCATCATCATAATTTACCAGAAAATGTCTTCCAGTGGGGCCGGGATTACCGGATTCTTCCAAAGGAATTAGAAGAGGACAAAAGTTGGAAGATTGGCGTGGCTATGTACTAGATCAGATGAAGAGAGAAGAGTATTCCCGATGTTGAACAAGTTACAATTGTCTAGTTTGTTCCGTCAGCCAACAGAAGGCTAATTCATGGTGTTGCTTGCCATCAATACAGGACTGAGCATAGAAATTCCTCACGCTCGCCTGGTACAGAAGTCTCTGTAACCCCAGTCCCTTTCCACCCCACCCAGCCCCGCTGTATTCCACACTTTCCTTCCACAGTACTGAGTGAACAAATTATGTTTAAGACACAATTTTAAATTAAAATCAGCCTAAGTCCTATGGCCTATCTTTTTTTTTTTTTTTTTTGGTTTTTTTGAGACAAGGTTTCTCTGTATAACCCAGGCTGTGCTGGAACTCACTCTGTAGTCCAGGCTGGCCTCGAACTCAGAAATCCGCCTGCTTCTACCTCCCAAGTGCTGGGACTAAAGGCGTGCACCACCACAGCCCGGCTCCTGTGGCCTATCCTAAGATTCCTATTCCATTGAGCTTTTCCACAGGAAGACTTGGAAGAAGATACTATAGAGAAGCTAAGTCTAGTTGAAAGCCATGCTTGAGGTCTTGGGTTCAATTCCCAGTAATGAGGAAAGAACAAAGTTGAAAGCTGGGGCTATATAACTCAGTGATAGAAGTATGCCTATCTATCTGTCTGTCTGTCTATCTATCTATCATTCTATCCATCTATCAGAAATCTGATAGATGAATAGATAGGTAGCTAGCTAGAGTGCTGGCTTAGCATTTGCAAATCTCAAACACCAGCATGAAAACAGATGTATATGAAAAATGGATTGAAAAGAGAGGAGGATTATGTACATTTTAAGAATCAGAGTTAGGGAAAAAAAAAAAAGAGTCAGAGTTTGGAGACAGTGACGGATGGCAGGTATGGGAAAGAGCAAGAGTGCTTATGTGAATGCTAGGTGTGATGGCCGAAGACTTTGACCCCAGCACTCAGGAGGCAGAGGCTTCTAGACCAGCCTGATCTAAATATCAAGCTCCAGGTCAGCAGAGCTATATAGTGAGACCCTCTCTTAAAATTGCGTGTGTCAGTGTGTCAAGTTTGGGTAGGAACTATTTACTGAATAGATTTAGCCCTGCCTGTATCATAAGGTCTTGCTACTCACCTTTCCAATCCTACATCCAACAGCCACCATGAATATCACCCGAATCTTCCAAACACATGGTTTTTTGGTTTTGTTTTGAGACAGGGTTTCTCTGTGTATCTCTGGCTGTCCTAGAACTTGCTCTGTGACCAGGCTGGCCTTGAACTCTAGAGATCCAACTGCCTGAACTTTGTGTTTCAGGTGGCGTGGTACAATGAACTTCTGCCTCCAGCCTTCCATTTGCCCTTCCCAGGACCTACCCTGGCCTTCCTGGTACTCAGCACACCTGCTATGTTTGACAGAGCCCTCAAACCCTTCTTGAAGAGCTGCCAGCTCCAAACACTGAGAGACCCCGTGGATCAATGTGTGTCCTACCACCTGAAGAGTGTTACAGAAGTAAGGTGGAACTTTCCTTCATCTCCCAATCCTACATCTGCTTCCCTGTTGATCAAGCTCAGGGCACGATCTAGCCTTAGGGCTAGGAGCCATAATATTCTGAAACTTCTTCGAATTCTGCCTTCTCACACCCAGGGTTTACCCTTTCCTTTAGCAGACTCCCCTTCTGAAATCAGTTTTGTAGGGTGACTACACTGGTGGACAGCTAGAGGAATCTCTAGTCTTAATCTCCAATTGGAATATTAGTAAATCTAACATCATTAATCTTTGTTCATTGGCTTTTGCCCTGCGCTTATAAGTTCTGTGCTGTCTATGGAGCCCTTTGAAGGCTGAAGAGTATTTCCCAGCCTGTACTCATTTGTATACACATAAATTTTTACATATAAATTCTAGGTCTTCCCATTCTAGAATTGCTATACATGGCTCAATAACTCCAAAATGGAGGCTTTTGAGCAAGGCCTTTTGTATTTCCTTTTGTATTTTTTAAGCATATGCCCTTCTGAGGAGCCAGAGGGACTTTATTTTTTATTTATTTTTATTTTTTGGTTAGTTTTTCAAGACAGGGTTTCTCTGTATAGCCCTGGCTGTCCTGGAACTCACTCTGTAGACCAGGCTGGCCTCGAACTCAGAAGTCCGCGTGCCTGGCAAAGGAACTTTAAATTCCTTCACTTTGTAGCTCCTTAGGTTAAAATTATGTTTTCTTTTCAAACAGGATTCACAGTGGTAAATCCCAGCAGTAGGGAGATAGAGGCAGGAGAATCAGGAGTTCATGATCATCTTTGGATACATATAGCAAATTCAAGGCCATTCTGACCCTGTCACTCACACACACACACACACACACAAAAACAAACTTTGGGCTTATGAAAACAGGAAGCATATTAATACATAACTTAAGCCTTAGAACAAAGTCATGACTCCCATCATGCTAACAAGAACTCTGTATTCTGTTCCAGAAGTTTCCAGAACTGCATATGGAAGTCATTGCTGACTATGAGGTACACCCCAACCGGCGTCCTAAGATTCTAGCCCAGACAGCAGCCCACGTGGCAGGTGCTGCTTATTACTACCAACGGCGAGATGTGGATGCTGACCCATGGGGCTCCCAGGTTAGAGAATAAATGTGAATGAATGGGGTCTAAGAGAAAAGACAGTAAAGGCTCCTGAAGTATCACTATAAGGTCCCACATTCCTTCACAGTCCTTTGATGAAGTTGATATATAACCCAGAACAAAATATCTATGGTCCTGACAAATAGGCCACATATTTTGTGGCTCCTTCACCTGAGGACATAACAGTTCAGGAAACCTGGTCTTTTTTAGTGTTATAAAAATATTTATTTGGGGGCTGGAGAGATAGCTCAGTGGTTAAGAGCACTGACTGCTCTTCCAGAGGTCCTGAATTCAATTCCCAGCAACCACATGGTGGCTCATAACCATCTGTAATGGGATCTGATACTCTGAAGACAGCAACAGTGTATGCATATACATAAAATAAATAAATCTTAAAAAATGCATTTTTTTATTAGGGGCTAGAAAGATGGCTCAGCAGTTAAGAGCACTGACTGCTCTTCCAGAGGTCCTTAGTTCAATTCCCAGCAGCCACATGGTAGCTCACAACCATCTATAATGGGATCTGATACCCTCTTCTAGTGTATCTGAAGACAGTGACAGTGTGCTCACATATATAAAATAAATATTTTTTAAAAAAAAGTCTTATTAAAAAAAATACTTATTAGCCAGTATGGCGGTGTTTCCAGCACACAGGAAACAGAGGCAGCAGATTGAGTTCAAGGCCAGCCTGGTATATAGAGTGAGTTCCAGAACACCTAGGGCTGTGTAGGGAAATCCTGTCTCAAAAGCAACCAAAACGAAAATAAAAAATATTCACTGTGTGTGTTCACACCTTTGGAGGTGAGAGGACAATTGCAGACGTCAGTTCTTTGCTTCCACCATGTGGTCCTTGGGTGAACTGATGTTGTCAGGCTTGGGTGTAAGCACCTTCACTCATGGAGTCACCTCACCAGCTTCCTGGTCAGATTTTAGGACAAGGTCTCTCTACATCTCTGGCTGTCTTGGAACTCATTGTGTAGATTAGACTGGCCTTAAACTCATAGAGAGAACCTTCCCTCTGCCTCCTGAGTACTGGAACTAAAGACTTGTGGCCCCCAAGCCTGGCCTGGTCTGTTCTTAAACTTTGTGTTACAGGGGTGTCCCAGAAAGAGCCAAAGGCAGAGTAGTGATCAGGAGACCAATATTGATACTGGGAAGCTGCTCAAGTAAACCCTTCCTCATTCTTTAGAAGAGAACAGAGACAGTGAGATGGAGGGAAAGGCACTGTGCCATTGTGTGCCACACAAGCATAGCAACCTGAGTCTCATCTCTGGAACCCATGTAAAGGTGAAAGAGAACCAAACCCATGACATTGTCCTCCGACCCCCACAGGCACACTCGCATACTCACAATAATAGATTTTTTTTTGAAAGGTTCTAAATTTTATTACTGGACAGACACCCTAATTTAGACACGAGCAGGTCTCCAGGCTAAAAATGTTGAAATCCATCTGAATCAGGCGCAGTGCGCAAGATGTTGGAGGAAAGAACACAATAATAGATTTTTAAAAAATAAATAAGTGACAGAGCCTTCTGCTTGGAATCAGTGTACACTGAGTGGGAAATAAATGAACAAAATAGGGGCTGGAGAGATAGCTCAGAGATTAGGAACATTTGTTGCTTTTGTATGAACTTTGTTCAATCCCCAATGCTCATATAGCTGCTGAGAACCATCTGTAACTCATTTTAGATCTGACACCCTCTGCTGGCCGCTGTGGGTACTGCTTGCATGCAGGCAAGACACACATACCCATAAAAATAACTTGGGGGATAAAAAGCTTCCAATAATGATAGTTGAATCTAGTGTCAAAATGACCTCTGTAACCCTGCTTTTTCTTTGCCTTCTCCCCAGCACATAGCAGGTGTGTGCGTACACCCCCGATTTGGGGGCTGGTTTGCTATCCGAGGGGTAATGTTGCTGCCAGGGATTGAAGTACCAAATTTGCCACCCAGAAAGCCCCCTGACTGTGTGCCTACAAGAGCTGGCCGCATCACTCTGCTTGAAGGCTTCAATTTCCACTGGCGGGACTGGACTTACCGGGATGCTGTGACTCCTGAAGAACGCTACTCCGAAGAACAGAAGATCTACTTTTCCACCCACCTGCCCAACGCTTGGCCCTATTAGGCTTAGCCCAACCCTCAGAACACCCTAGCACTACATCAGAGCATCCTCTTTCCTTGCTTACCAAGCCTCAGAATTCCAGAAGAGCACGAAGCTGGCTTAGTCCAAGTGTCTCACCACCTGTATCCCCAAGCCCTTGATAACTTTTCCCCTGTGGGATCCCAGTCATGGTGGATTGGTCTTATTTTGGGTAGGATTTGGGTTTTGAAAAAGCACTTTTTTTGGTTTTTTTGAGACAAGGTTTCTATGTAACCCTGGCTGTCCTGAAACTCTGTAGACGAGGCTGGCCTCAAGCTAACAGAGATCCATCTGTCTCTGTCTCCTCTGGAGTGCTGAGATTTTTTCACTGCAAAAAAAACCACATTTTATTTTGGGTATGATTTCCTGATAATAGCACTTCAAAGAGAGTCAAGACTCAATTTACATTGGTCAAGATAAATGATATGCCAAAGCAGACTCACAATCAGCAATTGACTTCACGTATCAGACTCATGCCCGTTAACTGTTTCTGTGCAGTGCTCTAAGATACTACTGTCCTAAGAACCATGGTTCTCACTTTTCCTAAAGCTGCTACCCTTTAATACAGTCCCTCCTCATGTTATAGTGACCCCAACCATAGAATTATTTTTGTTGCTACTTCGTAACTAATTTTGCTAGTTATGAATCATGATATAAATATTTAAGTCTTCCAATGGTTTTATGGAATCCGGTGGCCAGGCAGTGGTGGCACACGCCTTTAATCCCAGCACTTGGGAAGCAGAGGCAGGCCTGGTCTACAGAGTGAGTTCCAGGACAGTCAGGGCTACACAGAGAAACCCTGTCTTGGGAAAAACCAACAACAAAAAATCCAGTGAAAAGGTTGTTCAGTAATCCCTGGGGGGTCATGACCCACAGGTTGAGAACCACAGATTTAGTGGCTCCTAGGGGTACCCACCACATAGAGCTATGCTGAATTAATATTTAAGAAAATTTGAAACTGCCTGACCTACCTATAGTGTGCTATTATTAAAAGCTTAAGGAATCTTATGCTCAAATAAATTTTTTTTTAAGATTTCTTTTATTTATATATGTGAGTACACTGTCACTGTCTTCCAATACACCAGAAGAGGGAATAGGTTTTCACTATAGATGGTTGTGAGCCACCATGTGGTTGCTAGGAATTGAACTCAGGACCTCTGGAAGAGCAGTCAGTGCTCTGAACTGCTGAGCCATCTTCCAGCCCATAAATGTACTTCGAATTCTGGAATGTTGGAAGGTCATGATGCCCTAAGATTGTTTTGTCTACCCTAACCAAGAATCCAGAAGAAACTTCTTGCTAACTTAAAAGGATCAAAAAGGAAGATTCTCGCCGGGCGGTGGTGTCGCACGCCTTTAATCCTAGCACTTGGGAGGCAGAGGCAGGCGGATTTCTGAGTTCGAGGCC
The DNA here is from genome assembly GCA_021653895.1 of Mastomys natalensis. NCBI lineage: Eukaryota > Metazoa > Chordata > Mammalia > Rodentia > Muridae > Mastomys > Mastomys natalensis. The sequence goes on along the minus strand of JAJTUV010000637.1, from coordinate 1,100,416 downwards.
AGCCTGGTCTACCAAGTGAGTTCCAGGACAGCCCGAGCTACACAGAGAAACCCTGTCTCCAAAAACCAAAAAAAAAAAAAAAAAGGAAGATTCTCTAGTCATAGCTAAAATACAAGAAGTTGAATACAATCCTATCTAAAGCCACTAACTTTGTTTGTTTGTCTGTTTCTTGATTCAAGAGATAATTTCCCAATCCTGATTTTTCAAGTTTCACTGCCAGGGTCTAGGGAGGTTAGTTGGTAAATTACTTGCCATGTGTAGTATAAATTATATTGGTAAATTGTCATGTGCTGTTTGTACTTGTTGAAAACTGAGAACAAGAGACAGACCCCCATCTCAGACTCAATCATGTTAATCTCAAATATCCTCAAACAGGATGGCCGCCCCCAACACTGCAACAGGGAGGGAGAGAAGCAAACTACTGAGGGTTATTAAATAAAGAAAAAAATGAAATTGCACCTAGGATGGAGAAGTGGTTCAGAGGTTAATGACACTGAATACTCTTCCAGAAGTCCCAGTTCCCAGCAATCACATGGTAGCTCATAATCATCTATGTGATCTGGTGCCCTCTTCTGGCTTGCAGGCATGTGTGCAGGTAGACCATATGTATGTGTGTGTATACACACACACACGTGTATGTATATATACTTACATGTTATATATATAACATGTATGTATAGAACATATGTATATATAGCAAATCTTTTTAAAATGCATCCTGAAAAGATAGGTGTAGCATTTCCAAGGTATTACTTATTCCATGATATAAAAATGTAGTGGAAAAAGGGAAAAAGAAACCCTAATTACCTTGTTGTTCAAGCACTTTACTGTGCCCTGCCCAGAACTCCCTCCCCATGAATATGAATAATTTAGAAAAAGGAATGGCTAGGTCTATCAAGTTTTTAGGAGTACCAGATTAGGCTACATTGTAAGACTTTTTGCTTGTGTGTAGGCCATAAGAATGTGTTGGACCCTTTGAGGCTGGAATGAGAGGCAGTTGTGAGCCACCTGATGAGACACTTTGTGAGATAGGGTTTCTCTGTATAGCCCTGGCTGTCCTGGAACTCACTCTGTAGACCAGGCTGGCCTCGAACTCAGAAATCCACCTGCCTCTGCCTCCCAAGTGCTGGGATTAAAGGCATGAGTCACCACTGCCCGGCGTGATGAGACAGTCTTACTGTACTAGATGCTTACTGAGGTTTGCTGGCCAATAAGCTCCTAAAATTGTCTTCTCCCCTTGTTCCCAGCAACCAAAGTACCGAACAAATGTCAAAACACTGGTATATATGAAGTCAGAGGACAACTTGTAGGAAGAAGTCAATTGTTTCCTTCCACCATGTGGCAAGTATCTTCAATGTGGTTTGAACAGACACAGCCCATAGACTCATGATTTTCACTGCTTGGCCATAGATAATTGCATTATTAGAAAGTGTTTTCCTTTTTTTTTTTTTTTTTTTTTTGGTTTTTTGAGACAGGGTTTCTCTGTGTAGCCCTGGCTGTCCTGGAACTCACTCTGTAGACCAGGCTGGCCTCGAACTCAGAAATCCGCCTGCCTCTGCCTCCCAAGTGCTGGGATTAAAGGCGTGCGCCACCACCGCCCGGCAAGTGTTTTCCTTTTTAAGAGTTGCCATGGTCCACTTGGGAGGCAGAGGCAGGCGGATTTCTGAGTTCAAGGCCAGCCTGGTCTACAGAGTTAGTTCCAGGGCAGCCAGGGCTACACAGAGAAACCCTATCTCAAAAAACCAAGAGTTGCCATGGTCATGGTCTCTTAACAGCAATAAAACTCTAAGCTACTCAATCAACTACTTACTGGCCCAGTTCTATTTATTCTGCAGAGCAAACAAGACACTAGGCATTTATCCTAAGAAGCAAAAATTCTGTTTACATGCAACCCTCTTGGCACTAAACAGCCCAGGTAAATCTTACTCAGACTTGCTTGCAACCCACCAAACAGAACTGCAGTGCGAGCGCTAAGAGGATAGCAGGGCTTAGGTTTGCTCTTCCATCTAAAATATAGTAAAAATAAAAACTGTTTCTTCTGTGTGGGTATGTATACCTTCAGTTGATTCTATGGAAGCCTTTTTTCCTTTAAAGACAGGGCCTCATGCCTCACAAAGGTGAAACTCTGATCATTTTGCCTTCAGTTCTCTAGTACTGAAATCACAGGTATGTACTATCACATTGTTTACATAGCAGTGGGGATAGAACAAGGCTCTGTGCACACTAAACATAGTGGTTAACTTCTGCCAACTTGACACAAACTATATATATATTTCCATTCATTCACCTAGGAGAGGAAACTCAACTGAAAAATTGCCTAGATTAGACTGGTCTGTAGGACCTTTTCTGCTTCAGTTCCTACTTGAAGTCCTACCCTGACTTTACCTCAGTGATAATTGTGATCAGGAAGTATAAGCCAGGTATTTTTAGTCACAACAGTTAACACAGCAACAAGAAGGAAAGCAAAATACCAAGCAAGCACTCTACCAAAAGCTTTGTCTCTAGCCCTGAGGCACCTCTCAAACCTAATTTTTTAAGAAAAGCAAGGGCTATGGAGATAGTTCATCTGTAAAGTACTTGTGAGGAAGAATTTGATCATTGGAACTCCCATCAAAAAGGCTAGGCATAAAGCTGGCAGTGGTGGCACATATCTTTATTCCCAGGCAGATTAAATAGGCAGGCAGATCTCTAAGTTAGAGGCCAGCCTGATCTACAGAGTTCCAGGACAGCCAGGCTGTCGCGAAAAACAAAAGGCCAAGTATGGTAGTCCATGCTTATAAAACCAGCACTAGAAAAGCAGATCCTGAGAGCTTACTAGCCCCACCTACACATCAAGTTCCAGATCAGTGAGAGATCCTGTCTCCAAAGTTAAGGGACACGAGAAACGACTCAATGGTTAGGAGTCCTGCTGTTCTTGCAGAAGACCCAGGTTCAATTCCCAGCACCCACATGGTGGGTCATAGGAATCCATGACACAAGTCCCGGGGTATCCAACAGGCAGGTAAATGGTATATATGCTGGGAAAACATTCTTTTTTAAAAAAGGTAAATAACACGCACACTTTCACTCATGAGAAAAAATAAATTCCTCTTTAAAATTCCAATGTTGCCTTTAAAGAATGAATCACCAAGTTCTCAGAATTCACGTTTAATAGATACTTTTAAAAAAAGAGAAAAAAAAGAAAAGAAAAAAGAATTAACAGGTTGGTTTCTGTGACTGATAAGATGGTCTGCCCAAAACACAGCTTAGACCACTCCCAGTAGTGGAAGAAAGGCTAACCACACCCAGCCCTGTAGGAAAGGCTTACATGGAATCACACCACATCATGTGTTTAATAAGCATGACTAGAGTACAAGAGACTTTCTTCTGGCTGCTCAATGCTGCCTGGCAGAAAAATGGTCCAGAGCTCACTTCTGCTTAGAGAAATACTCTTTGCTCTTTTGGACATCAGGCTTGATGGTATCACTGCCAGGTTTCCAGCCAGCTGGGCACACTGCAAAGAGAAAGGTATTATTAATTAGTAAGCTGCTCTGGTGTGCATTTCCCTCCCCTGCATCCTTGAACAGAAGGTTGTCTGGCTGGCAGGATATGGTAAAGATACGGAGGCAAGGATATTATGAGTTTGAAGCCAACCTAGGCTACACATTGTTTTGTGGCAAATACCTTTACTCTGGCATTCAGAAAGCAGAGGCAGGCCGGGCGGTGGTGGCGCACGCCTTTAATCCTAGCACTTGGGAGGCAGAGGCAGGCGGATTTCTGAGTTCGAGGCCAGCCTGGTCTACAGAGTGAGTTCCAGGACAGCCCGAGCTACACAGAGAAACCCTGTCTCGAAAAACCAAAAAAAAAAAAAAAAAAATAAAATAATAAAAAAAAAAAAAAAAAAAAAAAAAAAAAAAAAAAAGAAAGCAGAGGCAGGCAGATCTCTGGAAGTAAGTTCAAGGCCAGCCCTGCTAGTGAATTCTAGACAAGTGAGATCTATCTTGGCCAAATTCCAGGCTAGGCTAGATGACAAGACTCTGTCCCCCAACCTGCCAAAAACCCCAAAGCAGCTAGAGACGATAGCTCACATCTGACAGCATTCGACACCTTCTTTTACATGCATAATTCTAAAAAATAACAAACTCTTATTTAAAAATCTGATCCTCCAAAAAAAAAAGAAAGAAAGAAAAAAAAAAAATCTGATCCTGAGTTGGATCAACTGCAATTTGCCACTCATGATGTTTGTATGGCTAACAATATTTAATTAAACTCCACTACAGCCTATAATAGTTATCTTTTATTTTCCTGAACCAATTGTCATCTCCAAAGCCTGCTTTGCTGCCTCTGTCTGCTAACCTAGGCCTAGTCCTGAAAACTAACATCTGTACAATCTTTTTTTTTTTTTTTTTGGTTTTTTGAGACAGGGTTTCTCTGTGTAGCCCTGGCTGTCCTGGAACTCACTCTGTAGATCAGGCTGGCCTTGAATTCAGAAATCCTCCTGCCTTATTAAAGGCATGAGCCACCACTGCCTGGCCATCTGTACAATCTTATCTAGGCCTAGAAAGTTTTCAGCTTGAGACTTTCTGATGAATAAACTCACCCTTTCTGATCTCTAGCTGGTTATTCTACTCATCTGGTCTAGCTCAAAATTCTCTATATAGGCTGACTAGTTCAATCTCGTTCCCCTATCTCTTGAATTGCTTTGCTTGGCCTCATACTAACTTTGGCAAACTCTTGCTTGTTCTGTCTTTACCTGTGTCTAGCTTGTTCTCTCTTCAACTTATCTCAGTAAAACAGCCTCCTCCTCTTCTCATGAGAGTTGGAAAAAAAAAAAAAAGAAGAAACTTATGCCGGGCAGTGGTGGCGCACGCCTTTAATCCCAGCACTTGGGAGGCAGAGGCAGGCAGATTTCTGAGTTTGAGGTCTACAGAGTGAGTTCCAGGACAGCCAGGGCTACACAGAGAAACCCTGTCTCGAAAAAACCAAAAAAAAAAAAAAAAAAAAAAGGGAGTTGGGTATATCCTATTCTGTCAAATCTTTCTCTAATTTGCCACTTTGTCTGCCATTCAATCAGACATCACTTTCCAGAGATCCAAAATTTGTTGACTCCAGGGATCCAATGCACTCTTCTGGCCTCCACAGGCACCTACACAGATCAACCCCCATCTAAAAGCCTTTAACACCCCAAACATGTAGCATTTCAGAATCCCAAGAGCAGCAACCTCCAAATCTTAGCCTACAACCCCAGATTTTTTGTTGTGTGTATGTGGTTTGGTTTTTAGAGGAGCCAGTGTGTGTGATTTTGAGACAAAAACTTATTGTAACACATGTTGGACTCCAGTTTGCAGCAAGCAAATTTCCTTCTAAGTACTGACACTTCAGGTGCAACCCACTATACCTAACTTCTCCTCAGCATTAACTGCAGAACGACAAAAAACAAAACCCATCGCCGGGCGGTGGTGGCGCACGCCTTTAATCCCAGCACTTGGGAGGCAGAGGCAGGCGGATTTCTGAGTTCGAGGCCAGCCTGGTCTACAGAGTGAGTTCAGGACAGCCCGGGCTACACAGAGAAACCCTGTCTCGAATATCAAAAAAAAAAAAAAAAAAAAAAAAAAAAAACAACAAAACCCATCGCTCTACAAATGCTGTTCCACTTTAATTGTCTTCAACTCCTCTGGGAAGAACAGAGTTTCCATCTTTCACACACTTAGGAAAAAGCGTAAGACTGGCTGTACTTTCTGCATGACAACCGCTAGCTAGAGAGACCCTATCTTGGAAAATAAATAAATAAATATATAAAATTTACCTCAAACTCAAGAGATCCACCTGCCTCTGCCTCCAAAAGGCAAAAATATAGAGTATAAAAGGTGTGACATGATGCCAGCTTACTGGCAAGGCTCCCATAACCCCTTAAAAAGGACACAGACCGAATTTAACTCTTTAGTCCTCCTGCCTCTGCAGAGATTACAGGACCGAGCCACTAAAAGTAGGAAGAACAGACTTTCACATAGCAAAATGTTACCTTGGTCCCGTAACAAGTTCCCATACACTTTTTATTTTTGAGCATGTAGTCCTGTAACTCACCAGTAGCCCAGAATGAGCCTGACCTTAAATCTCTTCCCGGAAGTGCTAGGATTATACTAAGCTACATCCCCAGCACCAAAATACCAATTCAATTCTTGATAGCATGAACGATAGACATGAACCTCAGGGACTCCCAGGTTACAGAAGCTACCAAGGGCCTACATCTCTAGCAACCTTAATTTTTTAAAGATTTTTATGTCTATGAATTTTTTGCCTTTAGGTATGCATATGTACCACATGCAAACCCTGTGCCATAGGAGGTCAGAAGAGGGCATTGGACCCCTAGGAATGGAGTTAGACGGTGTGATCCATCATGTATGTGCTAGGGATCAAATCTAGGTCCTTTACAAGGAGCAAATTCATTTAACCACTAAACTACCTTTCTAGTTCCTTGTTTGTTTATACATATTTATACATTTTCTAAAAAAAAAAATTTTTTCCTCAAAAAAGAAGAAAAATCCTTTTTTTTTTTGAAACAGGATATATAGCCGGGCATTGGTGGCGCACGCCTTTAATCCCAGCACTTGGGAGGCAGAGGCAGGCGGATTTCTGAGTTCGAGGCCAGCCTGGTCTACAGAGTGAGTTCCAGGACAGCCAGGGCTATACAGAGAAACCCTGTCTCGAAAAAAACCAAAAAAAAAATAAATAAATAAAAAATAAAAATAAAAAAAATAAAAAAACAAAACAGGATATATTATGTAGCTCTGGCTGTCCTGGAACAGGCTGGCATCAAACTCAAGTTTGCCTCTGCCTCCTGAATACTGGGATTAAACAACTACACCCAGTTTGTTTTATCCTCTATAGTGAGATCCTCCTCAAATCTGCAGCAGTCAGTGATTCGAAATCAGAACAGAAGTGGAGAGTATAGTGTTTGAACAAAAAGCCTTTGTTTTTTTTCCCTCCGGGCTTGTCTATTACCCACCCCCACAGATAACTCTAATCCACAGCCTTTCCGACACAATCACCCTTTTATCTAACAGTCTTTGTACCCTGCTATCTCATTGACAGGCAGATGACTTACCTTCACCATGTTTGTCAGTGAACTGGAAAGCCTGGACTAGTCTCAGAACCTCATCCACAGAGCGGCCAACAGGAAGATCGTTTATTGTTATCTGGCGAAGGGTACCTTTATCATCAATAATAAAGAGGCCCCTGGGTGGAAGGAATTGAAGGATTGAGACATGCATTACAAGTCTTCACTGTTAGAATTTCTAAGGAAATGGGCTCTTACAAGAGGTATACCACAGCCTACCATTTATAATTAGTGAGACCACTACATTAAATAACTCAATGACAAAGATACATAGCTCAGTTTGCAGAGTGCTTGCGTAGCATGCAGAAAAACCTGGGTTTGAACCCCAGAACCAAATAAAGCAGACATGGTGCACCAACGTTAAGTGCAGACAGTTGATCAGGAGTTCAAGATTATCCTCAGCTATCTGACACCATTTCCAAAATATAATAGGTTGGAGGCAAGGCATGATGGCACATGCATATAAATTCCAGTATGAGGTCAACCTGAAGTTCAAGGTCAATTTGGGCTATATTATAACAAGACTGACTCAAACCAAGGAGCTGAGGAGAGATGACTCAGTAAAGTGCTGCTCTTTCAAGTATGTACACCTGAATTTAAGCCCCAGAAGATATTAAATAAATTACTACATAAGTAATCTCACCTTTAAAACAAAAAATAAAATAATTTAAGAAAAAAAGTCAAGAGGTTGGACTCAAATGTTAAAAGCATTGGTTGCTCTTCCAGAAGACCTGAGTTTGATGGTCAACAAATTGCAGTTCACAATCATTAACTCTGGTTCCAGGGGATCCAATGTGCACAAGTGGTGCACATACACACAAACATTCAAGTACATGCAATAAATATATTTAAAATTAAGCATGCAACCCCAACTGAGGAGGTAGGAACAGGCAAATCCCAAGGGTTCACTTGCCAGGGAGTCCAGCCTTGGCAGGTCCCTAGTCAATGAGACACTATCTCTAAAAACTAGTGGACAGTTTCTGAGGAATTCCAGGTGTCTACTGACATTTATGACACATATATACAAAAAAGACACGAAGAAGGGTACTTCTCAGATATGTTCTGGCTTTTCCAAATAAAATGGCTTTTAGCTAACAAGACTATTCTCATAATAACTTCCACCTCCCATCCCCCCTTTTTTAAAATATATATTTACTTATTATATATACAGTACTCTGCCTGCATGTACACCTGCAAGCCAGAAGAGGGCATCAGATCTCATTATAGATGGCTGTGAGCCACCATGTGGTTGCTGGGAATTGAACTGAGGACCTTTGGAAGAACAGCCAGTGCTCTTAACCTCTGAGCCATCTCTCCAGCTCCCCCACCTCCCATCCTTAAAAGTACATACCTGAAAGAGATACCTTCATCAGCCTTTAAGACTCCATAATCCTGAGCAATGGTGCGCTTGGGATCTGATATTAAGGGAATGTTCATAGGTCCCAATCCTCCTTGTTTCTTGGGTGTGTTAATCCTACAGCAAAAGAGAGTCTTAAAATACAACCATTCAGGGGGGGAAAAAAAAAAAATACAACCATTCAAATCTTTGTGAAGAAAGCCAGACATAGTCTTACCTTTCTAAAACCCTATATCTAACTTTATCCAAAAACTTCAACTTTTTCCAAATAGTAAAGTGAATGGCTGATAACAGTAAGAGTGCTAACCAGTGTATATTAGATAATAGCAACTCACAGTGCTTTTGCTTCTGCTAGGTAGTAAGAAGGCAGTGGGAGCCCAGAAACCAATTCTTAGGTCTACTGTCAAACCTCTAAATTTGCTCAAGAAATCCATAACATACTGCCAGGAGTTGTGGTATACACCTTTAATTCCACCTAATCATGAAGCTAGGGGTATTACAAGGTACTCATGAGGCTGAAAGGCAGCTTGAGTAAAATATTACCCTGACTAAAAAACAGAAAATTCCACATGCCAAATGGACCAAAAACTATCGTTTTTACCATGCCAGATGACAGAAGTGAGAATCCACAGAAGCTCCAATCACTTGACAGTTAAGTTTCTTAAATTCTTCTGCTCTGTCACTGAAAGCAATAATCTCCGTGGGACATACAAAAGTAAAGTCAAGAGGGTAAAAGAAGAACACAACATATTTTCCTGGGGAGAAACAAAAATGATCAAGAAGTTAGCTTTGAAGCTGAGTTTCTGATCTAGGGGTACCAATACATAGCTAATTCCCAGCATTCAGGACAACTGCTCTAAGTTGAAGGCAACATGAACTACAGAGTAAGAACCAGGCCAGCCAGGTTTAGAAACCCTGTCTCAATGAAAACAAGGAATTTCCAGAAGATTCATTTGCAAAGACGTTTTCCTTTAGAAGACTTTTTAAATTAATCACCAACACAAAAATCAATGTTAGCATACTCAATATAGACAACTCTTAGCAGCTACTTACCTTTATACCAAGAAAGCCAGAATTAAAACGACAGTTCCTTCTTTGGTTGCTAACTATAGAATAAACACTATTCAGTCTAATTTTGATCTTCTGAGAGGTTAATATTAGCATACACACCAAGTTCTTTCAATGATAAAAAAGGGGCAAAAATGCAATTCATCTGGTAAATGATCTATAAACAGTACCTAGAACATCAAGTGTGGTGGTACAGTCAGGAAAGTAAAGGCAAGTCAGAGATACAGTGGTAGGAAGATCTGAGAGTTGGAGGCCAGCCTGAGCTCCAAGCCAGCTCCAGGATGCATAGTGAAGTTTCTAACCATCCCCCCCAAAACACACACACGCACGCACGCACGCACGCACGCACACACGCACGCACGCTGGATGTGGGCAGCAAACACTGCCTGTAAATCAGCATTCCAATGTCCAGTATTCAGGAGGCAGAAACAGGAAAATCACAAGTTCAAGACCAGCCTAGGCTATTTAATAAGTTCCAAGAAGGAGAGCCCATCTCAAAAACAAAACTTCAAATGGTGGTGGCATATGCCTGGCAGTTGAATCTCTGTGAACACAAGGTCATCCTCATCTATAGAGCAAGTTCCAGAACAGCCAAAGCCACAGAGAAACCCTGTCTCAACAAAACAAAACAAAACAAAACAAAAAAGTTGGGAGTAGAAACTCAACATCATAATCCCAGGACTTGGGAGGTAAGAAACAGGAGAAATCAAGAGCTTGAGGTCATCCAGCAGATCTGGCTATTCTTCTAGAAGCCCCAGATTTAATTTCCAGCATTCACATGATGGTTCACAACTGCCTATAATTTCAACTCAGGGTGTCCAACACTCTTCTGGCCTCTTCCAGCACCAGACAGACATGCATGGGTGCTGCAGATATATATACAGACAAAAAAAAAAAAAAAACCCAAACCAACAAAGACAGAAAGTCAAGTCAGAGCCTTTATACAATGATGCAAGAATAATTAAGTGAAACTGAAGACCGGAACTCAAGTGAGCTACCATGATAAAGGGAGAAACTGAGATGGAGACCTCTGTAGTTTTTGCCTCCAAGGTTAGAAGAACCTCTGAGTTCAACCATCTGCAGACCTGGGTGCTAAGAAAGCACTTCCGGTTAGACCCCAACCCGAGGGAGGAGACTCTGGAGGCCTTGGCTGATAAACTCAAACTGAACAAAAGACACATCAAGACCTGGTTCTACGTGATGAAGGATAAGAAGATGCGCTCCTGGCTTAATAAGTTGTACAAGTATAAGAGAATGTTCTGTCCCTACTGTACATCAAGACTGACCACCAGGCAGAACAACTCCGAGGAGTCCTCTCAAAATGACCCTGGACTCCCAGAAGCTTTGGAAGCCTTGAAGAATCTCACACTCTGGGTTCCAAAGCACAGTTGGCACATCACAGGATTGCTGACTTCAACTTCCTTGTTAGGACAGGGGATGTTGGGATTTATGTCTATGGAAGGTATATTAATAATAAAGTTTGCATTTATAGAAACTAAAAAAGGAAAAAAAAAATAATAATAATTAAGTGATCTCCTGAGTAATTTTCTCCTTTTCTCCTCTTCCATCTTGTTATAGGCAGGGTTTCTTATTTCTGATGTTAAGATGTGGTATTACCACCAGATAGTGGTGGTGCACACCTTTAATCCCAGCACTTGGGAGGCAGAGGCAGGTGGATTTCTGAGTTTGGGGCCAGCCAGGTCTACAGAGTGAGTTCCAGGACAGCCAGGGCTACACAGAGAAACCCTGTCTCGAAAAAAAACTAAAGAAGAAAGAAAAAGAAAAACAAACAAACACAAAAGATGTGGTATTACAGACTAGTTGTCTCCATCTATCTTGAATAGGACTAGTGATATTATAGAATATAACTAATTAATCCTATTTTTATGTAGGTCCCATGGATTTAAATAAATTGAAGTCTCTCAAGCTTGTGCAGCAAACACTTTCACCTAATGAACAATGTTTCCAGCGTTCAAAGGTGATGTTTAAGTAATCTCATAAATCACAACTGTGTTCCTAACAAGTCCAACAGGACATGACAAGAAAAATGTTGCAACCAAAAGTAAGCAAAGTACTGGTAGGTAACAGGACTTCTAGCTCCAATTTTACTTTAGTAACTGATATTACCAAAGCAAATCTTCAAGGCTATGTATGAAGCTTCTCATCATACCTAACGGCTAAACTACTTACGGGAACGTTTCCAAATACCCACTTATTTTCAGGTGATAACTATATCTGAAAGTCAAAACAAGCAGTCACATCTAAGCAATCTCTCTGTGGCTTTGTTTTAACAAGCACTTTGAAGCCTCAGCAGACCAAGCCCTACAGGGCAGAGAGCAAGCACTCCCAAGACCATGTGCCAGGGTTACCTCTACCTCCCAAGAGGTACTATTTAAACTGTTTGCCAGTAAGAGATCTTCTCCATACAGCCCACAGTATCTGTTCTCATCCCAACAACAAAGTATGATGTCAGGAAATCTAACAATATTTTACTCAAAAGCTATCTTCAGAAACTCATACACCACTAAGGAAGGTATATTTAACACTGGAGTTTGCAGCCTGTACATAAGGAATCTAGTCTCAAGACCTAACTACCCTAAGACTGCAAGGCAAGGGAGAAAGAATGTAGACTAGAGAGAGACCTCAGCAGTTACAGGCATGTTGCTGCTCTTGCAAAGAACTCTGTTTAGGATCTAAACATCCACAACTATCTGTAAGCACAGTTTCAGGAGTTCCAACACCCACACACACAAGCAGACCAAGTTCCAGAACAGTCAAGATTACATAGAGAAAGACACCCTGCCTCAAAAAACAAAACAAAAAACAGATATGATGATACATTTGTTTTGCTTTTTTTTTCTTTTTCTTTTCTGAGACAGGGTCTCTCCATGCAGCTTTAGCTGACCCGAAATACAGAGATCCACCTGATACACCACTCACTACACCTAGATAGGTTAATTTTTTAAAAAGGAGAGAAGGTAGAACATTAACAGAACCTGACAAGTATCCATATGAAATTATGGTAAAACAAAAGGTAATTGGAGTGTGAAGTCTTCCCTGTGTGCAGAAGCAAAGCCACAGCTCCAAAGACTTAATTTGTAAGACTAAATTAAAAAAAAAAAAAAGAGCCAGGCAGTGATGGCACAAGCCTTTAATCCCAGCACTTGAGAGGCTGAGGGATTTCTGAGTTTGAGGCCAACCTGGTCTACAGAGTGTGTTCCAGGACAGCCAGGGCTACACAGAGAAACCCTGTCTCGAAAAAAACAAAACCAAAAAACCAAAAACCAACCAACCAAACAAACAAAACAAAAACAAAAACAAACAAAAAAAAAAGAGCTGAAGGGACTGAAAAGTTGCCTTGGCAGTTAATCACAATAGCTGCTCTTTTAGAGGCCCCGGTAGAGATATGGAAACTCACAAACATCTACATTCCAGCCCCAGGGGATCCAATGCCCTCCTCATGTACCGCATGCACTTGATGCCCAGACACACATTCAGAAAAAAACACCCAACCAAACACCTAAAAATAAAAAATGTTTTAAAAGAAGAGGAAGGGGAAAGGCCAGGCATGATGGCAAACACCTCAAATAAAAGCAAAGTCAGGTTGTATCCATCTCTAGCAGTTCAATACAACCCTGGTCTACATATTAAGAAAGCCAACAGGATAAATAGTGAGATGGGCTCAAATAAACAAACAATGAACAAAGAGAGAAAGAGAAAGAAAGGACAGACGGACCAAAACAAGAGGGCAAGATGGCACAGGCCTTTAATCCTAGCACTAGGGAGGCAGAGGCAGGAGGATGTCTGAGTTCAAATCCAGCCTGATCTACATAGTGAGCTTCAAGATAGCCAGAACTACATAGAGATATCTTAAAGGAATTTTTTTAATAAAAAAAATAAAAAAGGAAAGGAAAAGGGCTGGAGAGATGGCTCAGCCTGTAAGAGTACTGAATGCTCTTCTGGAGGACCTAGGTTCAATTCCCAGCACCCACTCGGCAGGTCACAACTGCCTGTAACTCTAAGATCTGACACCGTCACATAGACAAACATACAGGCAGAATACCAATGTATATAAAACAAAAGCAAATTTTTAAAAAAGAAGAAATAACCAAAAACCAAAATAAAGAGATGAGGGGTAGGGATGGGATTCCATGATAGAGTGTTGCTAGCATGTGTTGAGGCACTGAATTCAATTCCCTGTACCTCAGGATACAAGAATTCCCCCAATAAGTAAATGCCAGTAAAAAGGTAATCAGGTTAATGTTAAGGTAAAATAAAGCATACTTTCTCTAGAAATGACTCATACCTAGGACATCTACCCTTATTACTGTCCTAACCATGACTTCACTTCAACATAAAGACAAGTGAAGTGGCCTCCTGTCCAATGTAATTAATCTTACCTCTGTAATCACTTAGGGTGATATCTTTGAATTGTCCATCTGGCATAACAGCTGTAGCTTTGAAGTTGGGAGCAGGATGCCCAATTTTTGCATTTCCTGAAGACATCTTGCTGTCAGCTGGAAAAGACAACAACAAAAAAACATAAACAACCCTGTTCTTCTAAATAAGCAACAGCTTTCGCCTACTTAGGAACTTAATGTAGTTTAATCAGAGAATGGTCCAGTGGCCTTGAATACATTGGTTTATATTATAGTAGTAAGCACAAGCTAACAGTTAAGGGTTCCAACCCAAAAGCTCCACCTTCTGGGTAAAAACAAGACTGAAAATCAGCCTTTGTTTTCACTTGCTAACAGCTCCACAGTGTGTCTTAAATAGGTCAGTTCTCCCACCGATTCTAAACCAGTTTTTGCAACAGCATTTTATTTTGCATATTCATTAGGGAGAAGCAGGAAGGAAATGGAATTGACACAAAAAATCCAAACAAATCAATGCCAGGAAACGTTTACTGCTTCAAAACTTTAGGTATTTTGTTTAAGTACAAGTTTTCTCTTCATAACTTGTTTGAGGCTAACCTAGATTTATTGAGACTTTGTCTTAAAATTTTCTTTAGATTTATACCAGGGACAGTGGAGCATAATACCAGCACTCTGGATGCTGAGGCAGGAGGATACTGAACTAAGAAAACTTGTCTCAAAAAGCTTCTGTACCAGGAAGGCTATGTGGGTTAAGGCACTTGCTATCTGATGACCTTAGTTCAATCTTCAGAATCCCCATGATGGCAAACTCCTACAAGGCTCACACACATAAATAAATGTTTAAAAGAAAAACTCAAATTTCTGATCTCTGGGCCAAGAACCTGGAACAGAGGTACATAACAAGGGTTACTTTAACAGGTAGGGTTTGGGGTAAGTGGGTTTGGGCTAAGTGTAGTCCCAACACTTGGGAAGTAGAAGCTGAAGAATCAAGAGTTCAAGGCTAGCCAAATTAGAGGACCACCCTAGTTACATGAAACTGTATCTTAGAAAAACACAAAAAAGTCAATGTACTGCTAAGAAACCGATCTCTGCACTATTTACCCAGGTCAATACCAAGATAAATTGTTAAGATGTGCAACATTAGGAGCTTCAGCAATGGCTCAACAATTAGAGCCAACACTGCTCCTTTCAGGGAAAACCCTGGTTCAGTTTCCTGCACCCATTTAAGGTGGTTTACAACCACAACCACCTGTAACTAGCTAAGGGAGGTGGGGTACCACACATACACATAATAAAAAACACAATCAATCCCAGCACTTGGGAGGCAGAGGCAGGCGGATTTCCGAGTTCGAGGCCAGCCTGGTCTACAGAGTGAGTTCCAGGACAGCCAGAGATACACAGAGAAACCCTGTCTCGAAAAACCAAAAAAAAAAAAAAAAAAAACCACACACAATCAAAAAGAAAATTTACACCTCTCGGACTGAATGCAAGTTGGAATCCAAGTTCCAAATTTCTTGGTTCCTAACACCAATGACCAAAAGAAACGCTAAGAAAAAAAAAAAAAAAACATCTTCCATCCCAAACTTTGAAAAGGTTTTAACTGTGTAACTTTCAGAGACATGATGCAGCATAGCAACTACCTTTCTGGTGTACCCCCTAACATAAAACATCTTTTTTTAATAAAACTTGCTCTGCAAGGTGTCCCAGCACTTCCATACTCAACCAATCCCGGAAAATTGACTTCTGGCCGCTGAGAGGCCTCTCCAGAGGAATCGGACCGGAACGCCAGAGGAGGTCACGCCCCAGCCTTGCTGGAGGTACATTCCTGCTACTCTCGCCATCACCCACTCTAGCACTTCGGAAAACACTAAGACACGCCCAGTGCGCGTTGTGAGCCCCAGAACCATCGGTCCCACCAAGCCATCTTCGCCCTCTATCGGAGGCCCGGGAGAGGAGGAATTCAGCGTTAGCCAAGGATTCCAACAGGTCCGGGAACTAAGGGCCACGTGAAGAATAGCGCTCGAGCATTCGCGGGACCAGGCCTCGCCCGGCCGCTTCAGCCCGTGACCGTCCCCGAAGAGCTGGGACCAGCCTGAAGGAGAAGGAACCGGCGACGCGAGCGAGCCTCGTTTCTCAGCGGCAGTACACGCACACTCACCAGGTTGGAGCCTCAGGTCTCACGAACAGAAGCTACCGTGAGAACGCAGGAAGAGGCCGTCCGAAAGCGCGCGCGGGGAGCTGCTTTTATGGTCCACAAAGTTCTCGCGAGACTCACACGGGCCAGGGGTGCGGGAGGAGGGGGACCAGGCCGAGCCCCGCCCTGCCCTGGCCGGCCGGCGGGGCATGACTCAGCGCTTTCCCTGGATGGGCCCGGAGTTAAGCAGGGGGTCTCAGGAAATGCTTACACTTTCATTGATGCTGTTTTCAGAGGTGGAAAAGAACTTCCCTTTGAGCCATCTCTTCTTTTAACCAGGGGTACACGGGGAATCCATGCCTCTCTTTATTCCCAGGACCCCTGTGTGCCACTGTGCACACAAGACCCAAACTAGAGGGTCTGTTTTACTGCTCATGGAAGGCCACGTCTAAAACCATGTTCAGGGGAACTGTGTACCCAAATATTTCTCAGTTGCATCCCAGCCTGTTTTAGGGCTGGAAAAGCTGGCTCAGCCGTTATGAGCACTGGCTGCTCTACCAGAGGACAAGGGCTCAATTCCCCACATCCACATGGCAGCTCACAGCCGTCTGTAGATCCAGACCAACACCCTCACACATACATTCAGGCAAAATGACAATGCACATAAAATGAAAAGAAATTATTCATTAAGAACAAAACAACAGCCGGGCGGTGGTGGCGCACGCCTTTAATCCCAGCACTTGGGAGGCAGAGGCAGGTGGATTTCTGAGTTCGAGGCCAGCCTGGTCTACAGAGTGAGTTCCAGGACAGCCAGGACTACACAGAGAAACCCTGTCTCCAAAAACCAAAAAAAAAAAAAAAAAAAAGAACAAAACAACAACAACAAAAATACCCTGTTCTAGTCTGATCCTCAGTAACGCTCACCACTCAGGCAGCCCCCATTGGTCTCTGATTACTGGATGCTGCTTTTCTGTTTCGAATCCTTTTCTTGGATTATTCTTAAATCTTTCTGAATCTGAACTTGTCACTAAACTGATTTGTGGTTTTAAAAACTGGGGCTCTGTGATCAATTTCCTGACTTTTTCTAAGCCAGGTGTCATGACTGCACACACCTTCTTAGCACTCTAGAGGCAGAGACTGGTGGATCTCTGAGTTCAAGGCCAGCCTAGTCTACAATGTGAGTTCCAGGACAGCCAGGGCTACATAGAGAAACCCTGTCTCAAAAAAAAAAAGTCAAGAGAGTTAAAGAGGGGTCAGGCTTGATGGCGAGTACTGGGAAGGCAGAGGCAAGAGAATCTCTGTGTTTTTGAGTCCAGCCTAGTCTACATAGCAAGTTACAGGACAGCAATGACAACATAGAGACCTTGGAGGGGAGGTACAAAGTTCAGAGTTATCATTTTATATCACATGCTTTGTGTGATTTAGAGACCCAGAGATGGATGTAATCCAAATTTTACCCTACAGAAAGCTATGCTACAAGGGTGAGGCAGACATGGAAACACAACAGTTAAAAGATTTTATTTTTTCTAGGCTGTAGAGGCTATTGTTTTGGCATAATGGTCAACTCAAGGGACAAATGAAAGTTGGTAACACTGTTAAAGGGACTACTCCATAAACCAAGGTCAGGGACAGCTTTCCAGGAAGTAATACTTATCTGAGTCTTCAGGTATATCCTCTCAGCGACAACTAAGGGGAATTGGTTTTCCTGATTTGAATAGATAGCCTTGAAGCAGTTCTGGGCTTTAAATGAGGGAGATGAAAAAGTGACAGCAGAAATAATAGTTCACATCTCTATTGCATAGTAAGAATCAAGTATGGACCAGGTTTGCTGATGCATGGCAATAATCTTAGCACTCAGGCTGAGACAGCCTGGACGATAAAAGAGATTCTTGCCTCAAAACAAAACACCTACCGCAGCAAACTTAGGTGTTATGCTAATGAACACTAGTTATTTACATCAAGATACTACAGTTAGCCAAACTTGGTGATGCATGCCTTTAATTCCAGCACTTGAGGGGCAGAGACAAGTGAAATCTTTGAGGTCGAGGTCAGCCTGGTCTACAAAACGAGTTCTAGAACAGCCAGGGCTACTCAGAGAAACCCTGCCTCAAATTGTCTCTTCCCCCCACCCCCAAAGAAAGATCTTAGAATTATTCCATTGTATAGGCAAGAAAAACAAGGCTTATTATGATTGTATTTTATGTAAGGTCACATATAAGGAACAACGACTGTGCGTGCGTGTGTGCATGTGGTTTTTTGAGACAGAATTTCTCTGTATAGTGCTTGCTGTCCAGGAACTCACTTCTTAGACTAGGCTGGCCTTAAACTTATAGATCCAACTGCCCCTGCCTCCCAAGTGCTGAGATTAAAGGCACATGACACAATACCACGAGCACTTTTATTTTCAAGACTTCTCTTAACTCTTATTAGTAACATAATAGGATAAAAAATAGGGGAAATGCTATGTCATGCTGGCTCAGTATCTGAAATTTTGGGTATGTATCATCCTTTACAACAGTAGTGATTTTCATTTTCCTTCCCAGCATGTGGTTATTACACATTATTTATTTCCAGTTAGTGGAGGAGTTAACTCCACTACTTCCCACGGCTCTTGTACCAGGACAAATGGGGAAGTGCCGTGTCATGCTGCTTGAGCATCTGACCTTTTAAATTTTTATGCATTTATCAATTCTCTTGACAACAGTAGTTGTTTTGTTCAGTTGCTTTTTGGTGTGTGTGTGTGTGTGATATGTGTATGCTCATGTGTGGTATATGCTCAAGTGTGTTTTCTCAGGTTCATGTACCTGCACAGTTTAGCAGAGACCAGAGGAAGATGTTGGTTATATCTGTATAAAGAAGCATAGAACATGAAGCAAAGCTGGTGGAGATGCTCTTGTCTCACACAGCACTGGGGTTTTATACACACGTCTATGCAGCTACAAGTTCGTACACACACACACACACACACACACACACACACACACACACAGCTGCCACCATGTTGCTGGAATCCAAAGCCGAGTCTTCATGTTCATCCAGCACTCTTATCCATTGAACCATCTCTCCCGAGCCTTATTGCTTTGTCTTCCCCTTTTCCTTCTCACTCTGAGGATGAAGAGTTAGCATCATTCATTTCTTTCCTGGGAGAGCAAAGTGGGCCAGAGGACAACTTTCAGACGTCAATTTTCTCCTTCCACCTTGTGGTTCCGGGAATGGAACTCAGGTCATCAGGTTTGGCCTCAAGCTCCCTTACCTGCTGAACCATTGTGCCTAGCCTTTGTTGTTTAAAAGGAGTCTCTCTGTGTAGCCTAGACTGGCTTGAACTCAGGATAGTTCCCATGACTTAGGCTCCAAAAATGCTGACATTACTGCTGTGAGTTATCATGACAGATTTCACACTTTTTCTAATTTTATATTTCGATGCTACAGATTGAACCTCAGATTTTCCATACGCTAGGTAGACAGAAGCTGTAGAACAAGCTATATCCACAGCCCATACTCCAATTCTAGCAGATTTGACAGCCTCTGGCCTCCAAAGGCACTGGGTATGTATATGGTACCATATATACACACACACACACACACACATACATACACATACATACATATATGGAGACATTTTTTATATATGCAAGGAAACATTCATACACATAAAAATAAATTTTTTAAAAAATTAAAAAGGAAAGAAAGAAAGAAAGAAAATTACCATCCTGGTCAGCAAGAAAGCTCAGGGGTAAAGGCATTTGCTGCCAATCTTGATATTCTCAGTCTGATTCCCAGAACCTAGAAGGTGAATGGAGAAGACTCATTCCCTTAAATTGTCCTCGGATCTTGTAAGGAGCGGGCCCTTATACAGGACCTACTCCATTTTGTAATAGGAAACTTGTCAGGACATGTCTGGTACTTATAAAGACAAGTCTGGAAGTAAAGTTGTGCTGTGATAACCAGCTGTGATGAGATCAGAGCCTGGCGATAACCAGACACGAGTGGTTATCTGCTGTGCACGTCACCAGTAATGCCAACTCCAACATAAAAGAGGAGCCCCATCGGAGCACTTCTTCACACTTGTAGCCATGACTGGCCAATGTGATCCTCCGGACAAGCCTCCTCAACACCTGATCATGACCTAGCATAATACTTCAACAAGCCTCCTCAGCACCAGGTCATCGAAGAGTTAACCGAGAGACCAATGCCTCCAGCTTCTTCGTGGTCAAGCACCCTGCGAGGTCAAATTATCAACTCAACTCAGCTATCTGGAAGCCACAGCCTGATCCCACCTTCCCGGACACTGGACCTGTAACCCGAAACCATCAAAAGGACTCAGGTCGTATAATCTATGAATGAATGATGTGTTTATTGCTATGCTTATTTCTTTGATAATTAGCAATTTATTAATTGTGCTCATGTACATATTGTTAGAAGCAATCCATAGGAAATGTGGCAGTATCTTGTTGTAACTAACAATGCCTTAACATTGATAAACTTACTGCTTAGCCGGGCGGTGGTGGCGCACGCCTTTAATCCCAGCACTTGGGAGGCAGAGGCAGGCGGATTTCTGAGTTCGAGGCCAGCCTGGTCTACCAAGTGAGTTCCAGGACAGCCAGGACTACACAGAGAAACCCTGTCTCGAAAAACCAAAAAAAAAAAAAAAAAAGATAAACATACTGCTTGCTGTGCATCATTAATTAAAGAATAACTAAATTCTAAAACCTCTGTCTCTCTGGCAAACTCTCTCTTCTCTCTTGAAGAGCTGATGGTCTCACAGTCAAATCCAGTATATGATCCCTGAGGGGAGAAGGACCTGTCGCCTTTCTACCCGCGGGGGATTCTAATCCCTTATCAATAGCCTGCTCCTAACAGATAAGAGTCCCTTCATAGACTTGCTCGAGACAGATCTCCATTTCCATGCCACAGTAGGCTGGAGGCAGGCAGGCGAGCACAAGTGAGGCCCTATCTCAAAAATAAACATTAAAAATAATAAACGTTGATAAAGTTCTAAATTACAGAACATGTAGATAAATGAAGGTGAATTGTGTTCATGAACCTAGAGTCTGTGTCGGGGACTAGAGAGTCAGTTAAGAGCACTGGCTGTTGTTACAGGGGACCTAAGTTCTGTTCCTGCCACCTATGTCAGATGGCCCAGAACTCCAGCTCCAGGTCATACAACGTCTCTGGCCTCCACAAGCACATTCACACGTGTACTTATTCACATAGCTATCCTGAAACTCGCCCTGTAGACCAGGCGGGCTTGGACCTCAGAGATTTGCATGCCTCTTCTAGGACTAAAGGCAGTGCACCACCACCACCTGGTGGTTTTTTGTTTTTTTGGGTTTTTGTTTTGTTTGTTTGTTTGTTTTTAGTTTTTCGAGACAGGGTTTCTCTGTGTAGCCCTGGCTGTCCTGGAACTCACTCTGTAGACCAGGCTGGCCTCGAACTCAGAAATCCGCCTGCCTCTTGCCTCCTAAGTGCCGGGATTAAAGGCGTGCGCCATCACTGCCCGGCTTGTTTGTTTTATTTTTATTTTCCTATTTAAAGATTTATTTAAACCCTGTCTCGAAAAACAAAAATAAAATAAAATAAAGATTTATTTAGTTTACTTAACCATGTATGAGTGTCTTACTTGCATGTATGTATGTGTACTATGTGCATGTCTGGTGTCCAAGGAGGCAAGAAAAGGGATTTGTATCTCCAGGAACTGCAGTTATAGACAGTTGTGAGCCATCTTGCAGGTGCTGGGAACTGAACTCAAGTCCTCTGGAAGAACAAGTGCTCTTAACCCTTGAGCCAGCTCTCCAGCCTCTAAATGTGACTTCTATTAAAAAAAAAAAAAACAAAATCAGGGTGGAAATGTGAGTAGAAACATACAAGTTGAGCTTCCTGGAAGGGATGCTCTGTATGAAAAGCATCCCTGATTGCTAGAGTCAGGCTCCTATCCTGACTACACCCTTGGATGGTGACTCAGTTCTAGCCTTTCTATTTCTTTAGTCTCTGGAAAGGAGCATAAAATTTTTAATCAAAGTGTTCTTTGTCAGTAGTTGCCTTGGGCCTAATTTGTTATGATGGACAATTATCTGACTCATGAAAAGCCACTGTTCCTCCTTCATAGCTACCTAAGTGTAACTGGCAAAGCAGCTCCATTAATGTTCAACAATTCTGCAGAAGGCAGAACTCGAATCAGCCAATGTTTTTTTATATTAAACCTTGCCAACCTAATGACAACCTACCCTAGACATATACACCATTAAAATTAAACCAATATACTATTAAAACTAAATGGCTTCTTTAATTGTAACAACAAATACAAAAGAAATCATGGAAACTAGACCACAGATGGCTCTTTTATGAGGTAAGCCTGGTGATTTAGAACGTTTCTGTTAAAGCTAGGCATGAGGGCACATTCCTGTAATCCTGGCACTCAGAGGGCAAAGGCAAAAATCAGGCAATTATTGCAATGTTGAAACCAATTTGATTTACATGGTGAGCTGTAAGTTAGCCAAGGGTACTATGAGACTGTTTTGGAGCTGAGGTCCGAACTCAGGGCCATGCACTGCTAGGCAAGTACTCTACCATGGAGTGAAATTCCTAACCCTAGGATCTATTTAAAAAAAAAAAAAGTTGGTATTAAATTTCATCTGTGCACGCTGAAAAGATGGCTCAGCAGTTAAGAGCACTGGTTGTAGCCGGGGCGGTGGTGGCGCATGCCTTTAATCCCAGCACTTGGGAGGCAGAGGCAGGCGGATTTCTGAGTTCGAGGCCAGCCTGGTCTACAGAGTGAGTTCCAGGACAGCCAGGGCTACAAAGAGAAACCCTGTCTCGAAAAACCAAAAAAAAAAAAATTGTTTTTATTATTTCTCAGTCTTGTTACTATTGACACTTAAAGTCCTATAATTCCTTATTAAGGGGTTAGAGCCTGTCCTGTGCATAATAAGACATTTAGTAACATCTTGGCCTCTGCCCTCTAAATTCTTATAGCGTACCTGTTACAAAGTCATCCTAGGTTGAGACCACTGAACTAGGGAAATGATATAAGTGGCTGGTGGCCTCCCAACCTGTGCCATCTCCAGCCCGTTTGACCTCATTGGCAGCGTTAGTTTTGTCATCAAGAAGCGGGGGGAAATATCCTTTTATGCAATATATTTCCAGTCCTTGTCCTTGCCACAACTTCCCAGGAAAGGGGTCCTTTCTTGCCAAAACACTGCAAATGAAAAGAATAATGATGAGCCAGACTGTGGTAGTGCACACCTTTAGTCCCAGCACTCAGGAGGCAGTGTCAGGCGGATCTCTGAGCTTGAGGCCAGCCTGGTCTACAGAGTGAGTTCCAGGACAGCCTGGTTTACACAAAGAAACCTTGTCTTGGGAAGAAGAATAGGAGGAGGAGGAGGAGGAGGAGGAGGAAAGAAGAAAGAAAAAGACTGATGAATTGGGACTAGATGCACACGCTCTTTGGCTTGCTTTTTAGACAAAGCCACAGTCAGGTATGGTGGTGTACACCTGTAATCCCATTCCTAGGGAGGCAGAGGCAGGCAGGTTTCGATGACTTCAAGGCCAGTCTGGTTTACATAGTGACTTCCAGGACAGCCAGGGCTTTGTAGAGAACCATCTTAAATAAAAGAAAGTCATAGTGGTTGTGCCATCTGACAGATGTGACTGGAGATGAAAATGTCACAAAGGACTGAGAAAACACGTTGGGAAAGGAAAGCTTTAGCTGTGAGCAAGAATGCCTCAGTGATTCATCCTTGGTCCCACCACACCTCTAACCGCGATCAGTGATCTCACCTCCCTTAAGCACTTAGTCAGGTTTCCTCAGCAGACTATACACATGGTACTTCTAGAGGCTTCTTTACTTTCTCTCCTTCCATTTTCCCCTAAGGAATGACAAGACCAACAAATGAACACTAATCTGAGACCAGTAAAACCAAAAAGGGTTCAAAGCAGAATCATCTCCTATGGGGGAATGGCTTGGACACTTGAAAAAGAGGCTAAGAGAGGTTTCATTAATCCCAGCACCCAGGAAGCAGAGGCAGGCAGATCTCTGTGAGTTCAAGGCCAGCCTGATTGAAATAGCAGGCCAGCTAAGGCTCATTATATATGGTCCATGAGCCAGGAGATGCTGGCCCTTTCTAGTTTGAAGTAACAATACACACATACACACAAAACTCTGCACATCACTGAAGCTGGATTTATAGTAAGTATTCTATTGTCCCAACTACACACATGTGACATGAGTTTCAAATCCCTGCTGCTGCCTGTGGCATTTGCCTTGACATCAAGTTCAACCATCTTTCCTAGCTTGATACACAAGGCCTTTACCTTCTGACCCCTTGCTCTCCTCCCTTGTACACACCTTATGCTGCTCCAGCTGTGAGGGCTGTTCGCATTACCCCAAGCGTATTATGAAGCTGCAGACCACTCTGCTGCCTCACATCCTGTTCACTGATGGCCTAATTCTTGCTTGTTTATAAAAAACAGAGCTAAGTGTAGGCATAATCATGTGTGTATGTGTGTGTGTATGTGTGTGTGTGTGTGTGTGTGTATTATGTGAAGATTATCCTTGTATTATTCAAATGCTGATTTCTCTGCCCCGGTATCTGGTTGCAATCCAGTCATGGCATTATAATGCTTCTTCTAAGTATGTCCTGCTTCAAGTTTGTGTAAACATTGCTCCCCATTTATTCTCTTATTTGTCAATAAAAGCTGATCAACCAATGGCTGGGCAGAAGAGAAAATAGGGCTGGACTTCCCATTGGATTGAGAGAAGGAGAGACAGAAAGACTGGAGGAGGAGAGGAGTTGCCAGGAGAAAGGGTCTGGAGAGATGCTATGGAAAAATACCTGAAGCAGACAGAAGCAATACTAAAAATGCAAGTATCATAGGAATTTTGGCTGGGAGGTAGGTAGAGTACCTTAGAGGGATAGAATAGGTTAATAAATGCCCAGTCATTATGCTGTGAAGCTTATCAAATAAGTCTTATAGTATTTGTCTCATTTATTTGTATACTAGCCAGGATAGAGAAAAGATTATCATTTTTTTAAGGATGAATTTACAGTTAAGAGTTACTAGTTTTGGCCGGGCGGTGGTGGCGCACGCCTTTAATCCCAGCACTTGGGAGGCAGAGACAGGCGGATTTCTGAGTTCGAGGCCAGCCTGGTCTACAGAGTGAGTTCCAGGACAGCCAGGGCTATACAGAGAAACCCTGTCTCGAAAAACAAAAAAACAAAAAAAACAAAAAAACCAAAAAAAAAACCAAAAAAAAAAAAAAAAAGAGTTACTAGTTTTGAAACAGTTTTCTTGGCAATTCTTCCTTTCCCAGTCTGTTTTTTTTTTTGTGGGGGGGGGGGAAGGGGTGGCAGTGGGGAGGAGTTCTCTTTCCAACTGTCTGTCTTTTTGTGAGTGCTTTTTCTGTATATACTGTTCCTGTATTTCTATCATAGATGGAGCACCTACCTAGAACCAAAAAAACCACTCTCCTCTTATAGTCTAGCAAGGCATTAAATAATAATAAAAAAAAAATCCATCTACAAAACATTTATTACCACTTCCTCCTATACCAAGGGGCAGAGAATGTGCGAGCTGCTTAGCTCATGAACCACATGAACTTTACCTAGACTTGATAACCTGGGACTTCTGTACCCTCTTTACTTCTCCAGGAAAAAACAAAACAAAACAAAGGACACAGTGATTTAAGACTATTATAGGTGGGATAATCCAGTATGTAGGTGTGAGTGTGTGTGTCCACAGGCATGCTAACTAAACACACACTATTACTACTGACGTACGTCCCCAAGCCCCAGTGTGGGAATTTCAATGAAGAATGTTTTTGATAAATAGGAGTTACAGGCTAGATCTGCCCTCTCTCCCTTCGTTCCTTCCTTTAGATAGAGGCTTACTACATAGCCCAGGCTTCAGTCTAACTCATGTTTGTCCTGCCTGAGCCTATCTAGGGCTAGGTTTCATGTTGTGCCACCACAAGCCACCCCGTCTCTTGAACTTACTGTTTCATTCTCTAGAGGGTTTCTAGGCAGCACCTGACCATGGAGTTCCAGAGCTCTAATTACCTACTAATTAGCCATTCAAGTAATAATGTCTGTCCAATACTCAGGTCCCAAAAGATTAATGAAGGAGGTAGTTGGGTTCCTAAGTTCTCACAGTAAGCCCAGGCTTACATGAAACTTAATGTTTATCAAATGCCCAGTGCCTCAGTTCTGGGATATCTGAAATTTCATGAAATGAACTCAAATATCTCTTCTACAATTGGACAAGAACACAGCCAAACTAAGCAACTTAGTTGTCATTGGCCTTTTACTAGCTTTGTAGCTACAGTTTGTCTGCTAGATTTCTGTCAATAAAATAATAATAGAAGAAAAAGACTCGAGAGTCTCAAGGCTCAGCACCAACACAGCTCACCCTCTCACCCTACTGAAGCAGGGATCATGCTATTAATAATAGCTGCAGCTTTAACTTTCACCCACATTCTGTCTGGATAAGGAAACACAGGCTGCTGGGCTCAGTCCTGATTGAGACAGAGCTGAAGAAGAAATCCCCACACCCACCCAGGCAAAGGCCAGCCTTCTGCTGCAAGTTGCACAATGTCCAGGGGCAGGAACTAGCACCCCGGCCTTCTATAGCTCTTGGACTTTGATCCTTGGAGCTGAATAAACTGACTACAACTAATACCAAGCCCACCTTTGGTGACCATAACTGAATGCTTTCTTTTCCCCTCTCCACTTAACACATCACAGATAGTATTCTATAACAACACTTAGAGATCTATCCTTTTCTTGACTCTATGGCTTTTTTAGTATAGATGAATAATAATTTATTTTCCAGTTTCCTTCTTAGGAACATTTACATAAGTTTCCTCTCTTCTAAACAATGTAATAGCTGGATCTGGTAAAGGCCTGTAATCCTAACTATTAGGGAGACTGAGGCAGGAGCATTACAAGGTCAAGTCAGCTGAATCAACTTAGGGAGCTGATCTCAAAAAAGAAGGTAAACCAAACCAAACCAAACCAACCAAACAAACAAACCAAATTACAGACATGTTCGTGCTTGTTTAACACCAGTAAGCCCCTGAAGCCTTGGCTCAACCCCAGAAGTACAAGCAAATAGCTCTCGCTGTTCTATTGTTTCTATAGATTACATTATTATAATAATTGCCGGATGAAAGGGGAAACATTTTTTGTTTGTTCATTTGTTTGTTTTGTTTTTTGTTTGTTTTTTTTCGAGATAGGGTTTCTGGGCTGGAGAGATGGCTCAGCCGTTAAAGGCTAGGCTCACAACCAAAAATATAAGAGATAGGGTTTCTCTGTACAGCCCTGGCTGTCCTGGAACTCACTCTGTAGAGTGAGTTGCTCTGTGGCTGGCCTCAAACTCAGAAATCCGCCTGCCTCTGCCTCCTGAGTGCTGGGATTAAAAGCGTGCACCACTACCACCCGGCCCTTCCTTCCTTTCTTTTCTCTCTCTCTCCTTCTTATTTCTTTTCTTTCTTCAAGACAGGGTTTCTCTGTGTAGCTCTGGTAGTCCTAGAACTCACTCTGTAGACCAGGCTGGCCTCGATCACAGAGATCCACCTGCCTTTGCCTCCCAAGTGCTGAGATTAAAACCATGTGCCACCTTCTTCAGGGGCTATGCTCTCTGTTTTAAAAGATTTATTTATTTTATTTTATTCATATTGGCATTTGTTTTGCCTACATGTATGTCTGTATACAATGTACATGTATGCATTGCCCCTGAAGGCCAGAAAAGGGCATCTGATACTCTGGAATGAAGTTACAGATGGGTCATAACCCCCATGAGGGTGCTGAGAGTTGAACTTGGATCCTCTGGGAAAAAGAGCGAGTGTTCTTACCACTAAACCATCTCTCTAGTCCTTTCAATCCTTTCCTCCTTTTCTTTCTTCTTCCTTCCTTCCTTCCTTCCTTCCTTCCTTCCTTCCTTTCTTCCTTCCTTCCTTCCTTCCTTTTTGCAACATGGCCTCCTGTATTCCAGGCTCGGTTGGAACTTACTGTGGAGTTGGTCTTTATAGGGGTATAGCATTGAACACATACACGTTTATTCAGTACCAAGTTTGAATCCATGGCTTCATGTATGCTAGGCTGCAGTCTGCAACCCAGCCACAGCCCAGCCTTACTCCTGCCTTACTCAACAGGTGTAGAATGTGCTGGGATGTAGGACCCTGCTGATTCTTTCACAAGTTGGCATATGTTATTCTTCAGCCTAGATTACTGCTGCTTTCCAGCTTCCCTGAACTCCCTGAGTTACACTCGTTTATTCTTTCAGAAACCTTTTACCAGGTGGCAGTTATTAAATATCTGTCAAGTGCATGAGTAAATCATGCTTTTATGTATATGGCACTGTGGATCAAACTCAGGTTTTGTTTTTAGATTTTTGTGGTGTTTGTTTGTTTGTTTTAAAGATTTATTTATTTCATGTATGTGAGTACACTGTCGCTGTCTTCAGACACACCAGAAGAGGGCATCGGATCTCATTACAGATGGTTGTGAGCCACCATGTGGTTGCTGGGAATTGAACTCAGGACCTATGGAAGAGCAGTCAGTGCTCTTAACCGCTGAGCCATCTCTCCAGCCCCTGTTTGTTTGTTTTCTGTGTGTAACAGAACCCTGGCTGTCCCGGACTCACTCTGCAGATCAGGCTGGCCTCGAACTCACAGAGATCTGCCTGCCTCTGCCTCCTGAGTGTACCACCATGCCTGGCGCTAGCATGTTTTTTTTTTAAAGATAGGATCTTTCTATTTATCCAAGGCTGGCCTTGAATTTACAGTGCTCTTGAATTTATGGGCAGGGGCCACATTGCCTGCCTAAGTCAATCACTTCTACCCACTTCTAACAGAGCATCGTTTGTAGGTGACATTCGCAATAGAAGTCTGTAAAATCAGGAAGTGAAGTTAACAGAAGAAATCAGCACTGCCACATGACTCCAGCCGTCTGCTTCCTTGTGCGGTTTTTTCCCCTTGCCAGCTCTGTCCGTGTGACTCCCTCTCCTTCCTCCCCACCTTCCAGCACAGTCCAGTGGTTTTAGCTGGCTGCAGTCTTCTTTCCACAACCTCACTTCAGCACTGATCTTCCTGTCTGATTCCTTCTCTAATATATCTTCTATGCCCACAGCTGGTGCTCCACACAGAGGTATGTGAATATTTACATGTGTGAGTGTGCGAGCCTGCATGTGTGTGTTCATTGTAAAAGGAGGGGAAGTGTAACCTAGCTCTGGAGTCCCGCATTCCCTATCACCCTGACGATGTTGGGCTAAGTTGCACTTTCAAGGGATAGAGTGGGGGAAGGGAGGTGACACTTCTACCCCAGGTGTCTCTGCAGGTGTCTCCTCAATAACGATAAAGTAATAACCACTATACTCAGTTCCAACCAAAGCTCTTGACTGTTTCCTTTGATCCCAAGATATCTCAAAAAAGTCAGGGGTTTTTTCTTTCAAATTTCTTTCTTCTTTCCTTCTTTTTTGGGGGGTTTCGAGACAGTGTTTCTCTGTGTAGCCCTGGCTGTCCCGGAACTCACTTTGTAGACCAGGCTGGCCTTGAACTCAGAAATCCACCTACCTCTGCCTGCTAAGTGCTGGGATTAAAGGCGTGAGCCACCACCACCTGGCTAAAGTTTATTTTTTTTTGTTTTTTGTTTTTTTTGTTTTTTCCCTGTGATTGATTGACAAGCACAGGCTGGGATTTGAACTCCGGAGAGTCGGGAGAGACAGACTGACGGCCGCCTCGGACTCCAGAGCACTGCGACTGCTGTGGTGCGCCACCGCTGGCCAGCTCAGCTACAGTTTTCTTAATAACTTCATATCTATCTTGATTTTTTTTTGTTTGTTTGTTTTTTTCGAGACAGGGTTTCTCTGTGTAGCTCTGGCTGTCCTGGAACTCACTCTGTAAACCAGGCTGGCCTCGAACTCAGAAATCTGCCTGCCTCTGCCTCCCAAGTGCTGGGACTACAGGTGTGAGCCACCACTGCCAGGCTCTATCTTGATTTTGAAACCACTCTAGGTCCCATGACGGATCTCATGGCTAGCTCTCTGTTAATAAAGTTTGTAATTCCAGAATTAAGACATTTTGTTGTTTTTCTTTTTTTTTTTTTCGAGACAGGGTTTCTCTGTGTAGCTCTGGCTGTCCTGGAACTCACTCTGTAAACCAGGCTGGCCTCGAACTCAGAAATCCACCTGCCTCTGCCTCCCAAGTGCTGGGATTAAAGGTGTGCACCACCACCGCCTGGCTTGTTGTTTTTCTAAACTGGCTTTGTCATGAAGGCTGGTTTTACAACAGTTTTCCAGGCTGTGTAAACAGGAACAAGGCTTGTGCCATCTGCAAGATTTCCTCTCAGCTCCATACTCATTTCTATATTCCTAACGGTGATGTAAGCCTCTAATTCTAGAACTTGAGATGTAGATGCAAAAAGATCTGAAGTTCTAGGCCAGTCTCAGCTACCTGAGACCTTATCTCAATAAAATAAACAACAGGGACCAGACTTGGTGGTGAGTGCCTTTAATTCCATAACTTGGGAGACAGTGGCAGGCAGATCTCTGTAAGTTCAAAGCCATCTTGGTCTATAGAGTGAAGAAAAGAGTATCTGTGAAGTTTCCTGGACAGCCAGTCTAGCCAATCGGTCAGCTCCAAATCTAGTGAAAGACTATCTCAAAAATAATAAGGTAGGGGGCTGGAGAGAGATGGCTCAGTGGTTAAGAGCACTGACTGCTCTTCCAGAGGTCCTGAGTTCAATTTCCAGCAACCACATGGTGGCTCACAACCATCTGTAATGGAATCGATGCCCTCTTCTGGTGTGTCTGAAGACAGCTGCAGTGTATTCATAATAAACAAACAAACAAATGTGTTGTTCATGGATATTCTATACTTTCATTGATTTAAAAAAAATAAAATAAAACAATAAGGCAGAAACATGACTGAAGAATGCATCCTATGTTGATCTCTGGCCTCTACACACACATGTATGTTTTGGCAAAGGAATACATCCATCCATACCAAACACCAAACACACACCAAACTAAACACCTCGCCAAACAAACAAAAATTGCCTTCTATGTTCATTCCAGTAGAGTATATAAGGGGAAAGCGGTGGGGGAGAAAACAGTTGTTCGTGGCAGAGTTCAGGCTTGCTTCTCTAGTCAGGCGGGCAGCCGTCTGACTCGTGATGTTTGTTTCTCTTGCTGTATCTGGGAGTCTACTCTGTGTATATTTGGGATCAGACACTTTTTTTTTTTTAATTTTTATGTGCATTGTGGTTTGCCTGTATGTACATCTGTATGACGGTGCCAGATCCCCAGGAACTGAAGTTACAGACAGTTTTGAGCTGCTATATGGGTTTTAGCAATTCAACATGGGTCCTCTGGAAGGGCAGCCAGTGCTCTTAACCCATGAGCCATCTCTTCAGCCCCTACTCCTTTCCTTCTTCCTTCCTTCCTTCCTCCTTTTCTTTCCTTCCTTCTTCCTTCCTTCCTTCCTTCCTTTCTTTTTTTCTGATATTTATTTACTTTATGTATATGAGTACACTGGTGGCTATCTTCAGACACACCAGAAGTGGGTGTTAGATCCCATTACAGATGGTTGTGAGCCACCACGTGGTTGCTGGGAATTGAACTCAGGATCTCTGGAAGAGCAGTCAGTGCTACTAACCACTGAACCATCTCTTCAAACGCCCCATTTGTTTCTTAATCATTTTTTAAAAGTTTTTTTTTTTTTTTTTTTTTTTTTTTTTTATCATTATGGAGGTGTATGTGTGTGGGAGGTGCACATTTGCCAGAGCATGGATATGGAGGTCAGAGAGCATCTTGTGCCGTTGGTTCTCTCCTTCCACCTTTAAATAAGTTTTAGGAAATCAAACTGAGGTCTTCAGGCCTACAGAGAAAGCACTTTTACCCACTCTGAGCCACCTCACCAGTATGGTTTCATATCTGCATACATGGCGTGCGCCACCATCATGTTCACTCTTGTTCCCCGTGACACCCCCAACATGTCTTCCTCCCACTTTCATGTCTTCACCTTTGTTGTGTGTGGAACCCACTTAGTTCTGCCTGCTGAAGTATTGACTAATTTTGTTGGCTCAATCTTGCCCTCAGGCACTTCTTGAACCTCTGAGTATACTTAATATCTGATGGTATCAGCCTTGTACTCTTCCAGGGGCATCCGGGCTGCCTTAGAACAAACCAACTGCTAATGGTGTGTACTTGCTATGCAATTAATCAAAAAGGGGGCAGTGGATATTCAGGAGAAAGGCCCCAGTTGCCAAGACTGACAACCTGAATTTAGTTCCCAGGAAATATTCTGTAAAAGGAGAGAACCAACTCCTGACACACATGTACACATATACACAAAATAAAAAGGTTAAGTGCAATTTTTAAAAGGATGCCTCAGCTAGATGGCGGTGGTACACACCTTTAATTCCAGAACTTAAGAGGGAGAGGCAGGCAGAACTCTGTAAATTCAAGGCCAGCCTGGTCAACAGAGAGAATTTAAGGACAGCTAGGACTACACAGTAAAACTCTGTCTCAAAAAAAAAGACATTCCCCAGGGCTGGAGAGATGGCTCAGTGGTTAAGAGCACTGGCTGCTCTTCCAGAGGTCCTGAGTTCAATTCCCAGCAACCACATGGTGGCTCACAACCATCTGCAATGGGATTAGGATCTGATGCCCTTTTCTGATGTGTCTGAAGATAGCTACAGTGTACTCATACACATAAATTAAGTTACTAAATCTTTTTTAAAAATCCCCCATACCTATACTTAACCCCTTTAACCTCAGCACTCAGGAAGCAGAGGCAGATTGATATATGTTAGTTGGAGGCCAGGCCTGTCTACATAGTGAGCTCCAAGCCAGTAAGAGATACACAATAAGACCCTGTCTCAAACAAAAGCAAAAACAAGCCAGGTGAGGCAGTTCATATCATTAATTCAAGCACTCTGGAGGCAGAGGCAGGGGGAATTTCTGTGAGTTTGAGGCCAGCCTGGTCTACTGTTAGTTCCAGGACAGCCAGGGCTATATAAAGAAACCCTGTCTCAAAAACCAAACTAACAGTAGTAATAATAAAAAAGCTAATAAGGTTTAATTATATGTGTACATACAGAGATGCACACACACACACACAATATACACGCATATACACACATATATATATACTCTGTATATACATATTCATATATATATTCATATACATACTTGACTGAAGCACTTGTGGTACAATCCTTGGGACCCACATAAAGGTAGGAGGAATAAACTCCATACAAAGTTGTCCCCTTATCTTAATTTACACAAGTGCCATAGGATATGCCCCATCATACACACGTACAAATGATAATTAACTAAATAAAACTTTATTTATACCCCCCCCCCACACACACTCAGGATGGGAAAGAGTGCAGTCTTCCTTTGTTCTTTTTGTTTTTTGTTTGTTTGGGACAGAGTCTCACTATGCAGCCCTGCTTGGACTGGACTTCCCTATGTCAATCAGGCTAGTCTCAAATTTCCTCAGCCTGCCTCTGCATCCTGAGTACTGGGATGAAAAGTGCCATCAGATTTTTCTTAAATTTGATCCTGACAGTTTCTGGACTGAGTTGAATATGAGCCTCTGGAAACCTAAACTGTGCTGTTCTTCTCATTCAGACAGCCAGAATAGTCTAAGCAGGAAGTGCCAGCAAATAAAACAGAGAACTCAAGAGACTGGAGCAGAGTGTTTCCTTGACCTTTGGACCTGACTACAGTCCTCTTAGGGACCAGAAACCACTGCCAAAAGATAATATTTTCAGAATACACTGAGGACTGTTTGACTCTCAAGCCCTTCCTCCTGCCTCCTAGCTTAGAAAGGATCGTGCTTGCCAGCGAGCACACCTCCTTCCTAGCCCACTTGCTCACTTTCTAACTGCTTCTGTCGATTTAAGCACCTCACAGCTGTAGCTGAGCTGGCACTTACTAGCTTTCAGAACCGTAACCTTGACATAAATACTAGAGCTAGCCTAGGGTGCTGGATGTGTGTGTTTGTATGTGAGTATGTATGTGTGAGTGTGTGTATATATGTGTGTGTTCAAGATCAGAGTACAGTTTCAGAAATCAGTTCTCTCCTCTAATCATGGAGGTGAGTAGGTCCTAGGGATGGAATGCAGGTTGTCTAGCCAGCCCTGAAATTAATTTAATTTTAAAAATTAAAGATTTTTAAAAATTATTTATTTAATGTATGAATGTTCTGCTGCAAGTACACACGCATACCAGAAGAGGGCATCAGATCCCTATATAGATGTTTGTGAGCCACCACATGGGTGCTGGGGCTTGAACTCAAGAGCTGCCAGTGTTCTTAACCACTAAGCCATCTCTCCACCGCAATTTTAAACATTGAAATTGAGGCTAGGAATGCTCAGTTGGTAGAGCCCTCCAGACTGCACTGCAAGACGGTCAGACAAGGTCTATGTTCCCTGAAGCAGGGACAGAGACACAGCTCCACTCCACATCTCCTCTCATGCATAAAGAGCTCTCCTTCTTCCCCTTAACCTCCGTTCAGGCCAAACTGGGATTTACAGGTTTACTACAGAAAAGAATTCCAGGATAACCTAGTATGAAACAAAGTTGGACTTATTAAAAATAGGTGAGGGCTGGAGAGATGGCTTGGTGGTTAAGGCTCTTCATGCTTTTGCTGAGGACCCAGCTTTAGTTTCCAGCACCCACATGACTGCTCACAATCATTGGTATCTCTGGTTATGGGAATCTAGTGCCACCTTCTGGTCTCCTTGGGCACCAGGCATGTACGTGGTGGTGCACATGCACATAGGCAGGCAAAGCACTCATACACATAAAATAAACAAATCTAAAAATAAAAAGGAAACAAAATAAGCAAAACAAGATGTCCAGAGAAAGAGAAAATCACATTGGAAAGCAAAAGTGTGAGCTTCCCAAGGGACTGTTTAGGTTGGAAACAGAAGTTTGGCAGGCAGTTAGGAACTGGCCAACTATCTGGATAGACTCTCCTGACATCAACTGCTGATGTTTCACAGATCAAAGTGCCTGTGCTTGCAGTTGCTTCACAGATCAAGGGCCTTCTACTTGATGACTTTTAGGTAATTATACTGGTTTATGACAGAGTTCCAGTGCCAAGTGAAAAAAGCAATCAGTCATCTTGTGCACAGAGAGAAGACAGGACACCCTTTATTCCTGCCCTGCTATTGATTTCCTTCTGTAACCATTTAAAAGCACATAGTCCCTGCCACTTGAATGGTAGGCATCCTATCTTGGAACCCTTTCTGGTTTTCTCTTTTAATAGACAAGCTGGTTGAGCAGGGTCTTTAACTCTTGACTGTCCCCAGGACACCATTCTGGGGTTATAGCAGCTACAAGAGGTTGCAACAACTACAGCTACCTTACACTTGCAATCAGGTCCCCCTTGCCCCTCCTCAAGACAGGGCTTCTCTGTGTAGACCAGGCTTGTCTGAACTTACAGAGATCCAACTGTACCTCCTTCAAGAGCTAGGATTAAAGGCTTCTGGCACTCAGGTCAGTTAGAATTCTTTATCTCTCTTCCTCTCTTTTTTTCTCTCTCTTTCTCTTTCTCTCTCTCCTCTCCTCTCTCTCTCTCTCTCTCTCTCCCCCCCCTCTTTCTTTTAAATGTGTATGGATGTTTTACCTGCCTGTATGTTTGTGTACCCATTGGGTGCCAGAAAAGTGTGTTAGGTCCTTTGGATCTCCAGTTACAGACGGTTGTGAGCCACCAAGTGGACGATGAGGATCCTGCGTCTCCTGGCAAAGCAGTCATTGCGCTTAATCACTGAGTAATCTCTCTAGTCCAAAATCAGTTTTTTGTTGTTGTTGGTTTGGGGTTTTTTGTTTTGTTTTGTTTTGTTTTGTTTTGTTTTAAATACAGGGACTCTTTGTGTAGCCTTGGCTGTGGCTGTCCTAGAACTCACTTTGTAAACCAGGCTGACCTTGAACTTACAGAGATCTGTGTAGCATAAATTTGGGATCACTTTTCTTTTCTTTTTAAAGATATATTTATTCATTTTTTTATGTATGCGAGTACACTGTCACTTGTCACTGTCTTCAGATACACAAGAAGAGGGCATTCCATTACAGATGGTTGTGAGCCACTACGTGGTTGCTGGGAATTGAACTCATGACCTATGAAAGAGCAGCCAGTGCTCTTAACCACTGAGCCATCTCTCCAGCCCTTGGAGTCACTTTTTTGTTTGTTTGTTTGGTTGGTTGGTTGCTTTTTTTTTTTTTTTTTTTGAGACAAGGTTTCTCTCTGTATCTCTGGCTGTCCTGGAACTCACTCTGTAGACCAGGCTGGCCTTGAACTCAGAAATCCACCTGCCTCTGCCTCCCAAGTGCTGGGATTAAAGGCATGCGCCACCACTGCCCGGCAGAATTGAAATTATTTTAAAGACAATAGGGTCCTTAATTGTGTAGAGAGGTGACTAGGAAGGTAAGTTCAATTGACAAGGTTTGTTCATACAGATTTTCCTTAGATTCAACAGAGCACTTGATGATAAGAATGTACCTTTTTGTCTGGCAGGGTCGTTCATGGCATTAATTCCAGCACTCAGGAAGCAGAGACTGATGGATATCTGTGTGTTCAGCCAGGACTCCAGTTAGATTCTGTCTTTTGTTTGTTTGTTTTTGTTTTTTTTTGTTTTGTTTGTTTTTTTCGAGACAGGGTTTCTCTGTGTAGCCTGGGCTTTCCTGGAACTCACTCTGTAGACCAGGCTGGCCTCGAACTCAGAAATCCACCTGCCTCTGCCTCCCAAGTGCTGGGATTAAAGTCGTGCGCCACCACCGCCCGGCTAGATTCTGTCTTAACAACAACAAAAGTCTTATTTAGCTTTCCTAAGCTAGAGAGATGGCTCAGCAGTTAAGAGCTCATACTGCTTTTACAGAAGAACTGAATTTCGTTCTAGCACCTACATTATACAGCTCACAACCACGTGTAACTCCAGTCCAATACCTTTTTCTGGACTCCTGGGCATCCATATAGACATACATATAACCCACACATATATCTATAAGTAAAACTAACATATATTGAAAAATAAATGTATAGCTGGAGAGATGGCTCAGAGGCTAAAAGTATTTGTTGCCTTGCAGACCTGGGTTTGATTCCCAGTACCAAATCTAACCACCTGAAACTTCTGTTCTATGGAATCTAATACTCTCTTCTGACCTGAGGATGCTAGTCATGTATACAGTACATATCTATATACAAAACTCTCATGCAATGCATACAATAAATACACCAAAATAAGTAAATCTTTTAAAAATTTAAAAATTAGGCTGGAGAGATGGCTCAACGGCTAAGAGTACTCGTTGCTCTTGCAGAGGACCCAGGTTCAGTTCTTAGTAACTCCAGATCCAGGGAATCCAATGCCCTCTTCTGATGCCAGACTCACATGTGATACACACACATAAATGTAGGATAAACATACATACACAAAATAAATCTACAAATTTTTAGATTTATTTCCTATTATGAAGCTGGAGAAATGACTCATCCCTTGAGAGCCTTTGCTGCTTTTCCAGAGGACAGGAGTTTCGTTCCCAGCCTCCACATCAGGAGGCTCAAAACAACCTGTGACTTAGCTCCAGAGGATCCAACACCCTCTCTGGCCTCTGCAGGAACCTGCACATATGTGGCCTAGACACACAAACATGTGCCTAAATTTGAAATTTTTAAATTATTTTGTTTTTATTTTTAGTTAAAAAATGTAAAAGAACTACTGCATTTCTGTACTTGTGTGTGTTTGTGTTTGCACGTATGTCACAGTGTGTATATGGAGGTTAGAAGACAGCTTATGAGAGTCTGTTCTTTCCTTCCACAGGGGGTATCCTGGGAGTCAAATCCAGGCCCTCAGTCTTGGCTGTAAGTGCTTTTGGGAACAAGAGCAAGACTCAGAGACAAGCCCATTCCAGCTCCCTCCCCTCCTGTGATCATGTGCCAGCTGCAATAGTACCAAAGTCAAAATAATTAATAACAAACCTGAATGTCCTAGTTTGACCATTAACAGTGTGTGGCTGAATGAAGAAGGAACTCAGCCCCCTCACATCGGATCTGACTAAAGTCCTAAGCTGTTAGATAAATCCGCTCTTTCCATTCTCATCATGATGAGACCTCCTTCTCAGATTTATTCTGAAATAAACCAGTCTCTTCTATAGAGCCACCTTCTCCTCTTTCTTCTTACATTTGGTACCCTGTTTGAGGACCTCTGTAAAGGTATTATTTGGGGCTTTTCTATGCCTCCCTTGTTCCTGAATAATGACACAATTATGTTTATTAATAAGATTCAAGCTGGGCAGATACTCATCTATTCTCACACGACAATGCTGGCTACTTCCCAGTCACGTGCCCCATTCACCTGTCATCTTAGTCTCACCCTGGGTCATCTGAACTGCAACCAGATCTCTGGGTGCAAAAATCAGCATCTGAATACACAGTACACAAAACCATTTCCCACCCAACCTCCTTGCAATCCAGAAAGCACCATGTGGTGGCAGCTCCTCTCAGAATCCTGGCTTTTATTCTGTCTTCTCCCCCTCCTTTAAGCTTCACCCTCTGATTACAAGAGAGTTGTTGTCTGTTTGTTGGGACTTTCAGGTCCAGGTTAGGGTGACTCTGCTGAAACCCAAAATCACATACAGTGTTTAGCAGGTCTTAACCTCTCTGAATCCTCTTTTGGTAATCTATCAGCTGAGGTGTATATGAAGCTTGGTGTGGTCAAGGTCTGCTGCCTGAAACACTGATGGGGATGCCTGTCAGTGCATCTGGAATCCTCACAACATCCTGAGTTCTTCCTAAAAAGCATGGGTTCCCACTTTTCCAAAATAACTTCAGTTTTCTTTCTTTCTTTCCTTCCTTCCTTCTTTCTTCCTTCTCCTTCCTTCCTTCCTTCCTTCCTTCCTTCTTTCCTTTTCTTCTTCTTTTCTTTTATCTTTTCTTTCTTTCTTTTTTTTTTTTTTTGACAGTTTCTCTGTGTAGTCCTGGCTGTTCTAGAACATACTCTATAAACCAGGCTGCCCTTGAACTCAGAGATCTGCCTGCCAGCCTCTGCCTCCTGAGTTATGGAATTAAAGGCATACACCACCACTGCCAGGCTATCCATCTTTTCTAAACTGTGCCTCAGTATAAAGTGATTACTCTGTCTGGTTCTAATATAAATTGTCCCGGTAGCCTGAAAACGGCATGTTTGACTTCCAAATTCTGGGGGATCTTGGTTATAACAGAAGAACCCGAAATGACAAGTGGCAAGAAATTCCCAATATGTAGGTTTTTGTTTTTTTTTTTTTTTTTTTCTCTCATCCTACTTTTCCACATTCCAATAACCCAGTCCAGCTCTCCCACCTTCAGGGCTTTACACATTTTACCCCGTCTTCTAGCTAGATCTCTGCAGGACTTTCTTTTCCCCCTTCTATCCACACATAGCTTTAGCTTAGCAACTATGCTTTGATGCTTGAAAGCCAAAGCAGCTATCCCACCTCCCCTCTAGGTAGACTGAGGTCTCTATTAGAGGGTGGACCACCCCTTCACCCTCAATAGGACTTGTTTTAGTCTGCCCAACCCCTAGAGCCTATGCAAGGAGACCTTGGTTAATAATCGGTTTAAACTGGTGCTTCTGCCGGGCGGTGGTGGCGCACGCCTTTAATCCCAGCACTTGGGAGGCAGAGACAGGTGGATTTCTGAGTTCGAGGCCAGCCTGGTCTCCAGAGTGAGTTCCAGGACAGCTCCAGGACAGCCAAGGCTATACAGAGAAACCCTGTTTCGAAAAACCAAAAACAAAACAAAACAAAAAAAAAAAACTGGTGCTTCTGCCGCCAGCCCAGCTTTGACTGACTTTTTTGTTTGTTTGTTTTTTGAGGTTTTCAGTGTAGCTCTGGCTGTCCTGGAACTCACTCTGTAGACCAGGCTGGCCTCGAACTCAGAAATCCGCCTGCCTCCAAGTGCTGGGATGAAAGGGATGAAAGGCGTGCCCCACCACTGCCCGGCTTGACTGACTTTTTAAAAGCTGTGTTTCCTTCTTTTTTTTTTTTTTTTTTTTTTTGGTTTTTGAGACAGGGTTTCTCTGTGTAGCTCGGGCTGTCCTGGAACTCACTCTGTAGACCAGGCTGGCCTCGAACTCAGAAATCCGCCTGCCTCTGCCTCCCAAGTGCTGGGATTAAAGGCGTGCGCCACCACCGCCCGGCAACTGTGTTTCCTTTCAATACACTAATTCAATCCACAGACTTCCATCCTGCTTCTCTAACTTACAAGGATACCTTTTAGCCACAGTCTTTTCTCTTTCGAGCCCACCCCACACTTTCCCTGCCTTCCTGAAATACAGCTATCAGCCAAGCCCTAAGAGATAAAGTGTTCTTGGAGGCTTGGCTAAAATGACCAAAATAACTCCAGTCACCCCTCCTGGACACACTCTCCTTTACAGGGAGACTCTTGCTTAAGGCTTGCACTATCTACCTAGATATACAGGCTTCACACTATCTTTTGTCCTCCTCGATGGTTAAATACTGTCATGTTGTTTCAATGTTTACAATGTTTTCACTCATCTTGCTGTCCCCTGCTTGTACATTTAATTGATGTTTCGGGGACAGGTGGCTGAGCCTAGCTTGTCAAGGCTGCTAGAAATCAAGCGTTTACCTAACATCTCTAGGACCACTAAGAAGACAGAGGTAGAAGTTTTGTTAAAGCAATGACAGTTATTAAGCCCATATTATGTGTCTGTGCTGATTAGTTTTTGTCAACTTGACATAAATAAGAGTCACCTGGGGCAGGGCGGTGGTGGCGCACGCCTTTAATCCCAGCACTTGGGAGGCAGAGGCAGGTGGATTTCTGAGTAGTTTACAGAGGCCAAGCCTGGTCTACAGAGAGTGCAGTTCCAGAGGACAGCCAGGGCTACACAGAGAAACCCTGTCTCGAAAAACCAAAAAAAAAAAAAAAAGAGTCACCTGGGAAGAGGGGCTCTCAGAGCTGAGGACTCACCTCCATCAGGCAGGTGGGCTTGTCTGTGGGACCATTTTCTTGATTAATGACTGCTGTGAGAGGCTGCAGCCCACTATGCATCTCTGGTCAGGTGTTCCTGGGTTGTATCTGTAAGCATGCTGAGCAAGCCATAGAGGACAAGCCAGTGTTTTTCTCCATTGTCTCTGAAAGGATCTGTATTGGCATAAGATACCTGAAGACTAAGTTTTCAGCTCAAAGGAGATTTATTTGCCTCTGAGAGGCAAAGAGCAGGAAACTAGAAGCAAAGACAGGAAGGAAATAGAGGGAGAAAGGGGAACGGAAAAAGGGGGAAGGGGAAGAGATATTTGCCCAAGACAGACAAAGGACTGCCTCTTGATACCGAGGAGACAGACAGACATTGCCCTTAGGCAAATAGCAGTTTATAAAAGTAAACCTGGTGTTAGGAAGAGGTGTTTAATTTTAATTGGGCATGTTAATTAGGGGACTCAAAGTGGGCTCTTGTTTGCTGAACTTCAATATTTTGATAGCTGGACCTTGGTAGTCAGATTCAGGAGGAGGAAGTGGCCAAATAAAGGAATAGACCTTGGGGGGCTAGCTTTAGGCTTGTAACCTAACAGTTTTTATCAAGGCAGAGGGAATTAGGAAGGGCAAGGCTGGGCAGAGCCATGTTTGCTGAGGTGTGGCCCGTATTTGCCATGCTCAGGCTTGCTAGAGCCCCTTCAGCCTCTCCTTCAGTTCCTACTTCTAGGACCCTGCTTGAGTTCCTGTTCAGACTTCAGTGCAAGACTGTGACATGGCAGTGTAAGGCGAAACAAACCTTTTTCTCCCCATGTTGGTTTTGATCTGTGTCACACGTAGAGGAATAGAAAGCAAACTAGAGTAATGGCCCAAACTAATAAACTACACCATTCGTCATTTTATTTATTTATTTATTTATTGACAGAGTCTCACATAGCCCAGATTTGCCTCTATTTTGTTCTATAGCCAAGGCTGATCTTGAGCTACTGATCTTGCCTCCTCCAATTTGCAAGTCCTGAGATTAGAGACTTGATCCACCACACTCAGTAAACAGATTAGGTTTGGAAAACAACAGACATCCAACCTGGCTAGAACAATTCTTGAAGGGCTGGGGTTACACTTTGCACTTGACACTTTGTAATCTCAGAGCTGAGGAAGGAGGCAGCTGGGTTACAGCAATGATTCAGCAGTTTATTCGGTGGCAAGGTCACGAGTGATTGTTGTACTTCAGACTTTTAAAAAGCCAGATTCATCAGGAAAAAGAATGGAGAGTCCATTA
Organism: Mastomys natalensis; assembly: GCA_021653895.1. Classification (NCBI taxonomy): domain Eukaryota; kingdom Metazoa; phylum Chordata; class Mammalia; order Rodentia; family Muridae; genus Mastomys; species Mastomys natalensis. The sequence continues at coordinate 1,058,136 of JAJTUV010000637.1, read as the reverse complement.
GACCTTGTAGAGAAGATGGTAGAAGTTCTAAGGTGGGAGTTGCAGACATGTTACATGCATGGGTCTCCTCAGTGGAGGTGATAAGAATCAATACGTGAATTCCATCCAGAAGCTGAGAGTGGATTTTGTTCATGGCCTGTTGACATTTTTGCTGTTTGTGGATGCAGACTTCACCCACCTTTCGATATGGAGGCAGATCTCACACAAATCCCTCAGAATGATTATCCCAGACTCTGGCCTCCCTAGGCCATTACCCACCCTTAGGGTGGATGTCACAAGTACATTATGGCCTGCTGACCTCTATGCTATCAATCAGAGACCACATTCCATTTGGGCCGTTTAGCTATAGAACCCACTTTCACGGCCACATGTACTGTGTGAAGGAGTTTCTATGTAGTCACGTCTTAAGCTTTATTGTGCACCTGTGATTGGACTGATTGTCTCCTGGAAGCCTCTCCCAAATTGTACTGTGTTTTAAATATGCTGACAGTGAAGCCCCGGCATTAGACTCCTTGAAGTCTGATCCAGGTTGACAAAGTCAATCTGTGCCATGTTTTCATTCTTAACTCTTTGAGAGGTTCAGTCTCCTGTTTGACACCTTCAGAGATCCCTCCTCAAAGACAGATATAGTATGTGTCTCAGATGGTAAGATGTATTTGAAGGATTCTAAATTCTAGTAATTAGAATCTGAATTTACTTTTTTTTTTTTTTTTTAATTTACTTATTTTTTGAGGCAAGGGTTTCACTCTAGTTCAGGTTGGCCTGAATGCTTTATAGCCCAGGTTGGCCTTAAACTCAGTTAAATTCTCCTGCCACCAGCATTGGGATTACAATCATGATTCACCATACATGGCTCCTGGTTGCGTTTTACTATGCTAGAATGACATGTTGGACATATGTGTGTACACTGCTCTGGGAAGTATGGCTGTGCTGAATATTGTGACTTCAGAATAAGGCTGCTTTGCTTCAGAGTAGGTTAGGCTCAGAGAAGAGCCCCTGTTGATTCTGACAGAACCAGAAAGAGTTAACCTCAACAAGCCCTAACTGTTATCAATCCTGTCCCAGTGTAGAGAATAAATAAACAGGCTTAGACTATCAAAAGTTTCATACACACACACACACACACACACACACACTGAGAGAGAGAGAGAGAGAGAGAGAGAGAGAGAGAGAGAGAAGGAAAGAAAAAAAGAGAGACCCAGTGACCAATGTTTGTTTTGTACATCCCTAAAATAGGTATCTATTCTTTTTTTTTTTTTTTTTTTTTTTTTTTTGGTGTTTTCGAGACAGGGTTTCTCTGTGTAGTCCGGGCTGTCCTGGAACTCGCTCGGTAGACCAGGCTGGCCTCGAACTCAGAAATCCGCCTGCCTCTGCCTCCCAAGTGCTGGAATTAAAGGCATGCGCCACCACCGCCCGGCAGGTATCTATTCTTAAAACTTATTCCTTGGCAAAAAAATGTTATGACTGTTAGTATTCTGTCTAAACTCCACCTCCACAGCTATCTGGCAACAGCCAGGTATGCTCTGCCCCACAGTTACCTGGCAACAGCCAGGTAGGCCTGCCCACTATAAAAGGGACTGTTTGCCCCCTCCTCTTCCTCTTAATCTCTTACCCTTTTGCTCTCCTGATCTCTTGCCTCTAGCTTCCCTCTGTCCCTTCCCCCTTCCCCCCTTCCCCCTCTCTCCATGTGGTCATGGTCAGCTTCTACTCCTCTACTTCTCTCTCTCTCTCTCTCTCTCTCTCTCTCTCTCTCTCTCTCTCTCTCTTTCTCTGCCTCTACTACCCTCCTGGCTCCCCTCCCCATGCCGTGAATAAACTCTATTCTATGCTATACCATCATGTGGCTGGTCCCTGAGGCGGAAGAGATGCCTCAGCATGGGGCATGGGCCTGCTGAGACGTCCCCTTCCATCACTGATCCCCTTCCATCATTTCATTGGTGCCGTGACTCTTAATCTCTTGAGCTCTTCCCTCTACTTCTCTCCTCTCTCTCTCTCTTCTCTCCGCCATTCCTCCCATTTCTCTCCCCGACCCTCCGCCCTAAATAAACCCCCTTCCCGTGGAATCGTCTGGTCTGGTGTGGTTGTCCTAAGCTATGCGCCGAAATCTTTCCCTGACCATCTAATAATTCACATGTGAATGTGCAGAGGCATCCCACCCGTAAGATCTAAACAACAGAGCTCCCCTGGCATTGAAACATTACCTGACAGCTCTCACAGAAATGTCTCTGCTGCAGTTTCTATTCTTTGCCCCTGTGGATATAGCACAACTCCTTCTCAAACCAGGAATATGCTTGGCAAGGCCAGTAATGGCCTGAAGCCAGGGTTTGGGGGAGCTTCTGCTTCAGATCCTGAGAACCCAACTCTTCTCACCAAATGGGGCTTTAGTTATCAGTCCAAAGGCTGCGGAGAGCTTGGTCTGTAATGTTTTTGAGATACCCTGTGTTCCCCTTAATCAACATTGCTTGATTAGCTTTCCTCTGATTTAGTCTCATTGTATGACAGTTTCTGCTGTGTTCCGTTTCTCCCCAGGAAATAGTATATAAGATGCTGTACGTCTTAACAGACATAGTTTGTGAAAGACCTCCCCATCTCAAACTACCTTTCTGCTTATCTTCTGATCTCCTGGTCCTCTCTCTCAGGACTCTGTCACTGAAGAATGATCTGCAGGTCTAGGTCATTTCTGACCTCCTCAAGCTCCTGCATGCATGTGGTACACAGACACATACTCAGGCACACACACATACAAATAAAAATAAATTTTTGTTTTGTTTTTGAGGCAGGGTTTTACTCTATATAATAGACTGGCCTTGAATTTCGAGACCTAACAGCCTCTGCCTCCTGAGTGCTAGGATTGATGGTATGCACCACCATCACTTGGTAATAAAATAATTTTTTAAAAAGAAAAGAAAAAGAGCTGAGTGTGGTAATGCATGTCTTTAATTTTAGCACTTGGGAGGCAGAGCCAGACGGATTACTATGATTTGGAGGCCAACCTGGTCTACATAGTGAGTTCCAGAACAGCTAGAGTACTGAGACTGGTGAAGGCTGGCCCACATGTTGAAGCCTGCTTCCTGCCTTAAAATCACCTCTAGCTTAGCTGTAATTCTTTTGTTTCATATCTGTTGGTCATCCCATATTGCTGACCCAAAAGTAGTTTGATTGTAGACATGCACACAATAATTTGGCTCGCCGGGCAGTGGTGGCACACGCCTTTAATCCCAGCACTTGAGAGGCAGAGGCAGGTGGATTTCTGAGTTCGAGGCCAGCCTGGTCTACAGAGTGAGTTCCACGACAGCCAGGGCTATACAAAGAAACCCTGACTCGAAAACCAAAAAAAAAAAAAAAAAAAAAGAAAAGAAAGAAGAAAAAAAAAAAAAAAAGAAAAAAGAAAGTCAGAAGAAGGTGTTAAATCCCCTGGAGCTGGAGTTACAGATGGTTGAGAACCTCCTGACATGAGTGCTGGGTACTGACTGAACTTGGGTTCTCTGAAAAAGCGGCAAGTGTTCCTGACACCCCCACCCCTTCTCTCCAGCTTCAAATGTTTTCCTTTTAGATAGGGGATCATGAATCTCAGGCTGGCCTCAAAGTCAATGTGTAGGAGGCAAGAAATATTGAATCTTCTGATCCTTCTTGCCCCTACCTCCCAAGTGCTGGGATCACAGCTCAATTTCATGCAGTGTTCTCATTTTGAACCCAGAACTTTATGTTAAGTAAGCACTGTATTAACTTAGCTATACCCCCAGCTCATATTTATGAAGTCTTTTGCATAGTGCTAAAGTGCAAGGTACTGAGTGAAAGATCAGTCATTTTCTAAAATGGGGTTTGCAGGGGCACGATTTTCTGTGTTTTTTTGGTCAAACTTTGTATCAGGCCTGCTCTGAGAATCCGACAAATTCAATTTAGAGAAAGAAATGTGGGCGGCCAGAAGGCCCTACTAGGTATCATAGAGAATCTTCTCAGAAAGAACAGGAATCTATACCTAGAGAGGTGCCTGCGCGGTGCACTGTGGGCCGGTTGTGGGAGCGGCCAGCCGCCCAAGACTGTCCACGTAGCTTGTGCGCATGCACAATTTCGGGACCCCGGCCCTTCCAGACGTTCGTGGTAGAGTGAGAGGTTCCCAGGGGAGGAATGTGCAAAGTCCCTGCTTTGGCTTCTACCCCCTCTTCTACTTCGCAGGACAGCGGGGGTCTCCTCCGTCCTGCGCGTAATTCTGGGAGCCGGGCCCTCGCTCCTCCCTGGGGTGGGGCTGCTGCTTCTCCACCAGACTTAAGCCGGGGCCTGTTGGCTCAGTACTGGAGTGCAGAGCTGAATTCTGGCCACTTTGTCTTCTCCACAGCCTGTGCTCACTGCCAAGGTGAGTTCTTCCTGCTGCTGGCCCATCTCTTTTCTCCTGAGGAAAAAGCGTGGTCCTTCAGTACCACGGATGAGGCCTGGGATTGCGCGAATGGCGCCGGCAGGTCGAGGGGTGAGATTTAGTTTGGGCTTTGAGCACTTCCTCCTATTCTGTTCTCAGATAACGTGTTTCTGACCTCTGTTTCCTCAGAGTTGAATGAGCAGGAAAATTACCAGTGCTGTAGGGAGAACTGGGATAAACCTTTGAACGTGTCTGGTATATATCTAGTGCTTTCGCCATCTCTTTGTTCATCTGCACGAGTTTTCTAGGCTCTCTGCATTTCCTAATGGAGGTACACGGATATTTCTAGGAGAGTGAAGCGAGAGATTAGCTTGCTTAAGCCTTCGCCTTAGGTTTGAGAAAACTTGGACATATACTATCGCTATGAATATTTTTTAAATTGAAAAATATTTGAGCCTTCACATCACCGAGCCTACTATTAATGGACTCTACCGTTTAGACTGTTTATAGGACTGTAGGACCTTCTAATCAGGCCTGTTATTTTTCCAAGGTTCCATGTAAGCAGCATATAGGTTTAATTCCAGCATGATCCTTTACTGTCCGGCAGAATTGGTTATTATTTGTAGGCAGTTTTTGAGACAGGGTCTCTTTTAAGATTTTTTTTCTAAAAATTAATGTTTTGTCTGTAGTGTCTGTGTGTAAGTATGTGCACCTTGTGGGTGCCCGGGGTCCATGGAGGTCAGAAGAAAGCAACATATTCCCTGGAACTAGAGTTATAGATGGCTGTGAGCTTCTATGTGGGTTCTGTGAATCAAACCCAGGTACTCTGCAAGAGAAATGAGAGTTAAACAGCAGAGCCACCTCTCTAGCCACAGAGACAGGATCTCTTGTAGGTTAGTCTTGCCTTGAACTTGTGTTTTGTAGCCAAGGTTACCTTGAATTCTCTGATCTTCCTGCCTTCACCTTTTGAGTGCTGGAATTGTAGGAGTTTGTGACTATCCTGGGTTTTCTGAGTTGCTGGGAGTCAAATCTCGGGACAAGCCCTTTACCAAAATACTCCAGCCCAGAATTTTTTTTTTTTTAAATACTTGCTCAAAGTTAGTAAAATACTAACAGGTGTAGGTCGGTGGTAGAATTGGCATGTATAAGGCCTTGGGATCATTCCCCAGCACCTACACACACAGATACATGACTTTTCTTTCCAAGATGGATTGAAAATGATGGAATCAGTGACTTCCTTAGATGCTTCTCTAGCAAGCTAAGCTGTCAGCTAGCATGGCATGGCATCTCGAGCCTGTAAAACCAGTATTTGGAAGGGAGAGGCAGGGGGATCATGTATTCAGTGTCATTCTTGGCTACAGAAAGTTCAAGACCATTCTGGGCTACATGAGACCATATCTGGGGAAAAAAAAACCCAAACCAAATCAAAAAGAAAAGCCCCAGTATATAGTGGTCTCTCCTCTATTAGCTTCTGTGTCTGCATGGTAAAGGATTCAGATGAATGACCCTGGCTTGTAGGGGAAACCTTTTTATGGACAAAGAGATGCATTGAGATATACAGTCTATATCAGTACACACACACAATCATGTGTGAAAGTGATTAGAAGTTTCAGGGAGGAACCAGAATTTTCATGTACTAGCTCAATGGTAAGTAACAATTAGTTAGGCATGTGCGAAGTTTGGGGAAAGAAAATGTGCAAAGACCTGGAGTCAGTTGGTGCTTGCTTCTCAGTCTGAAATGATGAGACAGCAAAATGAGAAATATGGGACCTAGGTTTTAAAGGAGTCTGGACTTTAACCTGGGGAGAATTGCCCAACAGCTTAAGCCAACCAGTCACATGATTGGATTTGGTGGATAGATTTTGATTAAGTCCAAAAAAAAAAAATATTGCCTGGTTTAGTCAAGGGATGGTAGTGGTCACAACTAGGGCAGGAACAGTGGAGGCTTATGTAAATTACTAGAAAAGATTTCTATCCCAGCATCAGGAAGTAAAGGTATTATGTTTTTTGGTTTTGTTTGTTTTTGTCCCTCTCACCTCCCCCAGGGTTTCTTTGTATAGCACTGGCTGTCCGGAACTTGCTGTGTAGATCAGGCTGGCCTTAAACTCACAGAGATCTACCTGCCTCTGCCTTCCAGGTGCTGGAATTAAAGGCAGGCATCACAACCCAGCTTATATAACTTATTTTATATTTATTTACTTTCTGTGTTTTTGAGACAGGGCTTTAGTATGTAATGTGTGTAGTCTTACCATGAACATATGGGGATCATCTTGCTTTACTTAGCCTCAGATGTACACTATCATACTTAACTCAGGAAGTATATATTTTTGGAGATTTGAAGGTTTTGGGTTTTTTTTTTTTTTTTTTTTTTTTTTTTGGTTTTTCGAGACAGGGTTTCTCTGTGTAGCTTGGCTGTCCTGGAACTCACTCTGTAGACCAGGCTGGCCTCGAACTCAGAAATCCGCCTGCCTCTGCCTCCCAAGTGCTGGGATTAAAGGCGTGCACCACCACCGCCCGGCATATGAGTTTTATTTTTAAGAATATTTTGTTATTATTGTATGAATGAGTGTGGAGGTATAACTTCCGGCTTTTTTTCTCCTTTTTTTCAGGGGGTATGGGTTCAAGACAGTATGTCTTTATAGGCCTGGCTGTCCTAGAACTCCCCCTGTAGATGAGGCTAACCTCAAACTCAAGAGATCCACCTGCTCCTGCCTCCCAAGTGCTGGGATTAAAGTTGTGTACCGCCACTGCCCTGCTGTGTCTGGACTGTTCTAATGTTTGCCGTCCAGGGCTTTGGCTCTCTGGTGAACTGAGTGTACATCCAGGGCTTTGGCTCTCTGGTGAACTGAGTGTACAGAAAGCAGGGAATGAGTCAGGTGCTGTGCAAACTCTTGAAATAGTGGAGCTGAGATTCAAACCAAGTTTGTGCAGTTCTAGATCCTATATGATTCTGCACTCTGCTGATGGATCTGATGAGATAGTTTTAGTCTCTCAGATACCTGTGGATCATGCGGTAGAAAGGCTCAGAAGACTTAAACATGTGAAACTGGTGTAGGAAAAGTCAGAGTTTATTTTAGATGGTTACTGAAAACACAAACTTGATCTAAGGAAAGAAAAAAAGACAGGGAAGAACGTCAAAGGGCGCCAGTGTTGGTAGGAGGCAAAGGGGAAGGAGGTCCTCAAAGTCAGGAGACCCTTCTGGAAGTACTCTGTACTTTGTGTCTTGTTAGCAACTTTGCTAGCTATACTGGAAAGCTGTTGCTTAAAGCAGACTACTAGAAAATCACATGCTGGCAAAGGATTACTTTCTGTTCTGTTGGAAGTCTGTCTTCTGCTGTGGCCCTTCCATTCCCTTCTCAGAAATTCTTTACAGACCTGTGTTGTTCTTCCTGTCTTTTGTCCCACTCCTCTGGTGTTTAGTTTCACCTGCAAAAGGAATGAAGAAGCAAGATTAAGGTTCCTTCCATGTTCCCTGTAAGCTAGGCCTTTGTGCAGTCTCCACCCGTGTAATTTCAGAACCTTCTCAAGTGCTGGGAGAAGTAAACAGGTTATTGTTTGAGATCAAGCCCAGGAACCTAGCCATAGAACTGCTTGCTTGATCCCTGGGAAGTGTGCGGTTACAAAGACCATGCTCTCAGAGTTTAACGGGTTTTGAGTAGTTTCAGCAAAAAGAATTGCTTGTATATTCAAGCTTTGCTAGGCAATAGAATTCTTTCCGTCGGAAATACTAGGAAAGACAGTTTTGGTGTGTTCATTTACTCACCACTTACATTATTACCTGCCCTTCTGTATATCTTTTAAACCTTGGAAACAAAGTTCATATTTATAAAGATGGTAGTGGCAGTTAGATCAGTTCCAGGAGAATATGCTACTGATAAGATGAAGGGAAAGGTTCTTTCTACTTGATTGGCTCTTGGAGCAAATATTCTCTCTTCTCTTTTTGATAACTGTTCATTCTCCTCTCCACTTGCTAGGTATAGAATGTAGAGTCTCAAACATTCTGGTCAGCGTCCTACCACTGAGCTATTGTTAGTTTCAAAGATGGGAGGTGAAAGATCACTGAGCCAAATCATCATGGCCAAATTAATGGAAGCAAACTTTCATTCCTGTACACAGGCTAACTCCCCCTAAGATGGAGTTCAAAAGGTCAGATGTGGGGAAGATGGGGGTTTCCAAATGCGGGATTTAGCAGGGAAGTCGGCAGAGTTAAGGCAGTAGAGGATACATAATAAGGTGGTCATCGTAAGGTAGTCATAACAGCCTCCTGAAACAAAGGCACACTTGCACTGTGGTCATAACTTTTTGAAACAAAGACATGGTTGCCATTTCCTGGGACAGACAGTACAGAACCATTATTTGTAGTCAAGGTTATAGGTGGGGCAGAGCCCAATCCTTGAGAAACAGATTTAATCATAAACAGGAATGAACCTAGTTTGTCTTTACTATAAGATGTCTGTCAAGCTGAAGATGGAGGCAGGCTGGTTTATCATTATATCCCCAGACCGCTTTTTACTTTTTTGTTTTGAGACCAGGTTCCACTGTATTACCTACCATGGATTTTGATTCACTGTGTAGCACAGCCAGGCCTTGACTTGCAATCCTCCTGCCTCTTATTCCCAAGCAGCTGAGATTACAGGCTTCTTACCACCAAGCCTATCTTTTCACTTGTTTTATTTGAGACAGAGTCTCTCTGTGTTGTCCTCACCGTCCTTGAAACTTGCTATGTAGGTGAGGCTGGCCTCAGACTCACAGATATTCTCCTACCTTTGCCTCCTGAGTACTGGGACTAACCATTCCTATTCTTTTTTCTTTGCAAGCAAAGGTCTCTTGTGGAGGATGACCTAACTCCTGATCCTCCTGCCCTTACCTCCCAATTGCTTGGATTACAGACTTGCTCTACCATGCTCAGCCTCACTTTTGTTTTTTTCAAGACATGGTTTCTCTGTGTAGCCCTGGCTGTCCTGGAACTCACTCTGTAGACCAGGCTAGCTTTGAACTCAGAGATCCACCTGTCTCTGCCTCTGCCTCCCAAGTGCTGGGATTAAAGGTTTATGTCATCTCCAAGAAACTATCCTAGGTGGTTTAGTCTTTGCTGTTGTCCATGTGTAGCCTTTGTGGAGATTTTGGCCAAAGTTCTTGTCACATTGTACTGGTATCTGTTTCTACTCCTAGGCCATACTGACAAGGAGGGCAGGAAGCCTGTTTAAATGTGTTTCTCAACTCCTGGAATATTCATCATTGGTTGACTGAGAATTCTTGTGCTATTTGACCAACCAATCTCTTTGTTTCTCTCTCTCTTTCAGCAGGGTCTCACTATGTAGCTCTGGGTATCCTGTAACTCACTCTGTAGACCAGGCTGACCTCAAACTCAGAGATTCACCTCCTTTTGCCTCCCAAGTACTGGGATTGAAGGCATGTCCCACCACTGCCTGGTTGAGTATATACATTATTTATATTGTTTATTGAGATAAACTCTTAAAATATACAGCTGTGGTTGGCCTGAAGTTTGCTATATGAACCAGGCTGGCCTCAAACTCAAAGATCTGCCTACCCTTGCCTCTCAAGTTCTGGGATGAAAGACATGTGCAACCATGTCCAGCAAGGGGTATATGCTTTATAGACCTGTTTACCTGTCTCTTTGGAAGCTTGTCCTTATCTCCTTAAGTCCATTTTGCTGCCTATATTTTCTCATCTGAGAAGTGGTAAGTGCTACACTTCTCTTTTTTTTTTTTTTTGGTTTTTTCGAGACAGGGTTTCTCTGTGTAGCCCGGCTGTCCTGGAACTCGCTCGGTAGACCAGGCTGGCCTCGAACTCAGAAATCCGCCTGCCTCTGCCTCCCAAGTGCTGGGATTAAAGGCGTGCGCCACCACCGCCCGGCACTACACTTCTCTTGAAGGAGCCCACTTAAGCCTGCTAACTGAGCCAGTTGGATGTGTGTGGAGGGATTCAGAGAATTTCTGTGTTAAAAAGCTTTAGTTTCTGATGTTGACATGTTCCTGCTGGAGACATTAACTTCATCTTCAGAGAAGTCATCCTTTTCTGGGCCTGTTGTTACGAAATTTTTGTCTCATAATGACCCTTGTCTTTTTATTTTCTTTTTTCTTTTTCTTTTTTTTTTTTCAAGACAGGGCTTCTCTTTGTGGTCTTGTCTGCCCTGGAACTCAGAGATCCAGCTGCCTTTGCCTCCTGAGTGCTGGGAAAGGTTTTTGATTTCTTGAGACAAGCTGGCTTAGTACTTTTGATCTTCCTACATCAGCTTCCTGGATGCTAGCATTATAGACTACCTCTATGCTGGGTTTGTAGTATGTGTGTTGCTAGGGATGACATCCTGGGCCTTGTACATGCTAGACAAGTGCTGTACCTCAGAGCTACTCTCAACCTCGGAAAATGGACCTTTAGCCTTGTGTGAAGTCTGGTTAGTGTTTGTTCAGGAGCTACTGGATTTGCTTGATTTCAAGTACCTTGTCTACAGAGACAAGCACACAGGTACTTATGTGAGGTGTTTTGTTCCCATGTCTGCCACGCTCCCCATCGTTTTCTGAAGCATGCTTTACAACAGCGGATGGCTAAGGCTTAAGACAGCACTAACCTCCTCACCATTTGTTTCCTGTCTGTGTCTTAGGGGACAATGACGGCCTCCAGTGTCCTCCTGCACACTGGACAGAAGATGCCTCTGATTGGTCTGGGGACATGGAAGAGTGAGCCTGGTCAGGTGAGGGATTGGGAAGAGGACAGAGATTTCTCTGACAGAGAGTCTCTGTCAGGGAGAAGGAGGGATTTGCAAGATGGGCCCTATATTTTTTCCAACAATAACCTGCATTATTGCCGGGCGGTGGTGGCGCACGCCTTTAATCCCAGCACTTGGGAGGCAGAGGCAGGCGGATTTCTGAGTTCGAGGCCAGCCTGGTCTACAGAGTGAGTTCCAGGACAGCCCGAGCTACACAGAGAAACCCTGTCTTGAAAAACCAAAAAAAAAAAAAGGACACCTGTGACCCCGTAGTTTCCCCAGTTAACTCAGGGCCCTGTAGAGCAGAGTGTTATCGCAGTGTTGGACCCTCTTTGTTTCCACGTGTTGGCTGAGTCCCAATATACTACTTAACTTCCCCATGCTGTGGTCACATCTCCTGCACACCAGGCTTATTGAGACCTGGGCCTTTCCCAAGTGCATATTTTGGAGTTAGGAGCATAGTCTGAAACTTGAGAAGTTGTTACTGGGATAACTGTATAGAAAGAATTAGGAAAAAGGTTTTAACTGAACTTTTAAAATTAAAGTAATTGTTTGACAGTTTCATCCATGTAAGTAATACATACTGACCACAATTATCCCCCTTATTTTTCCCCAGACAAGATCTTTCTATGTAGCCCAAGTTGATCTGGAACTTGCCATTTATCTCAGGCAATAGTCATAGTTTAGCCTCCAAAGTGTGTGTGTGTGCGCGCGCGCTTGTGGAGGCCAGAAAAAGGAATCAGATCCATGGAGCTGGACTTATATGTAGTTGGGTGCCATCTGTTGTCAGTGCTGGGAACTGAACTCCTGTCCCCTGTGGAAGCAGCAAGCACTCTTAAGGACTTATGTAGTTGGGTGCCATCTGTTGTCAGTGCTGGGAATTGAACTCCTGTCCCCTGTGGAAGCAGCAAGCACTCTTAATCCCCGAGCCATCTCTATAGCCCCAGCCTCTTAATGAACCAGGTGGTTACTATTTTAGATTTTTTTAAAATGAGATTCAGAAAGGGGGAGATTTTATTCTTTTTTTTTTTTTTGGTTTTTTTGAGACAGGGTTTCTCTGTGTAGCCCTGGCTGTCCTGGAACTCACTCTGTAGACCAGGCTGGCCTCGAACTCAGAAATCCACCTGCCTCTGCCTCCCAAGTGCTGGGATTAAAGGCGTGCGCCACCACCGCCTGGCGAGATTTTATTCTTGTTCTTTGAGATTTGTCATCATATGGCTCAGGATTGCTTAAAATCCAGTCTTTCTTTAGCCTTCCAAGGACTGGGGTTACAGGCATGTTTCACGATGCCTGGCTGATTGTACTCTTATATAGCCATTTAATAAGTAACTATTTAAGAATACCAAAGCTATTTGGCTCATGCCTGTTCTCTCAGCACTTGGGAGTGCTGGGTGCTATGTACCCTGGGCTACCAAGTGAGTTCCAAGCCAACTTGGGCTACCAAATGTGAACCTGTCTCAAAAAGCCCCCACTCCCTCCCAATGAAAATAAAGTAAAAGTCTTATCTGAGTATGGCCTTACATCTGCTAAATCTCTGCTGTTCCCTTTTTCCTTAGAAATCTGAATTAGAGTTAATGTAGGCTTAGGGATTAAGCTTGGGAAGTCAGGCCTCTGAGTTAAGCTACTATCTCTACTGTAGTTAGATGAAATCTGCCTTGTTTTTTGCATTGCTCACCAGTTTCCTAGGACCCTGGAGTATAGTCAGGGTCTCTGTGCTCTAGGCAGGCACTCTACTCTATCCAATCCTAGGGCTAAGGATTAAGGAAGGGAGTTGTCTACCAGGGTTCAGGAGGAGGCAGGAGCCTAGGGAGAGGCCAAAGAAAGTATATCTGTTTAGTAAGAGTTGAGGTTGGTTGGTTGGTTGAGAAAAGGTCTCACTCATCACCCAGATGGGTCTTGAGTTTTCAGTGTAGCTGAGAATGACCTTGAATTTATGATTCTCCTACTTCTACTGGAGTTGTGGGATTATAGAAATACATCACAATGCCCAGTTCATTTAGGGAATTTAACCTAGGACTTTAGGACTTTCTGCTTGCTAGGCAAGCACTCTACCAACTAAGCTCTCATCTCAGCATTTTGTGGTTATTGTACTTGAGACAGGGCCTTGTTGAATAGCCTTGGCTGACCTGGTACTCACCTCACTGTGTAGCTCAAGCTACAGTTGAATTTTTGGCAATCCTCTTGCCTTAGCCTCCTGAGTGCTTGGATTAGTCTATTTTTTTGCAGATTAACTGACCTATTCTTCTACTTGGTCTCTGCTTTCTTCTCTCCATTAAGGGACTCTAGTTCCAGTTTCTGTTTTGATCTTTTGTAGAAGACTTATTTTGGGGTGTGGGAGTGGTGTTGGGAGCTGTAGAGATGCCTCAGCAGTTAAGAGAACTTGTTGATTTGTGCAGCTTTGATTCTCAGCATCCACATAGTGGCTCACGGCTATCCATAACTCCAGTTCCAGGAAATCTGAAGCCCTCTACTGACCTCTGCAGATACCAGGTGTGCATGTGTACGAGTGCAGGAAAAATCCTCATACACATAAAACACAATAAATGAATCTTAATTATTTTTAGGAAGCTTTTTTTTTTTTTTTAAGATTTATTTATTTTATATATGTGAGTACATTACACCATCACTGTCTTCTGACACACCAGAAGAGGGCATCAGATCCCATTACAGATGGTTGTGAGCCACCATGTAGTTGCTGGGAATTGAACTCAGGACTTCTGGAAAAATAGTCAGTGCTCTTAACCGCTGAGCCATCTCTCCAGCCCAAGAAACCTTTTTTGTTTTGTTTTTTTGTTGGTTTTTCGAGACAGGGTTTCTCTGTATAGCCCTGGCTGTCCTGGAACTCTGTAGACCAGGCCTGCCTTGAACTCAGAAATCCACCTGCCTCTGCCTCCCAAGTGCTGGGATTAAAGGCGTGTGCAACCATTGCCCGACTGCCAAGAAACCTTTTTTAATGCCTACCCTCCATCTCTTTTACTAGCCTGGGATTCCAGAGCTTACTCTGTAATGTGTGGCTCTCTGAATTGCCTCTCTGCATGGCCTTGGCCCTTAACCTAGGAATTTCCTTCCTCCCTCCTTTTCTCCCTCCCCTCCCTTCCCTCCTTCCCTCCCTCCCTCCCTCCCTTCCTTCCTTCCTTCCTTTTTTGTTATTTCTCTCTCTTTTAAAAAGATTTTTTTTTATTTAATGTATGAGTGCTCTATCTGCATGTACATCTGCATGCCAGAAAATGGCATCAGATCACATTATAGATGGTTGTGAGCCCCCATGTGGTTGCTGGGAATGGAACCTCTGCAAGAACAGCCAGTGCTCTTAACCATTAAGCCATCTCTCCAGCCCTGTTGTTTCTCTTTTTATCATGCTCTCTGTAGCCCAGGCAGATCTGGAAATCAGTATGTAGCACATGATTGGCCTCAAACTTGCTGTAAATCCTCCTAAATTCTATGATTATAGGATGACCTTGAACTAGCTTCCTATTTTTTATTTTGTGTTATGTTCATGAATGTTGTATCTGTGTGTATGTATATGTACCATGTGCATGCTTGGTGTCCACAGAGATCAGAAGACTACATCTGATCCCCTGAAACCAGAGTTACAGAATATCATATGCCACCTTGTAGATGCTGGAAACTGCACCTAGATCCTCTGAACAGCAGCCAGTGCGCTCTCTCTCTCTCTCTCTGTCTCTCTCTCTCTCTTTTTTTTTTTTTTTTTTTTTTTTTTTTTTTTTGGTTTCTCTGTGTAGGCCTGGCTGTCCTGGAACTCACTCTGTAGACCAGGCTGGCCTCTAACTCAGAAATCCACCTGCCTCTGCCTCCCAAATGCTGGGATTAAAGGAGTGTGCCACCACTGCCTGGCTCTTTTTTAATTTTTAAATATTATTTATTTAATGTACACTGTAGCTTTCTTCAGTCACACCAGAAGAGGGCACTGGGTCCCATTACAGATGGTTGTGAGCCACCATGTGGTTGCTGAGAATTGAACTTAGGACCTCTGGAAGAGCCCTCAGTGCTCTTAACTGCTAAGCCATCTCTCCAGACCAGAGCCTGGATTTCTGATCCTCCTGCCTTTATCTCCTGAGTGCTCATTTATAGACTTAAGCCAGCACAGTCTGTTTATTCTAGAGATCAAATTTAGGACTTCATAATGCTAGGCAAGCATTCTACCAGCTGAGCTATATCCTTAGTCTAGAATCATTATTCATCTTCTCACTTTGATCTGCATGAGTGGCCTTCATATAATCTTTCTCCCTTACCAGCTCAGACCAGTGGAATTGAAATCTTTTCCCCTCTTTTTTCAATGCAGGTGAAAGCAGCCATTAAACATGCCCTTAGCGTAGGCTACCGCCACATTGATTGTGCTTCTGTATATGGCAATGAAACTGAGATTGGAGAGGCCCTGAAGGAGAATGTGGGACCAGGCAAGGTAAGAATTGGGGCTACAAAGAAAATGGGATATGAGAATTTAGGGCTGAAGCTGGGACTTGGTCTTAGATAGGAGAAATTGGCATCAGCTCCCAGCATGTCCAATCTTTTGACATTGTTACCGGCAAAGAGTTACTTGAGAGTAATATGATGGCATTAAAAAGAAAACCTCAGCAAGCCTTTAATCCCAACACTTGGGAGGCAGAGGCAGGCGGATTTCTGAGGCCAGCCTGGTCTACAGGGTGAGTTCCAGGACAGCCAGGGCTACACAGAGAAACCCTGTCTCGAAAACCAAAAAGAGAAAAAAGAAAAACCTCACTGGGTGGTGAGGGTGCACACCTTTAATATTAGCACACAGGAGTCAGAGCTAAGCAGATCTCTGAGTTTGAGGCTAACCTGGTCTACAGAGCAAGTTCCAGGACAGCTACACAGAGGAACCCTGTCTGGACCAAAAAACACGAAAGGGTTGAGAGTACTGACTGCTAGTCCAGAGGACCTGGATTCAGTTCTCAGCACACACATAGCAGATCATAGCTGCCTGTTGCTCCAGTTCTAGGGGATCTTGACCTGCATGCAGGCAAAACAAAAATGGACATGAAGCCGGGCGGTGGTGTGCACACCTTTAATCCCAGCACTTGGGAGGCAGAGGCAGGCGGATTTCTGAGTTCGAGGCCAGCCTGGTCTACAGAGTGAGTTCCAGGACAGCCAGGGCTACACAGAGAAACCCTGTCTCGAAAAAACCAAAAAAAAAAAAAAAAATGTACATGAAATTAAAATTAAAAAAAAAATGAAAAGAAGAAAAAGAAAACCACTATTTTGAGTAAGTTATGATTTTGCACGGGGTCATGTTCCAAGGCACACTGTGCTTCTCTCTCAGGGTTGTTGTGGGTGCCCAGGACTCTTCTCACAGTGGATTCTCCTCTGTCATAGGCAGTACCTCGAGAGGAGCTGTTTGTGACATCCAAGCTTTGGAATACTAAGCACCACCCTGAGGATGTAGAACCTGCCCTCCGGAAGACACTGGCTGATTTGCAACTGGAGTATTTGGACCTCTATTTGATGCACTGGCCTTATGCCTTTGAGTAAGTTTTGCCCCTGCAGCATTTTCTGGAAGTTGAGGGTTGGGTGTGGTAGCCTTGGTAATTGATTATATTCAGAGCTGCAGAGCAGGGGAAGAACTCTAATCAGTGAAGCAAGCAGAGGTGCTTACTTACCATGGGATCTTTGCCTTTTCTGCAGCAGGTGTTGAGGTGTGTAAAGAGGGTAGCCCCCCCTTATGGTGTGTACCCTAGTGCTCCACACATGCTGCTCTTCTTTCGAAGAAGGTCCCCTAAGATTTGGGCCATGAATTTCTCGGCAGAGGAGGGTGTGAGCAGTCTTATGTAAGCACTCTGCCCTTGTCAGTTGGCAGAAACCCCCCTGAAGAAAGTGACATTAAGGAAGCTATACTAGAGGAGAGGAGATAGAATCTGGCCTATGAACCAGGCGTGATGGTATGTCTTTAGTCCTAGCACCTGGGAGACAGAAGCAGGTGAATTTCTGAGCTCAAAGCTAGCAGAGCTAGTTTCAGGATATACCCTGTTTTGAAAAACAGAAACAAAAAAAAACCCAACCAAACAAAAACAAAATGCAAACATAAAACCATGTGCTATGAATAAGTGAAGGAATAGGCATTCCGTGTAGAAGAAATGCCTGAGTTATAAAATACAAAGATAAGAAAGCATTGCTGTTCCTAATTGTTGTCACTTTATCCCTTGGTCTTACGATGTGGTATATAGAATAGCTGGACGGGCAGGCAGGCAAAAGCCTGACCTTTTGCTGACACTTGGGTGGGGTCTGCTTACTCAGGCGGGGAGACAATCCCTTTCCCAAGAATGCGGATGGAACTGTCAGATATGACTTGATTGACTATAAGGAGACTTGGAAGGCTCTGGAGGCACTGGTGGCAAAGGGGCTGGTGAAAGCCCTGGGCTTGTCCAACTTCAACAGTCGGCAGATTGATGACGTCCTCAGTGTGGCCTCTGTGCGCCCAGCTGTCTTGCAGGTGAGCATTACAAACAGACCAATGGAAGAGGTGTTGTGTGTACAGAGCATGAAAAATCAGGTGGGGAATCTCCTTAATGGAGGTGACAAGTTGTCAGAAGTGTTGTTGGAGTTCTCTGTATAACCTCTCTCCTGGAAGAGCATGAACTCGCCAGTGAAAACAAGTGGGCTTAAAGGCAGTGAGGTTAACAGTGGAGTCCACTCCGTGTAGAAGGGGTCAGGTAATCTGGGCATGGCCACCCCATGCCGAAGGGCTGTTACTTGTTTTAGGTGGAATGCCATCCATACCTGGCTCAAAACGAGCTCATTGCCCACTGTCACGCACGAGGCTTGGAGGTGACTGCTTATAGCCCCTTGGGTTCCTCTGATCGAGCTTGGCGCCATCCTGATGAGCCAGTCCTGCTTGAAGAACCAGTAGTCTTGGCACTAGCTGAAAAACATGGCCGATCTCCAGCTCAGATCTTGCTCAGGTATGGAACATTTTTGAGGAAAAGGTATAGTTGGGAGGCCAGGACTGAGGGAATAATTTATTTGAAAAAGCCTTGGAACCTTATCTAGGTTAGGCTGGTCAGGAACTCATAGATCCACTGGCCTCTGCCTCCAGAGTGCTAGGATTAAAGGATTGAGCCACCACACCCAACACAAAGGCGATCTCTCTCTCTCACTATATTTTCATTTATTTATTTATTGACTTTACTTTTTTTTAAAAATTTTTTATTTTGCCAGAATAAGGCTGAGGATTTTACTATGTGGTCTAGAGTGTTGTCTATTCCTATAATGCTCAGGTGGTCTAGGAACGAGGGAGAGCTGCATTAAGGTCAAGATACTGTTTCTCTGTACTAACTCCTTTTCCTTCTCTCCATTTCTTACTTAGATGGCAGGTTCAGCGGAAAGTAATCTGCATCCCCAAAAGCATCACTCCTTCCCGCATCCTTCAGAACATTCAGGTACTTGGCCAATAGGTTCTGTCTTCTTTAGAATATCGAGATATGCTCTGGCCCTGATTCTGCCTGCTAAGAAGCCAGTATCGGGGGGGACTCCAGCTACCACTCACAAGGTATTTCTCTCCCCCAGGTATTTGATTTCACCTTTAGCCCAGAGGAGATGAAGCAATTAGACGCTCTGAACAAAAATTGGCGGTATATTGTGCCCATGATTACGGTAAGGATGTGCAACCATTCAGAGTCAGGGAACAGGGAATAGGTAATGTGCTCAGGCCTACTAGAGCCCCTTTAGTAGGAGGTCTGGTGTATGGTAGCCTGGGTTTGCTTCAGGCTTGCTGCTTGGAGAAGGGACAGAATGTTGGTGGGATTGCTACCCAAGGTGCAGTGCTTGTTTCTTCTCTTTGCTTCCTCACTCCTTGTCTTCCTTTTTTTTTTTTTTTTTTGGTTTTTCAAGACAGGGTTTTTCTGTGTATCCCGGGCTGTCCTGGAACTCACTCTGTAGACCAGGCTGGCCTCGAACTCAGAAATCTGCCTGCCTCTGCCTCCCAAGTGCTGGGATTAAAGGCGTGCGCCACCACCGCCCGGCTCCCTGTCTTCCTTCTTTCCCTCCTTTTTTATTAAAAAAAAAGATGAGGTTTTATTATATTGCCTTGGCTGACATGAAACTCACAGAGATCTGCCTGCTTGTGCCTCCTGCATGCTGGGATTAAAGATGTATGCCATCATGCCTGACTCCCTTTTTGTTTTTTGAGATGGGGACTTAACACTATAGCTGATACTTTTGTGGAACTCACTGTGTGGCTCAGGCTGGCCTTGAACTCCTGCTATTCCTCATGCCTGATTTCTCTTTCTTTCCTTCCCTTTGAGTTTCTCCGTCCTTCCTTTTAGGCAGGTTTTAAACTCCATTCTTCATTCTCTTGCCTCAGCCTACCAACTTCTGGGCCACACCAAGCTTTGTTCCAATGATCGTGTTCTCGTACTGAATATCACCTGTGAGTCAGTGTGCTTTGTGATTATCTTGTAGCCTATTTAGTTTCCCTCTTTAAATAATAAGAGTAGTGCTCAAGAAGCATTCTTGAGCTTGTTGAGGTCTGCTTCATATAAGAAAGTAAACATCTACGGGCAGTGGTGGCGCATGCCTTTAATCCCAGCACGTGGGAGGCAGAGACAGGCGGATTTCTGAGTTCGAGGCCAGCCTGGTCTACAGAGCGAGTTCCAGGATAGCTAGAGCTATACAGAGAAACCCTGTCTCGAAAAACCAAAAAAAAAGGAAGAAAGGAAAGTAAACATCTGGGAATATCATTCCAGCTGAGACAAGGAAGCCTTAGGGTAGTGCTAACCACCTAGTAGCAGACTTTGAATTTGATGCTGGAATCACTATTGGTGTTCTAACATTAATTGAGGCTTGGGTCTTGTTGATGTCACCTGCCATAGTACTAAAGATAGGTGGAATTCTTCAGAAGAATTGGAGGTAATGTCCTGGGTCTTTAGAATGTCAGTGCTTGCTATTGGGTTAATTTATTTTCTTTCTTTTCAGGTGGATGGGAAGATGGTCCCTAGAGATGCTGGACACCCCCTGTATCCCTTTAAAGACCCATACTGAGACCCATAGTTTCTCAGCTTCCCTTGCAGTTCTCCTGCTAAAGCATTGCCTGCTACTCCCCAGAAAGAAGGAATCAATAAAGCCATTGAAGTGTGTATACACTGTGTGTTTGACTTACTTGTCTGGTTAGGCGTGAGGTAGAAGTTGTCTTCAGGGACAACACAGACCTAGGGCTGCTGGGTGTGACTTGTCATTACTTTTTTTTTTGAGACGTTCTACATGCTTGCTTCCTTAGCAC
Organism: Mastomys natalensis; assembly: GCA_021653895.1. Classification (NCBI taxonomy): domain Eukaryota; kingdom Metazoa; phylum Chordata; class Mammalia; order Rodentia; family Muridae; genus Mastomys; species Mastomys natalensis. Next base: position 1,037,805 of record JAJTUV010000637.1, on the reverse strand, counting down.
TCTACAAAAATGCCAGAAATTTTACAACTTCTAATAGAAATACTGGTACTTATTGAAGTTTTAAAAGCAAAACTAGAGGTCACTAATAGATTTTAGGAAGGATTCTGGTGACTCAAACTGGCTTTAAACTCTAACCATGTGCCTCCAAGTTAAAGTATTTATCTTTATTATATTAAGTACATGTGGGGTAAGCATAGTGCTAGTCCCTGAGGAGATAGTACAACTTAGATATGCAGGTCCCTGTAGTCTACTTGAGGAGACAGACTTAACTAATTGTATAATTAGTTTAATTATAGTTGGGAGATGTGCATCATGAGAAGTTTACTTAATTTAATTAATTGAGATCTTAAGGATGAATAGAGAGATTAATTAGTTAAGGAGGTAAGAATGGCTGGGCAGTGGTGGTGCATGCCTTTAATCCCAGCACTTGGGAGGCAGAGGCAGGTGGATTTCTGAGTTCGAGGCCAGCCTGGTCTACAGAGTGAGTTCCAGGAAAGCCCAGGCTACACAGAGAAACCCTGTCTTGAGAAACCAAAAAAAAAAAGGAAAAAAAAAGAAAAACATCACATAACACAATTGATTTTCCAAAGAAGCCAGAAATTTGCCCTTCACTCTAGCTTGTGTCAAATTGACATAGAGCTACTCAGCACAGGAACATTTTACATCTAAACCATAACACAATCTATGAAACAAGTAAAGCAGCCTGCAAAAGAACTCTATTGGCCTAGAAAGTGGAATGAATTTCTCTTTCTCCTCTTTATCTCCCTTTCTCTTGACAGAGCCTCACTATATATTCTTGGCTAACCTGGATCTCACTATGTAGACCAGCTTGGCCTTGAACTCAGAGTCCCCCTGCCTTGCCACTTGAGTGCTGGGATTAAGGGTTCCAGTGTTGGCAAGGAACCAATCTTAAACCAGGCATGTTGGATACCCACCCCTTGGAAGGCTGAGGAGGAAGATTCCCTGAGTCTAGAGCAGCTTGGGTTCCTATGTCTTTCTCTACATTCTTTTTACTCCTCCAATTCATTTCTGTAACTACACCAGAGTTGTTTTGTTTTTCTTTGGGATGGGGGCTAAAACCAGGGTCTGAGAAGACAATACAAGTATTTTACCACTGAGCTACTCCTCCATTCCTAGGTTGTGGGTCTAAATGATTCTACAACTTCCTCTTATATTAAGGAATTAAAACAAAGCAATTCAGGGTAGAGGTGGAGCTCAATGGTAAGATGGTGTGGAGGTCGGAGGACAATTCTTGGCTGTTCTCCCTTGACATTTCATGGGATCAAGGGTTTAAATTCAGGTCCTCTGTTCTGATTAGCCATTTTATCAACTATCTATCTATCTATCTATCTATCTATCTATCTATCTATCTATCTATCTATCTTTTTAAAAAAGATTTATCCATTTTATTTTATATGAGTACACTGTCACTGTTTTCAGAAACACCAGAAGTGGGCACCAGATCCTATTATAGATGGTCATGAGTCACCATGTGGTTGCTGGAACCGAATTCAGGACCTTTGGAAGAGCAGTCAGTGCTCTTAACTGCTGAGTCATCTTTCCAAAACCCCCCCCCCCTTTCTCTACTCATCCATCCATCCATCTTTCTTTCTACCTGAGATGAGGTTTCACTACAGGAGCCATTCTGAACTTGATATGTAGATCATGATGGCTAAAACTCCCAGAGATAGGATTGTCTCTACCTTCCCAGTACTGGAATTAAAGGCACCCCCCCCCCCCAATTTCTTATCAGTATAGCACTCATAGGGGCTGGAGAGATGGCTCAGTGGTTAAGGGCACTGACTGCTCTTCAAGAGGTCCTGAGTTCAATTCCCAGCAACCACATGGTGGTTCACAACCATCTGTAATGGATTCTGATGCACTTTTCTGGTGTGTCTGAAGACAGCTACAGTGTACTCATATACATTAAATAAATAAATAATATTTCTTCAGTATACCACTCATAGGATTTAAGACACATCCTAATGACTTCATTTGAAGTGGAAATTTAATGGTTCTTTGGAAAGTTAGTCGTGTTGGATAGTGTTTTACTGGGGCAAATATATGAAGGAGTGTGTTCCTAAAGTGGACACAAGTGAAAGACTAAGGCAGACTTGTGAAGGAACGTTTGGCTGAAGCAGACACAGGAGAAAGGATGTTCTGCTAAAGCAAGCACATGAAAGGACACGTGATGGATTCTTTGCTAATGATACACATGCATTGGTCCACCTTATACTGCAGTGTAGTTGAGCTCCATTTGTCAGGACTCCATAGAGAGAAACAATTTCTGGTGTTGTGTTGCAGTTTCTTGCCTATTCTGCAGACTCCTGCTGATTGGCAGAGTGATGTCAGCTGAGACGGATGCACATGCACAGGCTGAGGCAAGAATCTTGGTGGACATGTGACATTTGGAGGGATATAAATAGAACTCAATGGCCAGTGATGAAGGCAGAGCTAGGTTTGCTTATAGAGTTAGCTGTGCAACACTTGTTGGTCTTTCATCTTTATTGATCTTTGCTTCACTGAGAGGCACAGCTGAGAGGTTCTCCAGGTGTTCCTGCTGGTCCCTCCTGTTGGCTAGTGTGTGGAGGCTGAGGCCTGGCTGTGTCTGCTAGGTAGTGCCACCACTGCTGATTCATGTTTGCTATCCCGACTCCATCTAACTGAACTGGTGGTGTATCCGTGAAGTGTTTGTGAGTGGACTGAACTGCCGCTTCGAACCTGTGAACTGAGCTGCTGATTTCCAGACAACACAGATGGGAGTTGCTCCAAAGAATCTTTCTAAACAGATCCACTTCCCCATATCCTTTCTTCTCCACTACCTCTGGTGGATGGTGGGCTAAAAGGGAGGTTAAAGTGTTTAAGAACCATCATTAAAAATAGGTTTTGAAAAAAATTAAAGTTATACTTCATCTTAACTTTTTTCTTTTTTTTTTTTTTTTAAAGACAAGATCTAATTCTATCTTACACTGGCTGTGTTAGATCCTGTCTCAAAAACCCCAGAAAAATTGGGTGTGGTGATACACAGATATAATCCTAGCACTTGGGAGGTGGAGGTAGAAGGATCAGGAATTCAAGATCATCCCTGGCTACATAAAGTTGTAAGCTAGGCTCAGCTATTTGAGACTATTTCAAAAAGCAAACAAAAGGCATGATGGCAAATATCTTTAATCCCAGTGCTCAGGAAGTAGAGGCAGAGGCAGCGGGAATCACTGAGTTTAAGGCCAGACTGATCTATATAGCAAGTTCTAGATCAGCCAGGGCTATGTACTGAAACATTGTCTCGCTCTCCCCCCCCCCCAAAAAAAAAGCCCCAACAACAATAAAACAAAACTTATTTTGGAATTTGAGGGCATGGTTAGGTTGCTGAATTACTAAAACAAAACAAAAATGCAAGGCATGCTAGTGCATTACTTTAATTACAGCAGAGGAAGGTGGATCTCTGAGTTCAAGGCCAGCCAAAGCTGCAGAGTGAGACTCAAACAAAACAAAACAGTTTTTAAGAAAGGGGCTAGAAAGTTGATTCAGTGTTGAACAGAACTTGCTCTTGTGAAGATCTGGGTTTGAGTCCCAGCACCCACATATTGGCTCACAACTATCTGTAACTCCAGTCTGAGGGGATCTGACACCTTTCTCTCCCTCATGGACATCAGGCATGGGCATATTATGTAGGTAAAACACTCCTATACATAAAATAAGTCAGTTTGAGGCTGGAGAGATGGCTCAGCGGTTAAGCACACTGACTGCTCTTCCAGAGGTTCTGAGGTCAATTCCCAGCAACCACATGGTGGCTCACAACTGATGCCCTCTTCTACTGTGTTTAGTGTGTCTGAAGACAATTACAGTATACTCATATACATAAAATAAATACATCTTTAAAAAAAGTCAATTAAATGGTTTTTTTGTTTCGTTTTTGTTGTTGTTAATTTGTTTGTTTGTTTGTTTTGAGACAACATTTCTCTGTGTAGCCCTAGCTGTCCTGGGAATTTGCTCTTTAGACTAGGCCTTGAACTCAGTGATCCTCCTGCCTCCCAAATGCTAGGATTAAAGGCGTGAGCCACCGTTGCCCTGCCTTAATTTTTTTGTTAAGTTCTTGACTCAAATATCTCATCTTGTTTAACATTAGCAAACAAATCTCAAAGGAAAAGTAAAGATCTGACAGTTAACTAAAACATGTAACACCAGTTGCTGGAAAGGTGGGTCATCAGTTAAGAACACTTGTAACTCTTCCAGATGGCTGGAGTTTGGTTCTTAGCATTTATATCTGGAGGGTCACAACTACCAATAATCCTAGCTCCAGGGGAAACAATTCCTCTTACCTCTGTTTCAATGCACTCACAATGACAAATCTTTATTTGTATACATAATCTAAAAGATCAAAGGTATTTTTTTGAGACAGCTCTAACTATGAAGCCTTGGCTGTCCTAGAATTCCCTATATAAATCAGACTGCCTCAACAGCCTCTGCCTTTGGCGTTCTGAAACAGGTGTTTGTAAGCACACCTGGACTTTTAAACAAGTTGTTATTATGGTTGTTTGTTTTTTCAAAGCAGGGTTTCTCTGTGTATCCCAGGTTGTCCTAGACCTAGCTCTGTAAAGCATGCTGGGTTCGACACTCAGGGAGACCTCTGCCTCCTGAGTGCTGGGATTAAAGGTGTGTGCTGAGGCTGGAAAGATGGCCCATCCATTAATGAGCACTGGCTATTCTTGGAGAGGACACACAAGGCAGATCACAAACTATATGTAATTCCTGTTCCAAGGGATCAGACACCCTCACACAGACATACATGCAGACAAGACACAATGTACATAAAATACAAATAAATAAATAAATAAATTGTAAAGGTGTGTGCTGCCATGCCCCACAAAAGTTATTTTTAAAAAAGAATCCACTTATTTCTATTCATTTTTAGATTTTTTTTTTCCATTTTGTGTGAATAAGTGCTTTACCCACATCCATGTCTGTGTACTACATGCATGCCTGGTGCCTAGCGAAGTGGTGAGCCTCCTTGTGGGTGCTGGGAATTCAAACAGGGTCCTTTGAAAGAATAACAAGCGTTCTTAACCTCTGAGCTAACTTTCTAGCCACATTGACTTTTATTTAATGTATATATGAGTGTTTACTTGCATACATGTGTACCATGTGTGTGCCTAGTGCCTCTGGAGGACAGAGGTAGGCATTGATTGAATGCCCTGGAACTGGAGTTTCAAATGGTTGTAAAACAAGCTGTGTGTGGTGGTGCTCACCTGTAATCCCAGCTCTTGCAATCATAGGCAGGCAGATCTCTGTGGGTTAGGTCAGTTGGTCTAAACAGCAAGTTTCAGGCTAGCCAGGGATATACTTTCAATCCCTGTCTAATATATATGAAAGAAAAAAAAAAATAAAGAGACAGCTAAAATGTTTAAAGTGTTTTAAGTATAGGATTTAGCTCAACAACTTGGACGTGGGTAGAGTAAGATGATGGCATCAACGGATTGGATCAGTCAAAGGGGGTGGATTTAAACACCGCATCCCTTTGCGGGTGTTTGAGTTTTGAATCAAGCGCGATAGTTTTATCTGTAGCCAATCCTAGAGCAGCATCTTCTTTCGTCAGTAGTTGCTGAGGCCCAGAGCCACGCGTCTCTCTGGTCAGTTCTAGCCGTTGCTGCTGTACTCGTGCCCAGCTCTTGCGTTTCCATCCGTTAAGACTGAGAGGCATAGGGAAGACCTGTCACCTTCTCGGTATCCCCGACAGAAAGAAACCCTCGGGACTACTTTTTCACGGTCGCAGAGACTCACTGGCTCCACTTAATTGTGGAATCTCTAGGCTGGCTCCCATTCAGAAGTTTTTGCTTCTAACACGACTAGCCACAGAAGCAGGAAATTGTTTGATTTTTGTTTTCTTTTTCCTTCTTATCTTACTTTCTTTTTCTTTTTTAAGGAAAAACGGGCCAGGGCGGGAAGTTACCCAAACGGGAAGGGATACGGGGCTATGTCCTTGTGACAGAAAAGTGTTGAGTCCTGGCCCTTTAAACCCGAGGGGGGAGGATCCGGAAGTGGATGGGCGGGGCAAGGCGGCACTGGTATATAAGACGGCCTCAACCGCGCGGGGTCTCCAATCTGCCATTTTCTCTGCTCGAGTAAGTCTCCACTGTCTGGAATTCTCTGGTTTTCTTCGCAGGCAGTGTTCTGCCCACTGGCCCACCACCTCAGGGGAACGATGGCCACAGAGTCTACAGCCACTGCTGCCATCGCCGCGGAGCTGGTTTCCGCTGACAAGTAAGCGGGACTGTGGCGAGCTTGAGGCACTGGGCAGTCCTCAGGGAGAGCTGGTGGACTTGGCTTCGCGGGCGGGATGGACTGGTGGGTGGGACAGCTGCCCTCCCCTAAACAACTGTGGGCGTTCAGAGAGGGTTGGTCTGTGGAGAAGCCCCACTTGCGAAGAGCTGGCGCACTAGCTGTAACGGCGAGTGGCTGGCGCCCCCTGCCCGGCTTTTCACGGCCGCCATCTTGCCGGGGGCAGCGGTGGTTGTCTCCATCGCCGGCCCCTTTTCTTCCACCCCCGGCCCGAGGTTGCCGGTAGGTAGGCGGGCCCCGGGTCCAATCGGTTCTTGAGCGCCTACTGTCCGCGCACTCCTAGGGTGCGCCTCTGTAGAGAGTCGGTAGACGAACCTAGAAACTGGCCAACAGATTTGGCGCCAAAAAAAAAAAAAAAAAAAAAAAATATCCACACGAGGATGAAGGCTTGGAACAGGGGACTTGGGTGGGTGGGGCCTCTCAGAGGGCGGGGCTTTGCATGCCGGTCGTCGTAGTTTTGGCTCTTCGGAGGGGGCGGGGCCTTTAGGAGGCGGGGAAAACTCCATTGTTTGGAGTTGAGGCTGCTGTTTCAGGAGCAGTGTTGCGCAGTGAATTTTATTCTATACTCCTACTAGGTTTACATTAATCTGAGGGTGGTTACGGGACTGAAGCTTTGTAACTTTCAACCTTTGCGGAGAAGTGTCGTGATTCTTTAGGTTTTCGGTATGTGGGTCGGAGATTTTGTTCCTTCAAGAGACATTTCACTTGTGTAGCGTCTTCGGTAAAGGCTGCATGGAGCTTTCAGTCTGTTTACTTGCTGGATGAGTTTGCCAAGCAAAAGGACCCCAAAGAAAGAATGACTTGATTTGAGAGCTTTAAAGTGCTAATCAGACATGAACTATTTCGTATAGTGCACAGAAACATCCATTAGTTCCAGGAAAGAAGTATTTTCCCTACAGTAGTTTCGATTTTCCAATCTTCCCTTGCCTTTTTTTAGGTGCTTGATATTTTTTTCTGTCCTTTGAGCATTTCGAAGTTTTGCCTTGGGTAAAGGTGCCTGTGAAATATTTGATTTTTCTATAGGTTGAAATGTTTTAGTTGGCATTTCATTCACTCAGTTTACCCTATTACCTTTTGGTTCCTTTCTTAGTGGGTTCCTGAAAATCAGTGATTCTCAAACCACTCAACCATTTGGGAAGTGCAGTTTTAATTTCAGATTCCACTTTCCTACTTCCTCTTCATTGATTTTTTTTTTTTTTTTTTTTTTAAATTTAAGACCAGAATAGATTAAGTTTGGGAATTCTGTAGATAATATTACAGAAAGAATCTCCATTTATGGTGCTTTCTGAACAACTATTTGTATTACATTGGGGATCCTTTTCCTTCTAGTACTTTATAGTTTAAGAGTGCTTGCTTGCCTAGCATATCTTGGAGTTAGATCTTCAGCTTTTTTTTTTTTTTTTTTTTTTTCCCTTTTTCAATTTTTCCAGATAGTGTTTCTCTTTGTAGCCCTGGCTGCCTTGGAACTCAGAGAGTTTCTGACTGCCTTGGCCTCCAGAATGCTGAGATTAAAGGAATATATCACCACCACTCAGCCTACAGCTTTTTTTTTTTTTTTGGTTTTTTCAAGACAGGGTTTTTCTGTGTAGCTCCGGCTGTCCTGGAACTCACTCTGTAGACCAGGCTGGCCCAGCTTTTTTTTTTAAATGACTATAAACAAACTTTACAGAAAATTTTATGCATTTGTGTTCAATTAAACTTCAGCTATTAGTGGAGTAATTCCCAGCTTCCTCAGTGGATATTTAAAGAAAATTACATGCCTACTTATAAAAAAATCCACACAACATACTTTTTTGTTTTTGAGGGTTTCTCTATATCTTGGCTGTCCTGGAATTCACTATGTAGACCAGGGAGAAATGGAACTCAGAAGATCTTGCCTCTGCCTCCCAAATGCTGGGATTAAAGGTGTGCAGCACCATGTCTGGCCTTCAGACTTTTTTAAAACTTGTTGTATCATAAGTTGTATATTAAAACTCAGCAAGCAATTTTATGTATTGGGCATGTCTGTGTGTATGTATATGAATGTTTTGCCTGCAGTATATATGTGTACATTCATATTTATGCCTGGTCTCTGAGGAAGACAGAAGAGGATTTAAAATCCCTTGCTGGTTATTTTTCCGAGACAGTTTCTTTTTTTTTTTTTTTTTTTTTTTTTTTGGTTTTTGAGACAGGGTTTCTCTGTGTAGCTCAGGCTGTCCTGGAACTCACTCTGTAGACCAGGCTGGCCTCAAACTCAGAAATCCGCCTGCCTCTGCCTCCCAAGTGCTGGGATTAAAGGTGTGCGCCACCACCGCCCGGCTCCGAGACAGTTCTTTGTGTAACTCTGATTGTCTTTGAACTCATTCTCAGATCAGCTTGCCTCCAACTACCAAGTGCTAGGATTAAAGTTGTGCCACCCAAGTAATTTCTCAGTCGCATGACAACAGTGTGAAGTAGTTTTAAATATTTCTACAGGTAATAAAAATCAAGATTTGAATGGATAAATTTTCAATTAAGTGATATTCTGAGTTAAATTCTATTTACTTGAATTTTCATTTCCTCATTTTCCATGGAAAAGCCTTACCTGGCAGGAAATTATATATTTAATGAGTTCGAGATAAAAGTGAGAACACCATGCCTAAGTGAGGTACTTAGTGAAGGTATTTAGAAGTTTTTTTTTTTTTTTTTTGATGGTATATGGGATTAACCTAGGACCTGTGTGCTTCTGTCACTGAATCATAATCCTAGTCACAGTGTGTTTAAGGTGAGGTGGAAGAAAGTGGGTTGAATTTTGACTTTACAGTTTGGGGTTGTAGCTCAGCAGAGTGGTTGCCTGACATGCATGATCTTGGATTGGATCTCCAATATTGTGTTAAAAAAAAAAAAAAAAAAAACAACCCAGGACTGGTAGTATGAATCTGTAATCCCAGCATGTAGGAGGTTGGGCCAGGGAATCCAAAACTCAGGTTCATTCTTTGTTATATGCTGGCTTTGAGACCAGCCTGATATACCCTTATTTATTTATTTATTTTGGTTTTTCGAGACAGGGTTTCTCTGTGTAGCCCTGGCTGTCCTGGAACTCACTTGTAGACCAGGCTGCCCTCGTACTCAGAAATCCGCCTGTCTCTGCCTCCCAACTGTAACTGTCTACAAATACACCAGAAGAGGGCATCAGATCCCATTACAGATGGTTGTGAGCCACCATGTGGTTGCTGGGAATTGAACTCAGGACCTGTGGAAGAGCAGTCAGTGCTCTTAACCACTGAACCATCTCTCCAGCCCTATTTTTTATTATTATTATTTATTATTGTTGTTGTTGGGCATACTGGTACACAACTTTAATTCTCAAGTGGCTATCTATTGGCCAGCCTGTTCTACATAGTGAGTTCCAGGACAGCCAGAACTATGTAGAGAGTTCTTATCTCAAAAACTGACCAAGCACGATGAGTCAGTCAACAGGTTCTTCAGTGCAGGAGTGAGGATTAAAAGAAAAGAGACAATTAGACAAAATTGCAGCATGACTCAGGCCAGTTCTGAGGCGGAAGGCTGAGGCAGGTTTGTTTATCCCCACTTTTCTTTTAAACCCTTTTAATTACATGCAAGTATTTAGGTCAGTTCTAGGTTGAGGAACCAACCATACAATAGATACATACGTCAAGGAACAAACAAGGCTAATACAAACTCCCATGATCACTCTCATGATCCCTGTTTCTAAGGGCTCATCTGGATGACAAAAATATCTGAGCCTACTTTCCTGTCCTAGCCCACTGTCATATTCATGCCTGAGGCCTACTTTGTTATAGCCTAAGACTTGGATTCTTGACTGAAATTACTTCTCTGTTTTAGCCTAAAATTACAGTCCTGCCTGAACTTACTTCCTTGTGGCCCAATGTCAGATTCCTGCCTAAAGCCCAGTTTCCTTGTCCTTGGCCAATGTTGGATTCCTGCCAAGCAGCTCCAAAAGCTTTCCACAAAAAACAAATAGCAACAACAAAAAATTAATAGTTTGTATGTCTGTGCAACACACACTTGCTGGTGTTCTGGAGGCAAGTAGGCTTTAATCCCCAGGACTGAAGTAAAAGATGGTATGGGCCTCTATGAGTGTGCAGGGAATTGAACTTGGGTCCTCTGCAAGAACAAGCACTTTTTGATAATTTATTTTTATTTTTTGAGACAGTTCCTTTCTTTCTTTTTTTTTTAAATATTTATTTTTATTTATATGAGTACACTGTAGCTGTTTTCAGACACACACCAGAAGAGTGCATCGGATCCCATTACAGGTAGTTGCTGGGAATTGGACTCAGGACCTCTAGAAAAGCAGTTAGTGTGCCTGGGCAGTGGTGGCGCACGCCTTTAATCCAGCACTTGGGAGGCGGAGGCAGGCAGATTTCTGAGTTCGGGGGCCAGCCTGGTCTACAGAGTGAGTTCCAGGACAGCCAAGGCTATAAAGAGAAACCCTGTCTCAAAAAACCAAAAAAAAAAAAAAAAAGCAGTTAGTGTTCCTAACTGTTGAGCCATCTTTCCAGCCCCGACAGTTTCTTTTTTTAGGGGTTTCCTGGTAGTCCTGGAACTTACTTTGCTGATCAAGCTGGCCTTCAGTTCCATCAGCCTCTGCCTTCAAAATGCTGGGATTAAAGGTGTGTACCATCAAGGCCTGCAATAAAAATAATTTTTAATCCAAACAAAAAAATTAGGGTCTAGGCCTGGGAAATTGCTCAATGTGGGCTGCTTGTTTGAGGATCAGAGTTAGGATTCCTAGAGCTGGCCTGCTGTGGTGGCTGTTGGTAATCAAGGGTTACAGAGGTATAGATGGGTCAAACTGGCTAGCTAGACTAATAGAATTAGTGAGGTACAAGTTCAGCTAGAGTCTGGCTTTTTCTTTATCTGTGTCTGTGAGTGTATGCAACCTGAGTCTAGAAGAGGGTGTTGGATCTTTTGGAGTTGGAGTTACAGGTTATTAACCACCTTGTGGATGCTAGAAACTGAACCCATATGTGCTCTTAACACCTGAGCCATCTTCTCTAGCCTGGTAAATGCCTTTATCAGCCCTCTTGATGTTCAGAATGAGTTTTGTCTTGCCTGGCAGTGGTGACCACATGACTTTAATCTCAACACTGAGGAGACAGAGGCAGGAGGATCTCTGAGCCAGCCTGGTCTACAGTTGAGTTCCAAGACAGCCAGGGCTTAGAAACCCTAGCTGTTTATTGGCTGTTGCATTCTTAGTCTCTTAGTCTTTTAGTCTTTTTTAATATGACAGCTCTATCTTCCATTTAAACACTCCAAAATGGTTGTATTATAAGGGGTAGCCAGCCAGAGATGGATAAAGTGTTTTCCATGTGTGTTCTGTGGCATACATGCACGTAGTCTCCCTTCTCACATCATAGCATACAATGATAAAAAAAAAAGTCTTTAAAAATTATCTTTAAATATTTATTGTTTTTTAAAAGATTTATTTATTTTATGTATGTGAGTAGGCTGCCACTTGTTTTCAGACACACAAGAAGCAGGCGTCTGATCCCATTACAGATGGTTGTGAGTCACCATATGGTTGCTGGGAATTAAACTCAGGACCTTTGGAAGAGCAGTTAGTGCTCTTAACTTTAACCACTGAACCATCTCTCCAGTCCTCTTTATCATTTCTTTTTAGCTATTTGCTCATTGTATTGGCTAGTTTCCCATTAGAATCACTTAATATTATTACTTAATATTATATTTTATATTTTTATATTTATATTAATATTATTCCTTTTTTGGTTTTCTGAGACAGGATTTCTCTATATAGCTCTGTCTCTCCTAAAACTCAGCTCTGCAGACCATGCTTGCCTAGCCTGCCTCTGCCTTCAAAGGACTAGGATTAAAGATGAGTACCACCACTGCCTAGCTATGCCTGGCTTTCTTTAAAACATTTTTTTGCATGTATGACTTTTGCCTGTATGTTGTGCACAATGTGCATACAATTCCTGTGGAAAATAGAAGAGGCTTTCCAAACCTCTGGAACTGGAATTTTGGACGGTTGTCAGCCACCATATGGATACCAGGAACCCAGCCTAGTTCCTTCATGAGAACAGTCAGTGTTCTCTAGCCCCTAATTGGGGTGCTTTAATCACAAATGGAAAGGTATATAATACATATACTTTTCTTTTCTGTTTTTTGAGACTGTTTTTGAGACTTGTATCCCCAAATAGGCCTCAAAGTATATTGTCCATACTGTTCTTAAATTTAGTTGTCCTACCTCAGCCTCCCAAGTGTGAATTACATATGTGCCCCTACTATTTATTGACTTTAGTATTTTTACTTCCCTTGACAGCCAAAAAGATTCAACTCCTAGAAATCTGTTTTTCTAAGTTTTGTTTTGTTTTATTATTTTTATTTTTATTTATTTATTTTTTATTTATTTTATTTATTTATTATTTTTTGAGACAGGGTTTCTCTGTATAGCCCTGGCTGTCCTGGAACTCAATTCTGTAGATTAGGCTGGCCTCAAACTCAGAAATCGACCTGTCTCTGCCTCCCAAGTTGGTTGTATTTTGACACAGGGTTTTACTACATAGCCTTGGCTAGACTGGAACTCACAATGTAGACTAGGCTAGCTTCAAACTCAGACCTACCTCTGCTTCCCAAGTACTGGGATTAAAAGCATGAACCACCATTCCTGGCCTGATAATTTATTTAGCAAGTATATATTTTTTTTTTTTTTGGTTTTTCGAGACAGGGTTTCTCTGTGTAGCCTGGCTGTCCTGGAACTCACTCTGTAGACCAGGCTGGCCTCGAACTCAGAAATCCGCCTGCCTCTGCCTCCCAAGTGCTGGGATTAAAGGCGTGCGCCACCACCGCCCGGCATAGCAAGTATATTTTTGAGCTGGGTGGTGGTGGTGGAATACACCTTTAATCCCATTCTTGGGATTTCTGAGTTCGAGGCCAGCTTGGTTTATAGAGCTAGTTCTAGGAGAGCCAAGGCTACACAGAGAAACGGTGTCTCAGAAAAAAAAAAGTATATTTTTGAAAAATATTAAGGTTATTTATTGTTGTGTATATATGTGTAAGTGTGGTACCAGAGCATTCTTGTGGTCAGGGACACCTTTCAGGAGTGAGTTCTGGGGACTCAAATTTGAGTTATCAGTGCTGCAAGCAAGCATTTTTACTTGTTGAGTCATTTTGCTAGCTCCAGATGTTTTGTCTTTTTGGTCTTTTTTTTGATCCTCCTGTCTCTTCCTGAGTGTTGGGATTAATTACAGCATGAACTACCAAACCCTGCAAATTACTTGCCTGTTCTTGTGAGTATAGTCAATTAAAATTAAACACATGAAATTAATTTTAAGAGCTAAGTGTGACAGACACCTTTATTAATTCTAGTACTTGAGTAGCAGAGGTGAATTCATATAGTGTTTTGTAAACTGTTAATGGTATAGACAATGAGATATACAAAGTTTTATTTAGTATAGTTAGAAACACAGCATAATCCGACATTGCCCTGTGACATATCTTCTATTTCATCTGTTACATATTGGAAATAAATAAAAATGTGGTTCTTTAATCATGGTAGTTGATGAATTTGTTCTTGTTCCCTCGGATCAGCATAATCTTGTAGTCCTTGGATAGAGGTTGGAGGTAGTAACTCAGTGGTAGATTACTTACTTTTTTTTTTTTTTTTTTTTTTTTTTGTGTGGTTTTTTTGAGACAGGCTTGCCCAGAACTCAGAAATCCACCTGCCTTTTACGTACAGAGTGCTTGGATTAAAGCATACACCACCACTCGCCCCAAGATCTGTGTTGTTTAAAACATGAAAATTTTGCCGAGTGGTGGTGGCGCACGCCTTTAGTCCCAGCACTTGGGAGGCAGAGGCAGGTGGATTTCTGAATTCGAGGCCAGCCTGGTCTACAGAGTGAGTTCCAGGACAGCCAGGGTGATATTACTTAATATTCAAACTTAAAAGATTTCCATTTTAATTTTTTCTCTTATTGATTATAGTATTGAAGATGTTCCTGCTCCTTCTACCTCTGCAGATAAAATGGAGAGGTAAGATATTTTATAATTATGTTTATATTTGAAACAAATGAAGTTATATAACTGAGGCAAGTTTGCTCACTGGGGATGAAATCTGAAGCTTTACTCATAGTAGTATTACTGGAACTGTCTCTTCTGCCCCTTTTCTTTTTAGATGCCTGTAGGGTCTGCAAAACCTGTTCAGGGATTCATTTAGATCATTTTTATAAAGAAAATCTGCCCCTTTCATTGTTTAATTGGCACTAATGTAAACACAGTAGTAGGTAAACCTGATAGCCCTCCAACATAAATAAAGGATGTGCAACAGTGACCACTATGAACTGCTAACAGATTTTTCAAATACCTGGGTATTTGGAAGACATTTTATCCAAAATGAGAACGAACATTCCTTAGGGGAATCAATTCACAGTGTTTGTTTCCAGTAATAAATTTTGAGGTAAATGAAAACTAAGATTTTCAATGTAGCTTGTTATTGTGCTTTCTTAGCATACATAACAATCAAGGTTTATTCTCTAGTAACAGAAAAACAAAAAAAAAAAATTTGAGCTTACCCCAGTTATCTTCATTTCTTTTCCGTTAGCTATTATAAAACATTGAGTAAAAGCAACCTGGGGAAGAAAAGATTCATTGAGCTTAACACTTTATGCCATGGAAACACTGTGTTTCTTTGTTTTGCTTTACAGGTATTCATGCCATCAAGCAATGTTTAGGATTTTTTTTATTTTTGTTTGTTTTTTTGCAAGTGGAATCCAGTCTTTCTAAGTGGGTTACCCTATAAATTGGCCTATCATCCCACCCCATAAGACCGACTTCAAATACCTTAGTATTTACTTCAAAAGATTTCTTTTTTGTTATCTTTTGGTTTTCAGCAAAGGTTCTCAGGTACAGCCTATGGAATTCCTAAGTAGGCAGTTATCCTGGACTCAGATTAGAACCCTATCCTGCCTCCCAGGCTGATTAAAAGCAAAGCCCACCAAAACCCAAGTAAGGAAAAGTATTTTTGACCATTGAGAATTTGACCATGCCCCAGTACTTCAAAAATGATTTGATGAAATTAGAGGTGACTGTAAAAAAAAAATGTGGTAAGAGGTAAGTATAATAGGACTTAACTGTAATTTTAGCTATTCTATGAATTGAAATAGGAAGGTTGATTGCTTTTACCCTCAGTTTATGGCCTATCAATGCAACTTGTGAGACCCACTCCCATTCTTTTCTACTAAGTACAAGTATGCACCATCAACCCTGGCTTACCTAACCTAAGCTGGTCTTTAACTTCCTATGCAGCTGGGGATTTATACCACACTGGTTTATGCTAGGCTTTAAACCCAAGGATTCATCCATAGGTAGGCATTTTTCCAATTTAGTCACATCTGTATATACCTCTTCATAACATTTTTTAAAATTATTTTTTAAAAAATATTTGGGTTGGAGAAATGGCTCAATGTTTAAGAGCACTGACTGCTCTTCCAGAGGACCTGAGTTCAATTCCCAGCAACTGTGGTTCACAGATGGTTCAGCTACCTTGTTTCTGGGATTTGAACTCAGGACCTCTTTAAGAGCAGTTATCACTCTTTTTTTTTTTTTTGGACAGGGTTTCTCTATATAGCCCTGGCTGTCCTGGAACTCACTCTGTAGACCAGGCTGCCTTGAACTCTGCCTGCCTCTGCCTCCCAAGTGCTGGGATTAAAGGCGTGCACCACCACTGCCCGGCCAGTTATCACTCTTAACCACTGAGCCATCTCTCCAGCCCTTCAGTTTACTTTTTTTAAAATCTTTTTTATTTTTAGTGTATGTGTGTATAGTTCTGTGAGCTTACGTGCCCTACATACATACAGGATTCTGCAGGACAAAAGAAGTCATTGGATTACCTGGAACTGGAGTTACATACCATATGGGTGATCATGTGGGTGTTAGAGTTTGAACCCAAGTTCTCTGGAAGAACAGCCAGTGCTCTTTTTTTGATTTTTTGAGACAGGATTTCTCTGTGTAGTCCTGGCTGTCCTGGAACTCACTCTGTAGACCAGGCTGGCCTGGTCTCAGAAATACGCCTGCCTCCGCCTCCCAAGTGCTGAGATTAAAGGCGTGCACCACCACTGCCTGGCTAGCCAGTGCTCTTAACCCCAAGCTATCTTATCTCTCCAGACCTTTTTTTTTTTTAAGTTATATATTCCAAGATAAGATTATCCATTTCTCGCAGGGCAGTAAAGTTTTGTGAAAGTTCCATTTTTAATTTTTCTTTTTTTAAGTAAGTGTGACTTAGCAGGTCTTCTCTCTTCATTTATATTGTATCTTGGTGTGTAGTTCAAGCTCATTCTCAGTCATCCTGCCTTTACCTTTAGAGTGTTAGGATTATGGGTGTATGCATCATGCTTGGTTAAGTTGCTAGGTCTTTTTAACTATTTATGGTTTAGATGTAATATATCCAATGAATATTGATGTAAACAATATTTGACACTAAATAAAATATTTTTCTTGCAGTCTGGATGTGGATAGTGAAGCTAAGAAACTACTGGGATTAGGACAGAAACATCTGGTGATGGGTGATATTCCAGCAGCTGTTAATGCATTCCAGGAAGCAGCTAGTCTTTTGTAAGTATATGTTCTATTGTAAAACAGTAGTATATTGCTTACAAACTTGTAATAGATTTTCTATGGGGAGAAAGATGGAAGAATGAGTATAGAGGCACAGGAATAAGGTGGTAGAGTACTTGCCTAATGAAAACATATGACTAACCTTCAATTACTATTAGGATGTAAACTCCCATCTCTAATCTTCTGAACAACTCTAGCTTTTTATTTTCTGTGGATGGGTTTTTATTATAATTCTAAAGCCTAAATATCACTGTGGTTGGGGCACACCTTTAATCTCAGAATTTGGGAGGCAGAGGTCAGTCAGAGGGAGTACTAGCATATCCAGGTACACAAAGAAACTATCTTTTTTTTTTTTTTTTGGTTTTTCGAGACAGGGTTTCTCTGTGTAGCTGGCTGTCCTGGAACTCACTCTGTAGACCAGGCTGGCCTCGAACTCAGAAATCCGCCTGCCTCTGCCTCCCAAGTGCTGGGATTAAAGGCGTGCGCCACCACCGCCCGGCACAAAGAAACTATCTTGAAAAATATACTTTGGTTCAATTCTAAGAACTTTTAGATGGAAAGCAAGTACATTGTTATTCCCTTATTCTATTGGGCATCAGTTTGGTTTTTATTTTTAATTTTTTTATGTATATGAATATGTTGCCTCAAAGTATGTATATATACCATGTGTGCCAAGTGCCTATGGAGGCTATAATTGGGCATTGGGATACCTTTGGTAGTAGATTGTGAGTTGTCAAATGTGTGGGTGCTAGGAATCAAACCCAGGTTCTCTGCCAGAGTGGTAGCTTTTTTTTTTAAAGCTCTTAACTTTCTCTCCAGCTTGACTACTCTTGATTTAATTTCTGCTACTAAATCTGTTATTAGGATAGCATTTTTCAAACATTAACATTGTTATCTGCTTATGTAACTGATTGGAATGAGTTGGCTCTGTATTGGAGAAACAGATTAGTAAAATAGTCTTAGTCTTCAAACTGTATCTTTTTTCTAATCACTGTGTCTGAACTCTTTGTTTCTATGATAGTTTTCCTAATAGTAATTGAAGGTTAGTCATATGTTTTCATTTACACCAGGAAAAAAAAATTCTTAAAGCTTTGGTAGGTTTCAGATTTACTTTTTGCCGATACCCAATTTCTTCTCTCGACATTCAGAGCAATGTTATTCTTAGATGTCTGTAGCAGTCACTGGGCCTGCCTTTGTTCTTTTCTGTCTGGACTTAATAAGTTTTGGCTGTGGTATTTAGTACTATGAGTGAAGATCAAATATGTTCTGGTGTCTTATTCGCTGTATTGCTGTGATAAGCACCATGCCCCCAAATCAACTTGGGTTAGGTATTAAGGGTTTATTTGGCTTACATGTCCTGATCATACTCCTTAATTGAGGGAATTCAGGGCAGGAACACTGCTTATCAGCTGGTTCTCAATGTCTTGCTCAATCTGCTTTTTTATACTATTATGACCACTGGCCCAGAAGTGGTATTGCCTTCAATGGACTGGGGGCCTTCTTATATTAATCTTTAATTCAGAAAATGTCCCATAGACTACAAGTTGTCTCAGGTATTGTCTCAATTGAGATTCCTCTTCCCAGATGACTCTAGTTTGTGTAAAGTTGTCAAAAACTAATCAGTATAAACTGTAAGTATTGGAAATTTTTCCATAAAAATGAATGGGTTTAGAAATGATACATGTTTTTTTTTTTTTTTTTTTTTTTTTTTTTTTATACAAATGGGTGTTTTGTGTACATGTTTGTATCTGAACATGTACATGTCTGGTGTTCAGCAAGGCCAGGAGGAGAGCATCAGATCACCTGGAACAGGAGTTAGAAGTGCTTGTAAGCTGACCTATTGGTGCTGGGAATTGAACCATTGAACCTGGGTCTTACGGAAGAGTAACAAGTGCTCCTAACCATTGAGGCATCTCTCCAGCACACTACGTGGGTTTTTAAAGATTAAGTAAATACTCTTAGCTTATTCTTTAGAATTTTGAAAGATCAATGTTTTCACTCTCCTGCCAGACAGGTTATATTAGAATCTTTTCCCCTTCAGTGTTGGCTTAAAAGCTCAAGGCCTCACACATTCTAGGCAAGAGCTCTACTGAGTTAAATTCTCATTGCCTAGGAAAAAATTTTAAGATAAACTGTTCTAATGGAATTCACTTAAACATAACCTTCAGCACAGTTACTTTTTGCTTAGTTTGTCTCATACTCAACTTTTTTAAAAAATTATTACTGTTTTTTTCATGACCATTAGTATTTTGCTTGCATATATGTTTATGTGAGGGTGTCAGATCTCCTGGAAATGGAGTTAGACAGCTGTGAGCTGCTATGTGGTTGCTGGGAATTGAACTCTGGGTACTCTGGGAGAGCAGCTAGTGCTCTTAACTGATGAGCCATCTCTCTAGTTCCCATGTCTCATAGTCTTAAGACATTAGTCAGTTTAATTTTGTAAGACTTATGCTAGTCTTTGAATTCCATGAAAGCTGATATACTTGTTTCTTGGTTTTTAATGTTTTATGTGTGCCAGGTATGCCCATTAGTTTAGAGGTCTAAAGAGGGTTTTGGATTCCCTAGACCTGGAGTTTGCAGTCCTTGCTTTTAACTACAGAGTCATTTCTCCAGCCCTAAGTATATGAATTTGACTTTATATATGTATGCCTGCTTGCCTGGTGCCTTCAACAGGCTAAAAGAGGACACTGGATTTGGAACTGGTATTATGGTTGTTAACCATGTGGGTGGGTACCAGGAACAAGTGCTCTTAACCACTCATCTTTTTCCAGCTACCTTTTTTGTTCTTGTACTGTTTTTGTTGGAGACAGTTTTCTCTGTGTATTCCTGGCCATTCTGGAACACACTGTAGAGACCATGCTGGTTTCCAACTCAAGAGATATTGGCCTCTGCCTCCCAAAGTGCTGGAATTAAAGGTGTGTGTCACCATTGCCCAGCTTTTCCAGCCACCTTTTTTAGTTTTTGTTTTGTTTTTTTCCTAGGCTTATTTCTCCCCTGCCTCCCAGACAAGACAGGGTTTCTCTGTGTAACCCTGGCTGTCCTGGAACTCCTTCCTTAGACTAGAACTTGCCTTGAACTCAGAGATTAGTCTGCCTCTCTCTCTAGAGTATTGGGATTAAACCCTACATACTACCATGCTGGACAACTGTTTTAGTAAAATAGCTCTGAGTAGTTAATATAACATTTGCATCTTACAAAAAAGAAAATTTTAGGCACTGAGATGTCTAATAGTGCATTCCTAGTTATGGGTTAAAAAGAGGTTTCATTTTAGGTATCCTGGTTTCAATGTTACTCCTCTATGGGAACTGGAGAGATGGTTAAGAGCACTGACTATTCTTCCAGACTATCCAGGGTTCAATTCTCAGTACCTACATGGCAGCTCATACCTGTTCGTAATCTCAGTTTTAGGGCTTATGACACGCTCATATAGGTAGGCAAAACACAAATGAATGAAAAATAAAAATAAATTAAAAACACAATCAGAAACAATACTCTAAGCCGGCCAGCGGTGGCACACCTCTGGAGTCCGAGGCAGCCGGCTGTCTGTATCTCCTGAGTTCGAATCTCGCCTGTGCTTGTTCACAGGAAAAAAAAAGAAGAAACAGTACTCTATTCCAGAATGCCCTTCCATGGTTCTTTTTCATTTTGTAAGTCCCACCCAAAGATCTTCTCACTGTTCTGGACCACATGGTATTTATAAAGTGGCAGGAAGAATGCCTGTTATAAAATACTTAGTTGGTGGCACTTAAAATATACATTATATATAGATTTAGAACATGTAACATTAACTTCATGTGTTGGTAACTAGCAATTAAAAATGTTCACACTAGGTATTTACTTTCTTTGTAGAGGTAAGAAGTATGGAGAAACGGCTAATGAGTGTGGAGAAGCCTTCTTTTTTTATGGGAAGTCACTTCTGGAGTTGGCCAGGTATGTCTTGGAAAGCCTCATTGTATGAATAGAATATTTATATCACTTTGGTTTCTTTAAAAATTGAAGCTTCTTTGTTGGCTAAAATTGCTATGCAAAGAATGAAATTACTTTTTTGAGGTTTTAGTAGAAACAGTGATCTTTTCAGTAATAGTCAATGGTTGATCAGGGTTTAATACAGAGATGAACATTAAACACTCTGAGCGCTGGGCGGTGGTGGCGCACGCCTTTAATCCCAGCACTTGGGAGGCAGAGGCAGGCGGATTTCTGAGTTCGAGGCCAGCCTGGTCTACAGAGTGAATTACAGGACAGCCAGGGCTACACAGAGAAACCCTGTCTCGAAAAACAAAAACAAAAACAAAAAAAAAAAAAAGAAACACTCTTAGCAAGCTGAAAACAGTTACTCAACAAGGACTTTGTGGAGTAGAATTTGAATAAATAACATATGAAAATATTAGTAAATAAGACTTTCTGCTTGGTAGGGTTCCATATCCCTGAATTTCCAAAATCTGGGGAGGCTGAAGCAGGGGGACCAAGTTCAAGTTTTGTAGCCTGACTTAATAAAAGGAGACTTATCCCGTTCTCTCCAGTTGGAGACTTACTATTAACATTCTTAGAAACTGCTCAACAAATCTATTATATAAATGTTTAATTTATTAATTTACTAATTAGTATTCAATTAATGTACAACTCTTGTATAAAAATAAAGCTATTTTGAGGATATACAAAATAAGTGATCAGTCTTTACACAGTACTCTTTAAGTTTCCTAATTTTGTGAGTATTCAGAACACTTAATGTATTAGTACTAAATGAGTTAGTACTAACACATTAAGTTCACAGAGTGTCACTAGCCTTATAAGGGAAATGGGAGTAGATTTTAGTTTATTATAGTTTAGAAAATAGTTTGTCCCTGCTACAAAATGAATGGTTAGATGTTTTATTCTCTAGCTGATAAATTTCACTGATGTTGCACATTTCTAGGTTTAAGGTTGCGGTTCTCTTAGTTTGTACTCTGTAATTTCGTTTCAGTGCTGTTTATTTAAAAGTTTTAAATGGTTTCTTTAGTATATTTTAATAATCAGCCAGTCCTGTGGTCATCTTATATAGGCTTAATTAAGCACAGTTGCTATTGAGCAAAAAATGCTCTTGTTATACTTGAAGTCAGTGTCCCCACCCTTCCTCTCTGGTTCATTCATCCTCTGTGCCACTTCTTGGAGTTCTCTGAACCATGGAAGAAGTGATACAGCTGTTCCATTTATAGGTGGACATTGATTATTATTCTTAAAGTTTTGATCATTGGTTGTCTTCCTTGAGCATGTAGTTGGTTTAGTTTTTTTGTTTGTTTGTTTTGATATGGAGGTGTCTTAGTTGATCAAAGTAACTTAAAGAAAAGAGCTTATTGGAGGCTTATCATTTCAGAGGGTGATTTCATAACTATCATGGAAAGGAGCATGGTGCAGGGCTGGCAGGCATGGAACCGGAACAGTAACCATTGTTGGAATGGCTTGAAATTTTGAAATGTCAGTGCCCACCCCAAGTGACACTCCTCTTCCAATAAGGCATTTCCAAATAGTTCCACTAGCTAGGGATCAAGTATTCTAAAATGAGCAATTCTCATTCAGACCACTACAGAAAGTCTTACTTTGTAGAGCAGCCTGGTCTTGGACTCAAAGAGAACTGCCTAATTATTATTCCTGAGTTGGTATTAAAGGCATGTGACACAAGGCTGGGCCTAGTGTTTTTGTTAATGTTGCTGCTGTTCTTTAAGATTTTTCTTATTTTAGCCAGTCAGTGGTGTCACAGCACTTAGGAGAGAGAGGCAGGCTGATCTCTTGAATTTGGGGCTGCCTGGTATGCAGAGCTAGTTCCAGGACAGCCAGGGCTATACAAAGGGACTGTCAAAAAAATTAAACAAAAATATTTTTTCTTATTTAATTTTATGTAGAGGTAGATTTGTTTGTGCACATAAGTGTAAAGTACTTGCCAGGGCCAGAATTCTCAGATCTCAGAGTTTGAATTATAGACATTTGTGAGCTGTCTAATATGGATGCTAGCAAATGAAATCAGGTCCTCTGGAAGAGAGGCAAGTGCTGTTAACCACTGAGCCATTGCTCTGGCACTTGCCTCTCCCTCCCCACACTCCTTATTTTTAAGACTAGGTCTTGCTGTGTGGTCCTGGTTGCAGAACTTGCAGAACTCTTACAGTTTTAAATATATATTTTTATAGTCTTTTAACTTGATTTCTTTTTTTTTTGTTTTTGTTTTGTTTTGTTTTGTTTTGTTTTTTCGAGACAGGGTTTCTCTGCGTAGCTCGAGCTGTCCTGGAACTCACTCTGTAGACCAGGCTGGCCTCGAACTCAGAAATCCGCCTGTCTCTGCCTCCCAAGTGCTGGGATTAAAGGCGTGCGCCACCACCGCCGGCTTAACTTGATTTCTTTTCCTGTTTTTTTTTTTCCCCCACAATCCTAAAATACATTGTTAGGAACTAGTTATACTTTTGTGCTTTTTCTTCTTATAGAATGGAGAATGGAGTGTTGGGAAATGCCTTAGAAGGAGTGCATGTAGAAGAGGAAGAAGGAGAAAAAACAGAAGATGAATCTTTGGTAGAAAATAATGATAATGTAGATGGTATGTAGAGTTGCATGCTACAGTCAAGAGATGCGACGACTGATACTTCTTTAAATAAGTTATGGAAATAGGGTTCTCCTGGTGGTTGGTCTCTCCAAAGATACTTGGGCTGATGTAGTAAGTGTAGGCCATTACTAAAGTGATAGCGTCTAAAGAGAATAACCAAATGTATCAAATAGATAAATTCTTTTAAATTGGCATATTAAATATTAAGAAAAGATTAAATATTTTTCTGATGCATATTTTTAAAACACCTTACATAGTTCAGTTAATTTAATAGGAGTCCTTGGAGCACTTCTGTTTTATACATCTTAGAAAATTAAATATTTTCTAAGTTTGGCTGTTAGAATTTTACATATCAAATAAGTATAATGTTTAAGAGAGGGAGGAAAGCTTGACATTTCTTTTCTGACTGGTAACATTACTTGATGTGAACCTACAGGCTTCATTTCTTTTGCAGTATGTTGCTTTGCTAGCTTGGATTCTCCCTTTCTCCCATTGCTTTTCTCATTGGGGCATCTGATAAAACTTAGGCTTAAAGGGAATGTATTTCTACTTTCAATTTATGCTTTTATCATTAAACTCGGAGACATGTTTATGCTTCATGTTCTTTAACCATGTAGAGGAAGCAAGGGAAGAGTTGAGAGAACAGGTTTATGACGCCATGGGAGAAAAAGAAGCCAAAAAAGCAGAAGGCAAGTCTCTGACAAAGCCTGAAACTGATAAAGAACAGGAAAGTGAAGTGGAGAAGGGTGGAAGAGAAGATATGGATATAAGTGAGCCTGCAGAGAAGCTCCAGGAAAAAGTTGAATCGACTTCAAAGCAGTTAACTGAATCCTCTGAAGAGGCAAAAGAAGCAGCAATACCAGGACTGAATGAAGATGAGGTCACTTCTGGGAAGACAGAACAGGAATCATTGTGTACTGAGGAAGGAAAATCAATTTCTGGAGCTTATGTTCAAAATAAAGAATTCAAAGAAACAGTGCCTCAGGAGGAGGGAGAGGAAATAATAAGCTTAGAGAAAAAGCCAAAAGAAACTTCAGAAGATCAGCCTGTTGAGGCTCCAGAAAAGCAGGGCACTTTAATGAAGGTGGTAGAAATAGAAGCTGAAATAGACCCTGAAGTCAAGTCAGTGGACGTGGGTGGGGAGGAGCCAAAGGATCAAGTAGCTACCTCTGAGAGTGAACTAGGAAAGGCTGTTCTTGCGCAACTGTCAGGGCAAGAAGTTAAAGTATCACCAATAGTGGCTGCAGAGGCTGGATCAGAAGTCTCTGAGAAGCCAGGGCAGGAGATTACAGTTCTTCCCAACAATGGTCCAGTTGTTGGACAATCAACTGCAGGAGATCAGACTCCTAGTGAACCACAGACTTCTGCAGAAAGACTGACAGAAACTAAAGATGGCACAAGTGTAGAGGAGGTCAAGGCAGAGCTGGTTCCTGAACAGGAGGAAGTTATGCTACCTGTAGAAGAGTCTAAGGCAGCTGGAGATGGGGTTGAGACCAAGGTAGCCCAGAGGGCCACGGAGAAAGCACCTGAAGACAAATTTAAGATAGCTGCTAATGAAGAGACACAAGAGAGAGACGAACAGATGAAAGAGGGTGAAGGTAACCGGGATATGCTAGAGCTGCAGTGGGTGGAGTACATTTTTAGATTTGACTCACTAATCATTGGTAAAAGTCAGCCTTCCATTCAGGATTTTCAGTCTGCCTTTAGAAACTACAAAGCAGGTCTTCTGATTTCTGAAACTTGGCTAGTAGTCAGTAACTTGTTATACCATGCTAGCCAATGAGATGATATGAAGGGTGGATAGAAGTGGGTTGTGGGATAGCTAGGGACATAGTAGGCTAGGCTGGCAGAGAATGCTGAATGGATGTTCACTTGCATGCCTTTGGAATTTTAAATTTGCTGTTCACATGGTTTCTCCTCTGTTGTAGGAAGTAGGAACAGAGCAGTAGAATCCACTGAATTGGTACACTTAAGCAGGCTTGCCATTTAAGTGAAGTCAGTTAACTTTCTGGTACCCTTTTCACTTTTAGTTCATAGAAATGTTTAGAGGATTTTCACAATTTCAGTAGCTCTCTTCAGGGAAAAGAGATAGAGCAGTACTTAGCCATTATCCCTTTTGTTGCTTTCCTTCTTCATTTAATGCTTGCTTTGGCTGCTAATCAACTATAGTGTTACTGGCTTAATTCAGATTCAATTTTATCAATATTTTTAAGCTTCTAACTAATTGGCACGTCTGACTTGAGTTGTGCTCAGTTGGGGATTCTACTGTAAGTTTCATCTAACATTGGCATTAATTACAGGTATATTTCAATTAATAATTTTCTGCGTAGTTCATAAACTATTTTATGGGTTGTCTTAAGTTACGGATTTTTAGTGACCTATCTTTACTTGACCATTCTGGTAAGCATTCACCTGTGTGCAGGTCCCTGCACTCCAGCCAGCAGACATAGTCAGACGTGAACTTGCTAAGTAGTAGTACTGTTGGGCTTCTTGAGCTTTAGGAGTTCTTTAATAGAAAGCCTAGAATTAAATTCCTCAGTTGTTTTTTAAAACTTGTATGTTTTGATTCTTCCCCCTCCCTCTGAAGTGCTGAGGATTGAACACAGGGCCTCATGTGATAGCCAAACTATTGAACCAAATCTTCATCAATATAAGTGACATTTTTTTTTTTTAAGTGTTCTTTGCCTAATAAAATTTTGTGGATTTTATAAATACAGTCTAGGGAGAAAGCCTTCATCACTCCTAATAGAGATGGGTGCAGCCACCTTCTATGGTTGGTTTCATTATATTGGATAAATGCTAACCCACATCTTATATGTGGGTAAAAGCGCATGCCACTGAAGTGTGAGAACCTGAGTTTGAATGAGTTCCCAGGATCTACATAAAAGTTGTCATATACTCCAAACCAGCCTTTCTCAGGAGAGATAGAAGCCATATACAGATTTCCTAGAAGCTTATGGGACAACTAGCCTGGCACATAAGAGACCCTGTACCATTTGTGAGCCACCCAAGACCATATTCTTCCCTGTACAGATGCAATGATGTAGGTGCACCTACATTCACATACATGGATTTCTATATACAAAACTCCAGTGCATAGATAGGATGGCACTTGAGTGGTAGGATACTTGTCTGGTATGTGGAAAGTTTGATCTACAGTCACAAGAAAATAGCAACCCATTTCATGGTACTTGATTTGTTACCATTTCTAGGATATCTATATCCCTCATACAGATAATCAGTGTACTCTTCTTATTGTCATGTTAGATATGTGGTTGGTAAGTGGACAAAAATTTAAATTGTAGTCATAAAGATTTGCTGTGCTCAGATGGTATGTGCTAACTGATCTGGTGGGTACTTGATTTACCTGTAGGAATTCTAGAATTAGTATTTCATTTACTTTTGAGTACTATAAATCCAGACTGGCCTGAAATAATGGCAGTCCCCTTGCCTATGACATGCCCTCTGTGCTGGGTTTACAGATGTAAGGATTGCTTGCATAGCTTATTTATCTTTGATATATTTTCTTAATATCTAATTTTCGTTTGGCATATTTTAAGTATGTCAAAAGATCAGATGTAAAAATAGGAAAATGGAAAATGCACATGACTAGTAATACTCATTTGCAACAAGGTCAGAAAATACTTAAATTTATTTTTGCTGATGACATTAAGTATATTCCTATTACTGCTTGGTCACTGGTTTGTTTAAGTTTGGGAGCTTTACAGTTAGTGGCTTTCTTAATAACCTAGCTCCACTATTCATAAAGGCAGTAACTTAGATTTCTCAAAAGAAACCCATTATTCTCAGGTCATTGTAAGAACATTAATGTATAAATTTCCTACAAAATTCTAAGATATTTTATGCCAAATTAAGTTTCATGACACTTTGGTATAGGTATAAATAAGTACAGATACCAGATAATTAAATAGATGTTTGTAATTTTGTTCCTTTGAGACTGTATCTCATTCTATAGCTTAGTTTCACTAATAACTGAAAGTATAGCCTTTTTTAGCCTCAACTTTTTTGTTTGTTTTCAAGACAGGGTTTCTTTATACCCCTGGCTGTTCTGGAACTCAGTAGTCTGTAGACCAGGCTGGCTTTGAATGTCGATCTGCCTCTGCCTACTGTATGTAGTAGATATTAAATGCATATACTACACTATCACCTGGCCTTAGTCTCCAACTTTTAATGATTCTTCTTCCATGCCTGGTTTTTGAGTATTGTGAAAGCACATTCTTAGATTATTTTGGAGGTTGGGTGAAGTCATTATCTAAACTTAGAAAATTAAAGTACATGAGAAAAATAATTATTGGACCTTAGTGGTTAAGAGCAGCTCTTGAAAAGGACCTGAGTTTGCTTTTTTAACACATTAGACAGTTCACAACTTCCTGTAACTCCAATTCTAAGGTAGGAACCCTTTTCTGGGTTTTTACACAGGTGTTTACACTTGTGTGCATGGGCTCTTTAAAGTCCTTATTAAAAAAAATTTTTTTTAATTTATTTTGTGCATGTGAGTACACTTTTACTGTCTTCACATACACCAGAAGAGGCATTGGATCCAGTTACGGTTGTATGCCACTATGTGCTTGCTGGGAATTGAACTTAGGGCATCTGTAAGAACAGTCAGTGCTCTTAATCGCTGAGACATCTCTCAAACCCTAAAAAGATCTTTTAAAAAATGCTTTGGTGGCTATATTTCAGAAGCACTGAATTACATAGTCAGCAGAAACAAAAAAGTGAGTCTTTTTTATATTCTGGGAACTAGCCAGATGTTGAGCTCCAGTTTCAGAGAGACCCTATTTCAGAAAATATAGTAAGAGAGTGAGAGAGGAAGAAACATCTTTTTTATTTTTTTGATGGGGGAAGAGTTAAAAACATTTACCTGGCAGCTATATACTAGTGAGATACAGAAATATTGCTGGGTATATAGTTAGATTTTGTTTTGTTGAGAAGGAAAAAAGAATAAAAAAAATCCCCATCTAGTTAATGAAAGATGACAGTGAGTATATACTTAATCTGTGTAAAGTTGATTATATCAACTAAAACAGCTGGTATTTTGATTTTAAGTTGTCTTATCAATAACAATTTAAAAAGCTTATTTGAACAACTGATGTGTATATCATAATAGTTGTTGGCTATACACTTAAATCTTAAAAGTAACTAGTTGTTTGTTCTCAATTTTTTGAGCTGGCTGGAGTCTGTGACTTGCTCATTGGGGAGAACTTATAAAGACATTTCTCTTCCCTCATAGCTTATTGTAGGAAGCTATTGGCATTCTGAATGGTCTGGAATTATTTAGGTTTTGATACTTTGAGTGTAATGTGATCGTCTTAACAAATGACTAAATGACTGAGTGGATGGGAGATTTTTGCAAGAGGCAATATATAGGTGATCTTTCTTATTCTAAATCACACCAGGTTTAGTTTTACAAGAAAATCATTAGTCTTTTAACTGACATTTGTAGGAATATTCTATAAAAAAGTGTGTATATTCTAGTGTAGGTTAAATTTGAATTAGATGATAACCACTAACTGAAGATAAACCAAATCAGATGCTGATTTGGATTAGCCTCCTTCCCATTCTATCTTAGAATATTTATCCGAATCAGACAAGACAAGAAATACGTGTAATTTCATCTCAATACTGAGGAATTTTTTCTTCTAGAAACTGAAGGCTCAGAGGAAGAAGACAAAGAAAATGACAAGGCTGAAGAAACACTAAATGAGTCAGTTCTTGAAAAAAAGGTAAGCTGTACTATTACAACTTTCTTACTGTAGGGTTATGGTTTACTAATATAGGAAAGGTTCCTGTAAGATAGCTGATCCTTGAGGGCTTAGGGGTTCTTTTTATTTTCCTTATAAGATGAAATACAACATTATGGTTATATTTCATTGAGATAACGTGACACCTTATAGTGGGTGTACTTTTGCTAGGTTTAGTGAAGAAGGCCTGCATTTTGAATTGCAACCAGTTTTTTTTTTTTAATTATATTAAATTATACATTTAAGATTCATTCTCTCAGAAGATACCTGTCTTGTTCTTTTGCCTTAACGCCAATGATTTGGATATATTTCAGTCTCTTCAAGAAAATGAAGAGGAGGAGATAGGGAATTTAGAACTTGCCTGGGATATGCTGGATTTAGCCAAGATCATTTTTAAGAGGTAAAAAAAACTCTTGGTGTTTTTGGGCTCATGTAGGAATATGTGGTTAAAAATAGCAGTTTAAGATTAGACAATTATTTTTAAGGCTTTACTAATTTTTGTTTTAGGCAAGAAACAAAAGAAGCCCAGCTTTATGCTGCACAAGCCCATCTTAAACTTGGAGAAGTTAGTGTTGAATCTGGTAATGCATTTTCCTTTATGCTGTCTCCTACCTTTCCCCATGTCCCCATTCTCCCCTCTTGTTTTGTTTAGAATTGACCTTGCACATCCAAAATTACAAAGGCAGGTGTTCTAGCCCTCTGCTGACTAAAGGAGAAATGTGTTAGCCATGAGCTCTCTCTCTATATATATATATAACAAAATGTTGTAGACAAGAATAAGAGGTCTGAGTTCTCTGTACCATCTAGAGCAGTAAACAGCTTGTAAATTGTGTATCCTGACAGTTAATTCAAGCATTCCAGAGGGGAGGCAGAGACTCCAGGCCAGCCAGATCTGTATAGTGAGACCCTGTTTGGAAAGAGGGAGAGATGAGTCCATTCATGAACTGAATTCATGTTAAGTGCTGTCCATGGTGTTTCTTCATTTATCAGAGAATTATATCCAAGCTGTGGAGGAGTTTCAGGCTTGCCTAAGCCTGCAGGAACAATATTTGGAAGCTCACGATCGTCTCCTTGCAGAGACTCACTACCAGTTGGGTTTGGCCTATGGTTACAACTCTCAGTATGATGAGGCAGTAGCACAGTTTGGTAAATCTATTGAAGTCATTGAGAAGAGAATGGGTAAGTGAACACCAATTACTTTATGTTTAGGTGATACACTGATTTACATTGTTGGGGCAGAAAGTGGGTTATTAATGATTCAAGGCTCTTTGTAGCTGTACTACATGAGCAGATGAAGGAGGCTGAAGGGTCATTTACTGAATATGAAAAAGAAATTGAGGAGCTGAAAGAACTGCTACCTGAAATTCAAGAGAAGATAGAAGATGCAAAGGAATCTCAGCGGAGTGGGAATGTAGCTGAACTGGCTCTGAAAGCTACTTTGGTTCGTTGAATTTTATCTTAAATTTTTTAAATAATATACCTGTATGGTACAATTAATGTTTATAGTCCATTTAAAGGTACTTTTTCTCATTGCTTGATTTTTGAGATGATCAG
Organism: Mastomys natalensis; assembly: GCA_021653895.1. Lineage (NCBI taxonomy): Eukaryota > Metazoa > Chordata > Mammalia > Rodentia > Muridae > Mastomys > Mastomys natalensis. The sequence continues at coordinate 1,007,010 of JAJTUV010000637.1, read as the reverse complement.
AATGTGAGCTCATTTTACCCATACAAGTAGTCCATGGTGTGTTCTTTCTGTATGCAGGAGACAGGAGTAGAGTCCTTGCTACATTGTTTGTCCTTGGACATTTCTTTGCCTTTCAGTATATATGTTACTATTTGTAAAATGTTTTTGAGAATACCATATAGAAAAAGCTTAAGTCGTAGAGTCTCTTAGCCCTAAATTTCCTGGCTTTGTTCCGAAAGTCTATTCTGTATTGGAAATAATAGGACATGAGAATGTTTCTTGCCTACTCTGAATTTCCCAGGTGGCTGTGTTGAAGAGTTTGCTGTGATGCTGTAGGCAAAAGGAATGTTACCTTTTAATCAGGTGCTTGTGTGGTAGGCAACTTGAGCCTGAGTGACTGGGGTTCTGTGCTGTAACTTACTTGTCTGTGTCTCAAACAGGTGGAGAGCTCTACTTCAGGTTTCACTCCCAGTGGAGCCGGTGCCTCAGTATCCATGGTGTGTATTTTGTTTCTGTCACTAGGCTTACTATGATAAGGTTTTTGTAAACTGATAGCTAACAGGCTCATTTCTTCCAGATTGCCAGTAGAAAACCAACAGATGGCGCTTCCTCATCAAATTGTGTGACTGATATTTCCCATCTTGTCAGAAAGAAGGTAAAATGGACTTACTTTTTACAATGTCTGCATTTTGAGGGTGGGAAGTTTGTAATAATACACTAGGAATAATAGATTCACCCTCTTAAGTGGCACAGTGAGATTCATTTTCATAGAAGCTAAGGCTTTGCATGAATGGGTTTCACTTGGAATAACTGGCAGACTTACATCTTAACCTGGTGGCTGTTTGGAAAGCAGATGGAGGACTGAAAAGATGAGTACATTTTAGGAATCTTGGTGGTTTTCCTCCATAGTAGACCTTATACTTCTGCCTTCTGCCAATAGCCCCAATCAATAATCCTTTTCCTTTAGGTGTAACTCTTTGCTTCTGTGTCCTTACTTGTGTTTCTTCATTCTTCAGATCTCTACCCATCACCCTTGCCCAATTCCATGTGCCTCAACTATGTCAATTTTTTTTTTTCTAAGACAGGGTTTCTCTGTATAGCCCTGGCTGTCCTGGAACTCACTCTGTAGACTCAGAAATCTGCCTGCCTCTGCCTCCCAAGTGCTGGGATTAAAGGCAAGTGCCACCACTGCCCAGTTACCTATGTCCATTTTAAGATAAAATAAATTGTGGCATCTATGTTGTGGTCAGCATTACCTGTAACTAGAGAGCAGATCCACAGGGCTGTGAGTCAGGGTGTTCAAGATGTTGCCACCACAGGGGCTACAGGATTATTCTGCAATTGTTTTCTTAAATATGAACCCTTTACAATTCAATTTAAATTCAATTTAGAGGAAACCAGAGGAAGAAAGTCCCCGGAAAGATGATGCAAAGAAAGCTAAACAAGAGCCAGAAGTGAATGGAGGCAGTGGGGATGCTGTCTCCAGTGGAAATGAAGTTTCAGAAAACATGGAAGCTGAGGTGGGTAGTGTAAGACATGGCCACTTGCCTCACTGTTCTTAGGGCTGGGAAGCCAGGCCTCGAGTGCATATGTGAAAAATGAATGTACTGAAAAGTTACTGATATCCATATGAAGTTATTGGATATCTGGCAGATGGATTCAATTCATGGTTTCTTTAATAATGAAAGTATGGAAGAGTAGCTGGTCAACAATACTCTTTGATCCTTTCTACTTTATCCTTTCTGTGTGATCTCCTGGTTTGTCAGCCTTATCATCTGATTGGGAAGGACTGAAGCCTGCTGTTACATATGGGATGACTATGTCAGGGTAAGTTTATAGCTAGGCTCTTTTTGTCTTTCAGGCTGAGAATCAGGCTGAGAGCCAGACAACAGCAGAGGGGACAGTGGAGTCTGCAGCTACAGTTAAAAGCACTGCATGTTAAGAGGCGAGCAGAACCTTCCTCCTGAGAGAAAGTGGTTTTGTACATAATGTATTTTTTCACTTTTGGGGATTCTTTTTGTATAACTCCAATAAAGATTGTAGGCAACAGCTGAGGCTTTGATGGCTTTTTTCTTAAATATTGGTGGAATACTTTGGGGCACTCTACATTTCTTGTGTGTACATGTTTGTGTTTTGCTATTGCACAACCCACTTCCTGTCTAATGTGGAGGTGATCAAGTGTGGCTAGAGGCCCTTCATCTACTGGTGCTATGTTTCTATTTCCAAATACTTGGCTGATTTAATTATCTTGTAAGCTTTCAGTGGTGCTGTCCCTGGATGGGTTTGCTAAACAAGAACTGGTAGAAATCAGTTTGGTGCTGAAAATAGATGATGGAATATGACCCAGGTCTTGGTTTGTGCCTATCTTCTGTTCACCTGGTTTCCATTTAAGACCATAATCCTATCCTGGGAAAACTGGTAGAAACATGGGATGTGATTCCTGAGGAAAACATTTGTTAGAGACTCGAGCTCTGATTTGAAAGGCTCACACTGTAGTGGGAGACAAGTAGAAGACTCTGGAAAAGAAAGTCTGTTATTTTCTGTATAGAAAGGTTACAATATGTCAATAAGTGGAATTGTTATATTGTCTGTAGTTTTGTCTATAAAAATAAATATAATAATTTTAACAAAGCCCTTGTTCTGGAATACTTGAAAGACTACAAGAAGTGTCCTGGAGTGCCTCATTGTGGGATATGGTGTTGAGTGGCAAACTGGTCCATCAGTTCTGAGTGTCTAATTGAGAGAAGGTGGTCAGGTTATCACCTGCCATCCTATTGGGCTAGGACAGTCAGGGGGCATGAGTCATACTGGCTCGTTAAAATGCTATTACTAAAACAGACTCCCCTCATTTCTGCTATAAAGCCTGGTCCTGAGAATAAAGTTGTACAAAATGACTTCTCCAGTTTTTCTCATTTTTTGTGCTAGTCACTAAAGCTTGGCTGAAGAGTGTCTGACTCTTCTTGATAACTATTGTTATACTCAAGTCCTAACATGTTTTTTCTCGTTTTTCCAGTCAGAAAATTCTTTATATGCAGTGCAGGATCCTTGCTGATTGGATCTGTGTTTAGGTCCAGGATACAATTCCAGTACATGATCCTCTACTTGGCTGGAAAATAATTGTGCTGAGGTCTACCCTTGGATCTAAATCTGGAGTTTTCCTTTATATTGAAAGCTTGATCCTGGATAGATTTCTGTCTACAAGTCCTGAGAATGCAGAGTTGAGTGAAATTTGACAACATTGGCTTTGGTAAATCTTAGCTGTTTTCAGAGAGTTGAATGCTAGGCAGTTCTTAAATTGCCCAGCATTTATTTAAATATTACCCCTAGATCTTTATTAAAGGAAAATAAATGCAGAAGAAAATCTAGTTGGCTTATCAGGTTTAGGTTAAGTGTTCTTTTTCGTCACACAGTATTTAAGGATCAAATTGCTACTGCTACAAGACCCCATTTAAAAAGCTACAGGTCTAGAAATTGGTGTTTCGGTCAAAACTGGTGAGGACTCAAGGGCTTTTCTTTATCCTTGACACTGACAAAAACCTCTTCTGTGGGAGGTTGGGGATCAGCAAAGCCAGAACTGTGGGTGAAGAAACTCGATTCCAGGGAAGATGAACTGGACACCTGTAGAACATGAAAGGTGTTTGTTTGTTTGTTGCTTTTTTTTTTTTTTCTTAAAGCAAAACTAGAGACAAATGTTGGAGTTAAACTATCTTGAGGACAAAGTTTAAAGAAAAGCAGGTTAAGTGTTCTTTTTCTGCCACATGGTATTTCATGGGTAAGAGTAAGGATCAAAAGGAGTATTGGTACATACTTTCTAATAGAAGCTGCTTAGCCAAGGGCTGACCAGTTACACTCAGAAGCAGACTCACCATTGGTGGGTACTGGTATTCATGGGCACTTGCTGGATTGATCTCTGCCAATGTCTGGGCATCTGTATCTCTTGCATTTACCAGCCTCAGAAAGAGCTCAGCCTGGCCTGCCTGACAAAGGAAGTGGTACTCCATAGGAATCTTGGGGTACACCTAGTCTCTACCCTCTACACTTACCTGGGGAATCTCATTCATCTGGGCAAGGCTGAGGCTGGTGTTAAGAGGAGGGACCCTCAGTGGGAGGCGCCAACGGCCACTAAGCACCCTTAGATCTTGGTCAAATAGCAATATTGAGGTCCAAGCTTTTGGTTGTGGTGCCCATGTAACTCCCTGCCAGGCCTGTAGTTCACAGATCAAAGATACCAGTGGTGATGGAGGCAGCCTGTGAAACAACCAAAACCATGTTGGAAGACAGCTGAAGTCCCTTCCTAGGGTACTGTAGGACTGTTCTTGGGCTCAGTATACAGATTAAACATAATGTGCAGCCTTTATGACCTGTACCTACTAACCTGGGCACAGGCTGCCTGCTTGCGAGGATAGCATAGTTGCACATAGGTCCAGGAGCTGAAGGTGGTGGCAAGCAAAGGGCTGGAGGTAATTCTGTGGTCCTTCCAGTATCCTGTCCATCCCGGGCCACGCTTGTCCTTAGCTGCACCCAAATCCAAGAAGCCTCAAGGCCCCACAGGAAGTCATAGAAAATGACAAGGCCAGCCCTGAAGAATACAAATCTATGTACACAGAGCCCCTAATGCCTCCACCCAGCCAGTACTTCAACCCTGGATGGTTGTTTTGGGTAAGTCTCCATAAATGTCATAGTGGTTAAGTAAAAATGCTGTGAAGGAGGAGCAGGCCTCACCCAGGATCATAGGGTGCAGGACCTAGAACATCCAATGCTGGTAGGAGGAAGTGGAGATCTAGACCCAAGTTTGTCATGGTTCCATTAAGTATCTATTGTGGACAAAAGAGTTCAGCCAAACAGATTTGCAATCTGCCCATGCTCCCATCAACCCCGACTCTGCTGACTTCCTCACAGCCTTTGAAGTGTCATGGAAGTTCTGGACTTTTGAGGAGCTTGTAAGTTGTGGCATTGTGGGTGCAACTGGTGGAGGGAGGAGGGAGTTATTGCATCTTCTACTCAGTTGTCGCCAGAGATCTCTGGGTTCTAGAAACAGAAAATAAAGTTGGCTTGAGCTGGAGGAAACAGGAAACTTTACAAGTCGGGGAGTACAGGGTCATAAACCAAAGACACAAGTGTAGATGTACAGACAGAAACTGATGTTACAAATATGGACGTCATTCTTCTGGCATGGTCCCTTCACCCCTTCAGAGTTGGGTTCCCTGGGATGGTCTAGGGAGAGGCTGCATTTTTCACTGACCCCAGGGCGACAGACTCAGTATTTTCTGCTTCTGCAAGGCCAAGATTTCTGCCTCCAGGAACCTGTTTTCGGCTTCCACCATTAGAACCTTCTCAGAGGTGGCACTTGCTTTTTCTGAGATGAATTAAAGTAACCTGTCAAACGTTATGTAGTTCTCCAACGTTAAGCGTTTCTGCACAACCCTGGATTTGTCAGCTGGCAATGGGTTTTCCTTCCTTGAGTGTGCCTCCCATTCTGGTACTATCCCTCACACCCTTTTCTCCTCCCAAGTCTAGGACTATCAGTGTAGAGGCCCTCTAGGCTGGACCCTTTTGTTCACCCTTGCGGTTCTGCGACCGCCGCAATTCCAGGGTTGACGCCTCCACTTGCAGCTGCAATATTTTGTCCAGAATTTCTGGGTCCCGGCCTCCACCGCGCACGTAAGCCTCACGCAGGACACTAGCAAGTAGGCAGCAGAAAGCGATCTACGAGACTGAACAGACTGCGCCCCTGCCCACCCGGCGCCGGGGTCCTCACCGGATCTCTGAAGCCAGCATTTCCGGGTTGGACCGTAGCGGCAGGCAACAGAAATTCACTACCCTATGGAGGTCCTGCTGGTTGCTGGCGCGGGGAGATGATGTCACTGATCTGCGCCCAAGGCCCCGCCCCCCGCCCTCCTACCGAAGCTGGGCTAGCGCCTCACGTAGGCTGAGGCTGGAGCGCCTGGACACGCGCTCCCAGCGTTTGCAGCGCCCCTCGTGTTCGGCTGGCCTCTTCCCTGATTTCCCTGAGCTCTCGCTCAAAGACTAATGGGCGGGGTAATCTTCCCTTGGGTCCCGCCAGGCTGCGGAGGCGCCGTTTTAGTTCTGAGGGAGAAAGGGGCGGAGTCAGGGTGAATCCTAAGACCGCAACAAGGCCCAGAGAGTATGCCTCCCAACCTCTTACCTTCACCGCGAAGCTCCAGGGCCCGGCTTTGCGCTTCCGTCTCCGCAAGGCGTCTGACGCGGGTTCCCTGCAAGGCTCGCAGCCTCTCCCCAGGGCTCCCTGCAGTCTGGGAAGTGAGACCCTCAGTCTCCCAGGAACTTATTTTCTGTAGAGACAGTCTCAGCAACTGCACCTGCCGGTAACCCGGACCCGCTATCTCTATTCTGGGTGATCTCCCGCAGGTACTATCTACACGTGTGAAGTTTGTAGCCATGTTGGGTGTGTACCTCATCTGTCAGTCTCTTTAGAACAGATGTGCTGGCCTCCTGATCTGATCGGCTCTGTTCTTGTGCCATAATCTGGGGGCAGGAAGATGAAAACCTAAGAATACGGCTTACTGAAAAACCTACCCTTGCCGGGCGGTGGTGGCGCACGCCTTTAATCCCAGCACTTGGGAGGCAGAGGCAGGCGGATTTCCGAGTTCGAGGCCAACCTGGTCTACAGAGTGAGTTCCAGGACAGCCAGGGCTATACAGAGAAACCCTGTCTCGAAAAACCAAAAAAAAAAAAAAAAAAAAAAAAAAAAAAAAAAAAAAAAAGAAAAACCTACCCTTGGCCACTGGCGGCCCTTACCTTGGTACCCCGTCGTTCGATGGCTACTGAAGGCTGTGTTTTAAGTGTTACCTCCGGAGTCAGCCGGCCAACGCAGAATCGTTTGGTGTGTGTGGCCAACAAAGCCCAGGAGCGGAAAACCATATCACAGGAGTCACAGGGCAAAAGTCCTGACTCCCCAGAGTAACCGGCCATGGGATGGAATCTGTTATAGACACCAGCGTTTTAGAGAGGATGTGGTAAAAGAGAAAAGGCAGACTGGAAAGAAAAGAGAAAAAAGGGACAAAGAATAGATCAACTCTGTTAAATCTCCAAGTCCTTCAATTTATGTTTATGTTTGGGGAGGTGCCCTAGCTCCCTGGGCAGCGAGTACAGGCTTAGGCAGGCCAGGACAATGTGCCTTGCCACCTTTGGGTGGAGCCCAGGTGAGACAGTGTCACAGTTTGTTCCACCAATTGCAGTGAGTTTTGCCAAGTATGTAACAGCAGCTTTGACTTGCCTATAGAAATGGCAGCCTCCTTAACTAGCCTCTGATAGGCAAGTGCCATCTGTACCACTGCTGTTCTCTGAAATGGACAGAATTCAAGCTAGTACTGTTCTCCACTGTAGGGAACATTTCTACAGAAAGTGAATCTCATATTAGCAGTATGCCTTTGCATAAGCCCATCTTTCACAGAATTAACCCATCACACAATGGAGTAGTCTTTCTAACTCCCATTCTGGGACAGGGATGATCTGAACCACCCCGTAATGAAAACTGGGAGACGGTTTGGTGAGAATACTATCTGTCAGATGAAGGGACAGGATACTATTTGGGAGTTAAGCATGCTCTTTCTGCTGGTCAAGTTATCTTCACCTTTACACAGACTTGTAAAAGCAACTTTTATTCACCTGATGTAATTGTCATCTCCTAGGCTGTCTGAGAATCTATGCCTCGAATGTTTTCAGCTAAATAAACTCACTTTAGCTCTTCCTCAAAGCTGCCTGGCTGACTCAACTCAGCTGTTCTGTCTCAAAGTCCTCTCCAAATTGACTGATTCAAACAGGCTTCTCTCAGCTTCTCACTGAAATGTTCTACTTGGTAAACCTGCCTCTGAACTCCACTCAATAGAACTCCAAGATGTACTCTCTCCCTAAACTGCTCCTAAGTAGCATTTCTTTCCGGTTTGTGTGAGTTGGGCTTAGCCCATCTCTGACTCATTCGGTTAGATATTTCTCTGATTTATCACATTGTCCAATCCTCAATTAGACATCACTTTCAAACATGGTGGTGCTTCCTTCTACAAACTAACCTTACATATATTGTTTGGGATTAAAGATGAGGATTAAGGGTATGACTGTATTCCAGCCAGATCATATAGGCACAGGCCTTTTGGATGTGAACCCTTACAAGTGCAGACAGACATGTTCCTGGATTAAAATTCCTCTACACAGATCCATGCATCTAATTTTCAAAGCAACCTTCTTTCCTCAGTAAGACAGTCGTTAGGGCATCCCCCTCCCCCAAACATCCAAAGTATGAGGTGCAAGTTACAAAATGTTTCAGAGTATGTGCTCTGAAGCATTTTATAAAAGCTGAGCATTCTCTCCAGTGTCCCAACAACATATTGCTACTTCATAGGATTAAAGTTTTCCTTTTTTGGTGTATGGGTATTTTGCTTACATGTATGCCTATACACCAATGCATTCAGTTCCCAATGTGGCTAGAAGAGGAATCCTCTGGAGCTGGCATTAGGTTATGATTGCTAGTTGCATTTGAACCGTGGACCACTTAAAAGAGCAGCTAGTGAGCGCTCCATGGGGCCATCCCTCCAATTCCAGCACATATTTTTTTAATTGGGTTACATGAGGATTATACTGAAAGTAGTAAATTTTCTTTTATGGTGGTTTCAGGTAGTAGATCCATGGCCTTAGGCATGCAATGCATAAGTGTTCTGCCAATGAGGTACAATCTTCAGCTGTTAATTTCCTTAACATATCTTAACATTTAGTTTGTGCATGTATGTGTTAGCACAGGCAGGCCAGGGTAAGGTATCGTGCCAAGGGAGACATTTATCTGCTTTCATCATGTGGATCCCATGAATCAAACCAAAATCCTCAAACTTGGTGACATAACTTACTCATTGAGCCATCTTGGTGGCCCTAAAATAGATAAAGGTGTGGAACCACAACCATGAAAACTGCAAAAGCAGCAGGTGCTCCTAACCACTAAGCCATCTCTCCAGCCTCTTTATCCACTCTGTATGTATGTGTGCATGTCATTCATGTTCACATATACAACTTAGAGAACAAACTGTGGAAACCATTTCTCCTTCCACCAAGTGTTTCCAAGGATGGAAGGTGCAAGACTTAGTGGGCAAGTGCTAATCCCACAACGAGTCATTCTCATTACTCCATCTCCACTGCCATCTTACTTCACTCAGTCACTCCCATGCACCCATTTTATTAAGTAGGAAACGGGAGTCAGGCCTTCTTTGAAACATTCATATTGGTGGTTGAACACTTTGGTTAACAGCAGTTCAGAGCTGCTCTTCCAGAGGACCAGTCCTCTCTGGCAATCAGTGAAGCATGGTGTTCACAGACATACACATAGACAAAACCACCTATGCACAAAACAAAACCAACACGGGGTAAAAAAGTCTCCAAACCCAGGTATATTGATAAATCCTGGGCACTTAAAAAAATTCTTTCAGGAAAGAAAATGTAGTTTATTATGAATAATTTATTGCATAGGTTTTTCCACATCAAGATTTTTTGCTGAAAAGGGAAAAAGGTGGGGCTGAATTCAGTTTTCCTCCAGATTTCTAAAAATATTTCCCCTAAAAAAAGAATCCACTCTCTAATTTTAAAGAAAATATATTTCTTACACAAGACAATCCAAACTGATGCAAAATATTTATTCCACGTTAGTTATTTTATGCAGTAGTTTTTCCCCTCAACAGACTTGTGGTAACCACATCTTTTAAATCTGTAAATAATGTTATCAAAATAATCTTAATCTTTGAAATCTCACAAAAATTCATATTTTACAATCCACCCTGAATATCAAGGCTGCAAGAATAACATTTCCTATATCCAAATATTTTACAGCTGTACCCAAAAAAAAAGAAAAAAAAAAAGAAAAAAAAAAAAACCCAAAAAACAGAAACAACCACATATGCTTGGTTAAGGGCTAAGTTACCCCAGCAGCCGAAAATAAAATAAAATATCCAAATTATTAGCATTAATTTAATACAATTATAACTTCAATAGTCACTTTGTCATTGACAATGATTGCTTGAGCACAGGGGGGAGTGCCCAAGGGCTGGCAGTAGAAGCTGTTGAGCAGAGCAGCATCTCCTTCCTGCGTCTGTGCCCTGACAGCTCCCACTTGTGCACAGCCCCACAGGTACTGTGTGTGTGCTTTAAAAAAATCCCACCACACAAATGCCTATTAAGCAGATAACAGGGAAGAACAACAAAAGCTAAGCAAGACAATTGCTCTCTCTTTGGGATATGATTATTTCCCTTGTGCATGAAGTATTCAACAACATAAGAAAAGGAAAAGAACACTTTATATTCTCTAAACACAAGGCTGAGCTCAGCGGGGCAGGTCAACTGTGAGCATTTATAGTTCTACTTCCAGGCGTCGTCGTCTGACGTCTCGCTGCTGCTTGTTTCGTGTCTGAGTCCTCACACTCTGCAATGCAAGTGCTTCTCCATGGGGAGAGCAGGCTGGAACTACGGCTTTGTAAGAAGCCATTCTTTCCAAACCCATTTCTTCGTAGCTAGGGAGCATAGGAGAAAGAGAAGAAAAATCCTTCAATGACTACACCAGTCTAGAGGAGTATGTGGAGGGGAATCCCAAGAGAACTAACATCTCTTAAAGCAGTACTTTTCAAACTTTGATGTGGAGATGAGTCTTACAAGGACTTCATTTGTTTTGAGACAGTGTCTTACTATGTAGTCCTGGAACACTCTATGTAGACCATGCTGGCCTCAAATTCAGAAATCTGTGTTTATGCTTCAGGTTCTAGGCATAAAGATGTATGCAACATGCAACCAAAGCTGGGTCATCCAAACATTTTTTTCCCTTTCTGTTAAAGTCGCAGTCTAGTTCAGTATGGCGGTGTAGGGTTTAGAGTTCCTATTTCTAAAACAGTTCTAAGTGGTAAAAGGGTATGTCAGCCTGTAGAAGGCCCTATTATGAGACTTGCCAGGTGTCATTTATGCTTTAAAGATATTTATTTTTAATTATGTGTGTGATGGCTATGAAAGATGGAGATCTCAAATCCATTAAAGCTGGAATTACGTGTGGTTCTAAGCCAACATGGGCGCCAAGAATCAAAATCAGCTCCAATTGAAGAGCTGCACATCACCCTCACCAGTGACCCACCTTTCTCCCCCCACGATTCATGCTGCAGAGGGTAAGTGAGGTTTTCGAGACGCCCCAGGAGCTCAGGCCTTACCTTTCGATAAGGGGTTAGAGCTGTGAGCATGGAGCCTGTATCCTCCAAGTCTGCTAGTCACTGGCCTGGGCTCTGTCTTTTTTGATTCCTACTGTGGAAACGGATTGACACTGTGCTATACTACTGTGGTAGCTTAAGTCTCTCAATTTTATTGCTTGTCAGCCAACACATGGCTGTCATCTCAGTAACTATGAGACAGAGGCAGGAGGATTGCTGTAGGTTCAAGGTAGCCTATTCTAGTGTGTTCCAAACTACTTAGGACTGTAAAGTGAGATCCTCAGGTTCTTTTTTTATTTTTTTGTTTTTTGGTCTGTTTTGCTTTGAGACATGGTTTCTCTGTGTAGCCCTGGCTGTCATAAAACTCTAAACCCAGGCTGGGATTAAAGGCGTGTACTACCATACCTGGCGAGATCCCTCAAACTCCAAATAAACACTAGAATTTTCTAAGGGCAAAGAAACTGTAACATCTAACCTGGTGTCAGTGCAGGCTGAGCTCAGTACAAACCTGCTCTGTTCTCATGTGAAACTCCTTGAGTTCATCCTCTGTGAGTGGAAGGCAACTCTCATCGTTTTCGGGATACTCCTGCCATCCCATTGCTTTTAATAACCTGAAGGAGGCAAAAGGATAGACAGCAAAGAAAACATGCCAGTAAGCCCGACTGCGCAGCCAGTAGCACCCACAGGAAAAGTTTGTCCAAGGCCAATGAACACTAGAGAAGGAATTTTGTATTCTCCCTAGGAGGACAAGTTACTCAGGTGCTCATAAGCAAACGGAGGCTCTTAATGGTTTAAGGAAAAATGAAATATTGGAAAAGATAATAGAAATAACAAATAATATGGTACAAATAAAATCTCAAAATCCCCACTGTAAGGAATCTTCTCATAGACCCAAAAAGGAAGACGAAATTACCCTTTGTTCCTTGTGAACAAATGAGCACATCTCTGCAGTCCATTGCTCGTTCAATTTCACAGCATCGTGGAACTCTTTTATAATTTTACTAACCTCTGAAGTTCCTCTAGATAAGTAGTTCTCAACCTGTGGGTTTCTACCTCATTGGGAGTCCAATGACCCTTTCATAGGAACTGCATATCAGATATCCTACATATCAAATACAATTCCTAACAGTAGCAAAATAATATTTATGAAGCAGCAAAGAAAATAATGTTATGGTTGGGGAGGGGTCACTGCAACATGAGGAACTGTATTAAAGAAGTACTGTCATACTTGGAAGGTAGTATATAGCAGATTACTCTATGTATGCAAGGCTTTCAGTTAATCAGCTGGTTCCATATACAGGATTCCCAGGCATCAAAGCCCCTTTAAAGACACTTCACAGCAATTGCTCAAATGGGACAGCAACACATTTGTTGCTTACGCACCTGACTATGCCCCTAAACAGTCTAACACGGGGAAATACGCTGTTATTAGGATTTTATGGTCACACCCCTTACATTTTAAGTACTTTTAAGGGTCTCACATATCTTATCCTCACCTGTGCTCTGCTTCCAGAGAGTGTGACAGGACCTCCCCTTCCTCTACCATGGGTAGAGAAAGACCATTCTGAAGACAACCTTGTTCTCCATTTTCCTTTGGTTCGGGTGTGTGGCTGCCCTCCAACTGTAATAAGGAAAGGAATGGATGCAGCCAACAATACTGAGGTGTGAGAACAGTGTTTTCCAGACCACACCCCACCCTAGATCTACACAGGTTTTTCTCATTTCAAAACCAAGACAAGCTGTGCCAATAGACTAACTGGGAAAGTCAAGAAGATCCAGAACATCTAACACCGAGAGGGGTGAGGTGCACGATCCAAATCTGAAGTGCAAAGGATACCTGATATAAACAGGAACCAGCACACATCTTGAGCACAATATGACTACTAGGTAAAGGAACATATGAACAATCCACAAAAACCTTAATTGGGCTTCGTTAAAAGCAAGTTTTTTGCTTTGTGGTAGATATTCTTTAGGAACGGAACAGCACGGCAGCACATCCTAGTACTGAGGTGGCAGAAACGCCAACATCAAGAATTCAATGCAGCAAGACCCAATCTCTCTGCCCGCCTCCCCCCCCAACAAAGACAGGAAGAGATAGGGAGGAAATACATAAAACTCATCTGATGAGGGATTATTCTCTATAATAAACAAAGAACACTTAAAATAGAACAGTAAGAGAATTAATTTAATTAAGAAAAGGGGCTAGCAATGGTGGTGTCCAAGTTTAAGCCTAGTAATTGGGGCATAGAGTCAGGGGAAGTGGTTTCAACCTCTGAACCATCTCACCAGCACTCATGACTACGTTTTGAGGAAAAACTCAAGAGAAGGCAATTATACACACCATAAAATATAAAATCCACACATGGCAATCCCTGCTTTAATTCTTAGCAGAATGCAATCATCCTTTTTTTTTTCCTTCCGAGACAGGGTTCTCTGTATAGCCCGGGCTGTCCTGGAACTCACTCTGTAGACCAGGCTGGCTGTGAACTCAGAAATCCACCTGCCTCTGCCTCCCAAGTGCTGGGATTAAAGACATGTGCCACCACTGCCCGGCAAATGCAATCATTCTAATCAAATCCTATGAATTAAATGTAAAATGGGTCACATTCAAATGTTCCTTCCATACATTAAAGTATTGTGGCTGGGCTGGATTTGGTGTTGCACACACCTTTAATCCAGCTCTGAGGAGACAGAGGCAGATGGATCTCAATGAATTTGAGGACAGCCTGGTCTAACAGTGAGTTCCAGGTGAGCCAGAGGTACATAGTGAGATCCTGTCTAAAAAAACAAAAGCCAGACCAAACCAAACCAAACCAAACCAAATCAACCAACCAAACTAAACCAAAACCCAACCAAAACCAAGAACCAGAAAAATTGCATACTCTCAGCCCCTCCAGCTTGTCACAGTCTCTACTTTCTGAGCAGTCTCCATTTCGTTCATCCTTCAGAGTCTTCAGGAACTCGCTCTTCCTGTCCGTGGTTCGTCGGGTCAATCTGGTCAGACGAGAGGAGCCAATCCAATCGGAGGGGTGGTACTGGAGGGACTCTGCAAACAGCACAAACAGATTGCTCCTACCAGCAAATCGTAAGAACTAGAAATCCCTGAGTTATGTAAAAGCATTGGCTATTCTTTGAAAGGACCCAGACTCAATTCTTGGAACCTACTGGGCAGCTCACAATGTTCTTTAACTCAAGGGTTCTGAGACATATACATGCAGGCAAAACACCCATATATATATAAAGCAACAACAAAAACCACCCACAAACCAGTTCATTTAAAAGACATCGGTTTTTAGAATTTTTAGAATACAGAGTCCTGGTTTATATGACACACCTATTTTCATCCCTCTGCAGAAACCAGGGGACATCAACTATAGTTTACTGCAGAGCACTTAGACCACCGAGTGACTGCCTATTTGACACCTATGAAAGACATCAATAAAGAAGGTAATCAGGTAAGTATAGTCACAAAAGAAACGGTGTTTGTTGTACTTATACTTACACTGTAAACCTTAATGCAAATAAATGGAAAAGTTTAAGATTGTGTGTGTGAGTATGTAAAGACCTGCTCTGCCCAGCCCAGCTAGGAATTTACAATACCCTTGTCTGAAGCTGTTTGTCATTTAGGTATGTACAACCACACACAGCTGAGAATGACAACTTAAATAAAATTATTCTTTTATAATTTTGTAAGAAATAGTTGGGCTGAAAAGATGCTAATCAGTTCAGAGTATTGGCTGTTCTTCCACAGGATCTGGGTTCAGTTCCAGGTAATCACACAAAACTTGTAACTTCCTGAAACTCCAGATGCAGGCAATTTGACACCCTCTTCTTACTCCACAGTAACCAGAAAATCATGGGGTACATATATACATCCAGGTAAAAACACATATACACATATAATCTTTTAAAGGAGGGGGAGGTGCCAACTTTTTGAGGGCACATGTGACTCAGTGGACAAAGTGCTCACCTACCATAAATGGAGCCCTGGGTTTGATCCCCAGAACTGTATAAAATTGGCATAAGATAGGTGTATGTACTTGTGAGCTGGGGAGACAGGCAGGAGGATTAGACACTGAAGGTCATCATCATGGGCTAAATAAAGGCAGCATTTAAAAAGGCTGCCCTAGCTGGGCGGTGGTAGCGCACGCCTTTAATCCCAGCGCTTGGGAGGCAGAGGCAGGCCAGACTGGTCTACAGGGTGAGTTCCAGGACAGCCCGGGCTACACAGAGAAACCCTGTCTCGAAAAAAAAAAAAAAAAAAAAAGGCTGCCCTACAGTTATTCTCACTTACCTCTTTGGGAGAGTTGAGAACTGCACCAGCAGTTAGTACCACTGGTTTAGTAACAGAAATTGGATTGGTAAAAGCAGACTCCCGGCTAGAGCAAAGTGATCCAGATTTGTGTTCCATTCTGTTAGCTTTCCATGCATTGGGCTATATAGGAATAAAGAACACATCAGTCAAAAGCAATATATACACAGGAGCTTAGCTTGCAAAATCAAAGTGTGAAATGTTATGTGGGAATTAAAGTTCCCAGAATTTACTTGTTAACATGCATGTAAACTTTCTGAGTTTAGACAGATGGAGAATAGACAGGCCATGAGCTGTGCTGAGTAGGTTCAACAGCTTTTTCTTTAACATGCTAATTCTCAAAGCATTTAATTGCACGAGAAGCAAAATTTGCACTTATTTAGAACCCCTGTCACCTCTGTAATTCTTGTGTGTGTGATAATTAATTTCCACAAAACACATAAAAAAAATGCAGTTTTCTAGAGATTTTAATAGTGCTAGGCTGCTAGGCTAGTTCCATGCTAGAATGCATACTGTAAATGGCACACAGTCCTTGTTCAAATCCAAAACCCTTCTTTGGCTCAGTTTTACGCGATCTGGTCATGGCTATAATAGCTATAGTATAGGTGGAATGAATACTCCATTATTTAGTCAATCACACTGTCTAAAGAGATGAAAGAAGGCTGAGCGTGGTGGTCATATCTTTAATCACAGTGCTTAGGCAAATCTCTGTGAGTTCAAGGCCAAAGGCCAGCATGATCCACAGAGAGTTCCAGGGCTGTTACAAAGAGGAACCCTGTATTAAAAAACAAAGAGACCAAAGAAGATGATAGAGGTCAACAGAGTGGAACAGAAGTAAGTGCAAAACTACTTACTTCCCAAAACAAAAGGAAGACTTATAGGAAAGAGTTTCTATGATGCAGTGCAGGCTCTTTCTTAAGACAATCATGTGTGATTATTATGGCTATTTTTAGTAAATAATAGAGTACAATACAGTTAAGCAATTTGTTCACTATTACTCAGCTAATGAGCATAACTGCTTTTTATTGAAAACAAAAAATAAAACAACAAAAACCAAACAAAACAAAACAAAAATCTTTCCTAAGTCTCAAAAAAGATGTGTAAGAAGCTAGAGACATTTACCCTATCAGAATGAAGAACTGTGTATTTTCTGTTTGTTATATATGCATGTGCAGCAAGAGTGTGCCTGGTGTCCAAACAACTCAGAAAGACACTGAATACCCTGAAATTAGAATTATGGATGACTGTAGTAATTGGATTTGAGCCCAGGTCCTCTCTGTAAGAGTAATGACTACTCTCTACTGAACCATGTCTTCAGGCCCAGATTTTTTTTTCTTACACTTATGGAAAAGAAAAGATGCTTGTGTTTAGTCACCCATCAAAGATAATTTGTGATTGTGTCTCAGAATTATAGCATGCCATCAGAAAACCTGCCTTTACACTGTTACCTCTGGACAAAGCAACACTGTTATATTGTGCTAAAGAAGTTTTACTGACAGGCCTGCATGTCATGCATAAAACATGAATGGGACCGCAGAGATGTCTCAGTGCTCATGGTGGGTTGAATAGGTATGGTTCCCATAGACGCTGTGTTTAAATTCTTGTCTCATAAGGTTAATATTAGGTGATGTAGCCTTGCTTCTGAGGTCACCTATGCTCAAGCAGTGCCCAGTGTAGCACATAGTCCCCTCCTGCTGTCTGTGGATAAAGATGTAGAACTCCCAGCTCCTTGTCTAGCACCATGTCTGCCTGAATGTTGCCATTGTTCCCACTATAATAGACTAAATCTCTGAAACTGTAAGCCATTATATTTTTTTCCTTTATAAGAGCTGCCTTGATCATGTTGTCTCTTATAGCAATAAAAGCATAGCTAAGATAGTGATTAAGACCACTGGCTGGTCATCCACAGGACCCAGGGTTCTATCCTCAGCACCATACAGAGGCTTATAATTATCTATTAATTCCAGTTCCTGGTGATCTGGCCCTATACAACCAGGCATGCAGGTGATGCTCAGAAATACTCTTTTATAAACAAAGCAGAAACATTTCTACTTCATCTGGTGTTCAGAGACTACGAACACAATAGGACAGATAATTGCTCTGTGCCTGGTCCTACCATGCCTCCAGATGGGGGTATGAAGCTCATTCTCGCTTGGAATCTGTTATCTTTTGCCTTAGCTACTCTAAATACTATAAGTAGCTCACGGTCTTATAATTTTTTATTATATGATTACTAAGTAAAAACTCACTAAAGTGAGCTCAATTTTATTATCAAACATGGTTTTCAGGTTTTATCCTGAGAAATTGTATTTTTTCTGTTAAAGTATTCTTTTGCACCATTCAACTTCTGTTTATTCTCTTTCATTTGTGTGCTCAAATACTTAAGCCAGAGGTAAGAAGTCAAGCAGAAGTGTTTTCTCTCAGCCTTAGACCACCATCATTTTTCTGCCAAACAGAATTCTCAGTTAGTGATCAGATATCATGGGCTCATAGGCACTAACGCCTACTTTCTGGTATTTGCATTCAATCTAGTTTATAAAACATGTTTCAAACAGATATAAAACATCTGTTTGGGGGGATGACAAAACCCCCCCAAACTTTTCCCTTATATTAAAAGATCAACTTTCAAAACATTATGCAGAATGACATAATGCTTATTATTAAGAATAGTAATAAGGCTCAATATTACCTTGTCCTTTAAAAAATATTATTTTCATGTGTGTGTGTATATCCAATGCAGATGGAATTTAGTATTCAAAGCTCAGTATTCTCTTACCTTTAAAAATATTACTATTTTCACTCTGTTCATATGTGTACACAAATGTACATGGAATTCAACATGACAACTTGTTGCAGTCAGTTATCTTCTCGGAACATATGGGTTCCAGGGATCAAACTCAGTTTCTCAGTCATGGTGACAAGTGCCTTTACCTACTCAGCCAAACCATTCTGTTATCTATCACCAAGGGGTGAACTTCATTGGAAAAACTAGTTATGTGTAACTAGACGGTTTCAACTGCTAAAATTACGTAAACATGTAAAACCATGCCTCTATTCAACCACTTTCCATGCTGAAGGTCTGCCTTCTCCACTATTTCCCACATGGAAGCCAGAGTTAACCACATTTACTTTAAATATGAAATATTCTGTCTTCATTTTAGGGTAATGACTACTAAACTGTTTTTATTTTATAGTTTTTTTCACAAGTGTCTGTGTGTGGTGTACATGTACACTTCCATGTTTGCATGTGGGCAAATGCGTATGTACGTGGAAGCTCACAATCAACACTGGGAACTACTCTGGATTACTCCTCCCCTTAACTCAATGAGGGGTGGGTTCTGTCAGTTTAACTTAAAGCTTGCTGGCTAGCTGCTGAGGAGATTCGAGGTCTCCACTTTGTAAGAAGTATAATTATAGGCAGGCTGCTAAGCCTACCTTGATTTACTTCAGCTCTACAGATCTGAACTGCAGCCACCTTATAAACAAGTCACCTTCAAGGTACTCATAGTTAACTCATTTTCCCAAGGGAGAATGCTGTATTCATTATACCCATCTATCTTTTACTTTTTTTTTTTTGGGGGGGGGGGGGAGTTTTTCGAGACAGGGTTTCTCTGTGTAGTCCTGGCTGTCCTGGAACTCACTCTGTAGACCAGGCTGGCCTCGAACTCAGAAATCCGCCTGCCTCTGCCTCCCAAGTGCTGGGATTAAAGGCGTGCGCCTCCACTGCCTGGCTCCCATCTATCTATCATCTACCCATCTATCTACCTATCATCCATCCATCCAAGACAATGTCTCACTATGTAGTTAGGCTGGCCTAGAACTTACAGACCACTATACCCCACTTACTATTCTCTTTCTTTAATTTGCTTCCCCATTTGCTACTATGACACCCTGCCTTGCGTAACTCAGCTTCCTGATTAAGGTATCATTACACCTGCATGCCTGTGTTTGTGTGCTTTTGTGTGTGTGTGTGCACGTGCCATCTCAGCTAGACTGTGGAACCAGCCTATCTTCATCATACCATCAGCTCTGGGCTTACAGATAGATGTACACCTAGCTTTTTGTTTTGTTTTAAAATATAGGTGCTAGGATTCAAACTCCAACCCACATGCAAGTACAGAAAACACTTTATCTGAGCACAGGTATCATATCCCCCTTTAAAAAGACAAGAGTATATTAGCATTCTGTCTTCTGTATTCGTAACAATAGGGCTAAACTGAAGTTAAGCTCTGTCATAATTTTATCCTGTCACTTTTCACCCTTAAAACATCTGAAACCCTTGAAGACATTGTCTTATATTTTATAGTTAAAACTCTTTTCTTAGCCGGGCAGTGGTGGCACACACCTTTAATCCCAGCACTTGGGAGGCAGAGGCAGGTGGATTTCTGAGTTCGAGGCCAGCCTGGTCTACAGAGTGATTTCCAGGACAGCCAGGGCTACACAGAGAAACCCTGTCTTGAAAAACAAAACAAAAAAAAAAAAACAAACCCCAAAAAACCAAACAAAACAAAAACCCTCTTTTCATTAAATTTATTTTATGTGCACCAGTGTTTTGCCTTGTGTATGTGCATGAGAGTCACAGCTACTAACAGTGGAGGCAAGTAGAGAATCCCCTAGAACTGGAGGATCATGGCACTCTGCTTAATAAATTCTTAAGAATGGCTAAAACACAGTGTGCTCCCCATGTTGGTAATAAACACTACTTGTGTGTGTGTGCTTCTCACTAAAAAGTTAAAAGTGAGGATTACGACCTCTACAACACACACACACACACACACACACACACACACACAAAATCTATGAAACCTCCCCAGAGCCACTGTACAAAGGAAGACCAAAACGACAATTTGTCTACCTCAAAATCCTGGTGTTAAAGCTCCTTCTAGATTATTTTCTAAGATTTTAAAAAAATTTTATGTGTATGGGTGTTTTTGTCTGTATGTATGTCTGGGAACCATGGACATGCCTATAGCCTGCAGATGCCAGCTGGTGTTGAATCCCCTGGAACTGGAGTTACAAATGGTTGTGAAGCACCATGGAGCGCTGAGAATAGATCAAGGTTCTTGAAGAGCAGCAAGTGGTCTTAACTGTACAACTATCTCTCCAGTTCCTAGACTGGTTTGTTATAAGAGCTGCTTTGTATGTTTTTCCTTTTGTAGCAGAAGAGTAAGTATCCCAAATACCGTACAAAGATAACTGCTGTAGGGTGGATGAAATGACTCCGCAGGTGGAGGTACTTGCTGCTAAGCCTACCAACCTGAGTTCAATGGCTGAGATTGACATGGTGGAATGAAGGAGCTGACTCTTGACAAGTTGTTATCAGACCCCTATGTGTGCCACAGAATGTAAGCCAAAGACACTGACACACATGCATACACTACATAAAAGTAGTAACAATAAAAGTTACTAGCATAGTTTAGATTTAAAATAACCCATAAACAGCTGGAGAGAGCCGGGCAGTGGTGGTGCACGCCTTTAATCCCAGCAGAGGCAGAGGCAGGCGGATTTCTGAGTTCGAGGCCAGCCTGGTCTACAGAGTGAGTTCCAGAACCAGGGCTACACAGAAATCTCATCTTGAAAAAACCAATAGGGGGAAAAAAATCCAGCAGTGCAGGTGGCAGGGACCTGGAGAGATGGTACAGTAGTTAGTAGAGCTAGGTGCCCTTCAAAAGGAGCTTGGTTCCCAGCACCATTTGGATGATATTTCCAGCTCCAGCAGATCTAGAGCCTCTAGACTCCCAGGGTACCTGTATACACATAAGACACACATACCTGTGCACAATTAAAAACAATAAAAATAGATGTTGACCATTGATTGCTGACAGGCATTTTTATATGTGGTCCAAGTGGCAGGATTAAATGTATGCATATCACCACTCTGGGCTTTTTATAGTTTTTTTTTTTGGTTTTTCGAGACAGGGTGTCTCTGTGTAGCCCTGGCTGTCCTGGAACTCACTCTGTAGACCAGGCCGGCCTCGAACTCAGAAATCCGCCTGCCTTTGCCTCCCAAGTGCTGGGATTAAAGGCGTGTGCCACCACTGCCTGGCCTTTTTATAGTTTTAAAGGGATGTGAAAATGAGCAGCCAACAGTAGTAACAGACAACAAAGGTTAGAGTAGACAACATCTGTGTGGAGCTCTTCAGAGAAAAACATTTACCATTCTAATGAAGTTTGAAGACATTGAACAGAAATAGAAGTAGAATAATACACTACCCCTCACCCACTCTTAGAGATGGAGTCTCTTGATAGGCTACCCAGACCTAAGTATTAGATTCAACTGATTTTCCTGTACCATTCTCCTGAGTAGCTGAATACAAGTATGTGACAATGTGACCAAGTGTATTCAACTATTTAAGGATGAATATTTAAGGATGATATCAGAAATATGAAGATGAAGAAATACAAGGGTGTACAAAGTGACAAAGTCCTAAACAGGGACAAAGAAAAAGAATAACTGAGATAATTGCTTGGCTGAAGGGAATAAGGGAAGAAGATAAAGAGGGAAGCTGCAGCCAAGTATTCAGCTTGAGTGCTCAGACAGATGTTAATGCTATTAAAGGAAATAACAAGGATCAAGCCTACAAAAATGAAGCTAGTCAGCCGGCACTGCCAAAGCCTGGTGATGGGAGCATAACTCTATAGGCGTAACAAAGAATTTGTTAAATATTCAAATATATTAAACATCTGACTTATTACTAATCTTGTGTCTTAACATTCCTGTAATGACTGCAACTCATACCTTAGAGGGAGGTGGTGCAGGCTTAGGAACCAAGTTCTTATAGACACTTGGGACCATAGTTGACACTTTGTTCCCATTTGCATGGTGGGATCCTGAGGAGGTGAATGCAGCAGAAAAGGCAGCAGCAGGATCCTCTTTGGAAATTTTTTTGATGACTAGCATCTTTGAGGGTTGCTTGGCACTAGGTGGATTTTCTGTGAAATATAAGAGTGGAGACACAAAGGAAGGTCACACCCTTGACAAGCAAAACCAAACAGTTTAAACAACTGCCTCACCTCAACATAGGAGATGAAGTTGAGACCAGGGGACAAACATTACTTCGTGTTCATTTAACAAATTCTTGGAAAAAAGATACTATGGGTGGGGTATACCATGCCAGCACAGGTAACCCATGTTTTAAAAAACCAGGTACAAATGCTTGTAGTCTTAGCAATGGAGCAAAAGACAACTGAATCCCTAGGATTTACCAGCCAGCCAGTCTAGCATACATAGTGAACGTTAGATAAATGAGACAGTGTTGAAACATAAGGTTGATGGCTCCTGAAGAAAACCACCCAGGGTTGATCTTTTCCCTTTGTATGTGCATGCATGTGCTCATGCCCCCAAACACTTTACTAAAACAATACAAAAGACACTACTGAAAAAAGGGTAAAATTTTTCAAATTTTATTTTTCAAATTTACTTATTCAATGTGCCTGAGTGTTTTGTCTACATACCACATGCATGCCTAGTACCTAAGGAGGCCAGAGGAGGGTGCTGAATATATCCTGAAGTTATAAGTATTATAAGCTGCCATGTGGGTGCTGGGAATCAAACCCTGGTCCTCTAGAAGAGAAGTCAGTACTCTTAACCACTGAGCCATCTGTCAAACCCCTTAAATTTATTCATTTATTTTTTTTGAGACAGGGTTTCTCTGGGTAGCCTGGAAGCCACTATAGGGACTAGGCTGTCCTTGAACTCACAGACATTCAGCTATATCTGCTTTCCAAGTGTTGGACTTAAAGGTAAAGCCATTCTTTTTTTTTGTTTTAAAAAAAGGTACCATTTAGTAACTTTATGAAACAAACACCCCAGCATATGAATCACTAAGTTTATAAATCAGTCTTAAAACACAAAGATTAGCAGTCTGTAGGGAGTGTTTAGCTTGTAAGATGGACAGGGGTGAATCGATCACTGCAAAACCAAATAAGAGTGAAGTAGGTGGATCTCTGTGGTAGAGCAAACCTTTGTCAGTGATGAGGCAGAGGCAGATGGATCTCTGAGATCCTGTCTCAAAACCTACCACCACCAATCATCAGGTCCGGTGAGACTGCACAGCTTACACTGCTCTAGCAGGAGACCTCAGTTCAGGCCCCAGGACCCATGTCACCTGTAACTCTAGCTCCAGAGACTCTAACATCCTAGTCTGGATGTCAAGGCCATCTGAACTCTCAGGTATGTATGCAAACATGCTGGCACATCTCTCTCCTAAATATCAACAAATCATTAACAATACATTTTCAAACAAGCAGACAATTCAAGCTAAAACTACTCAAACTGCCAGAAAATCCACCAAACAGCAAAAACCCATGTCCCAATTAGGATCCTGTAAGCTTATTATGCTTGGATGGTTTTATGGGTATAGAATTTTTTTTTGGTTTTTTGAGACAGGGTTTCTCTCTGCCCTGGCTGTCCTCGAACTCAGAAAGCCGCCTGCCTCTGCCCCCAAATGCTGGGATCAAAGGCGTGCACCACCACTGCCTGGCTTAGAATATTTTCTTATCTTGTAGATGAAGAGCTATCTTAATGAAGAAGCTATCTGGTGTTGGCTACTCCAGGCAATGGGATGAAGATACAAAAATTGAGAAAATCAAAAAAAAAAGAGTAAGAATTTTTATTTCTCTCACCTGTCATAAAGAATTTCAATGCTTTTAATATATTTAAATCTACCTACCCCACACTCCAGAAGGGGTACCAATAGGTCTGCATGGCTGATTCTGTTTGCCAGCTTCTGGATTCAAAGAAGGCTAGAAAAAAGGGATATAAATGGTTGATACAAAAAGCTCATTACTTGGAAAATTTTCAAAGTAGTCATCACCACAGAAGCTACTAAATAATTATTAATATTAGATCCAACTAATTTAATAACATAGCAAAATTGTAACAAGTAATATGTTGAAATAACAGGCACCATTTGTATCTTGAATTTTATTTCCTGTCAAGGATTTCTTACACATTAGATATACATAACATATAACTATGCAGTTCCCATCTTTCCATAGGGTGAGTATGAAAAAGGAGGCATAGAAAGTCACAGAACAAGAGTGGGGGTTGTTTTCCTCAGAGTCAAGGAGAGGAATGGAGTCACTGAAATGCAGAATACTCACTGAAGTTCTAAGACTGCATTGGAGTAGAAGAAAGTCACATTGCAGGACTGGATGAGGAATACAAAGCCAATTTAAAAAGCCCTTGTCCTCACAGGACTATCACAAAGATAAAACTAGTAGCCAAGAAAATATCATAAAAGGTTCTGCTATGATTAAAAACTTATGAAAGGGGAATGAATAATCCTGGCAGTGAAATGAGAAGTTACATTACAGGTGATGTCTGAGACTTATCCTCAAAGACTAATTCCAAAGTTGGAAATGTATGATTCTAAGAGCTGAAAGCTCAAAAATTTCAAACCAAGTTTAGCTTAGACTTAACTAATTGTATAGAGAATAGAAGGGCAGGGTGGTGGTGGCACACACCTTTAATCCCAGCACTTGAAAAACCAAAAAAAAAAAAAAAAAAAAAAAAAAAGAGAGAGAGAGAGAGAGAGAGAGAGAGAATAGAAGGGATGTTCAGAGTAGAAACTGTTTTAACAGGCTAAAAAAAAAAAGGCTATCTTTCCTTTCCCTCTAGTGCAGGGGACTGACCCCAAGGCCTTATACATGCTGGACAAACATTTATCACTGAAGTACACACTCCACACTTTTGGCATAGGCAGGTGTATCTCTGTGAATTCCAGGAGAACCAGAGCCACCCAGTCAAACTCTATCTCAAACAATCAGATTTTAAAGTTATTTTTATTTGTGTGGCTCTAAGTATGCTTAACTACAGAGCCAGGCCGCTGGTTTCAGGCATGTGTTCTAGAACAGAGACTCTTCCTATTCATGCAGCATCCCTAAGCTCATCACACTGACTGTTAAAAATAATTTCTTCGCCGGGCGGTGGTGGCGCACGCCTTTAATCCCAGCACTTGGGAGGCAGAGGCAGGCGGATTTCTGAGTTCGAGGCCAGCCTGGTCTACAGAGTGAGTTCCAGGACAGCCAAGGCTACACAGAGAAACCCTGTCTCAAAAAACCAAAAAACCAAAAAAAAAAAAAAAAAAAATATATATATATATATATATATATAATTTCTTCATCTTTTTAATTAATTTATTTTATGTATGTGAGTACACTGTTGTTGTCTTCAGACACACCAGAAGACATCGGATCCCATTACAGATGGTTGTGAGCCACCATGTGGTTGCCGAGAATTGAACTCAGGGCCTCTGGAAGAGCAGTCAGTGCTCTTAACCACTGAACCATGCATCATCTCTCCAGCCCCGATTGTTTGAATGTAAGCATCTGAAGAGGCCAGAATTAGGGTTGTGAACCACTCCATGTGCTGCTGCCAACCAAATGTAAGTCCTCTGCAAGAGCACTAAGTGCCTCTGATCCATCTATCTAGCTATTTAAGTTTTTAAAAACATATTTTCAAAATGCTATAGCCAACTGGGCTGGAAAAAATGGATCAGTAGTAAAAAGTTTGCTATGCAAGCATGCATGATGAGCCAAGTAAAATCCCAATATCCCAAGGTATTAAGAAAGAACTCAAAGTTGTCTTCTGATCTCTACATGCTGGCTAAGCCACACACATGAATACACACACACCACTCAAACTCACAAAAACAAATAAGCAGATAATTAACAGGCAAAGTTCTTTTAACTATCACTCATTAAAACAAGTATATAACTGATTAAATTGGGTACATTTTGTACATTTTTGTTACTTGTTTGTTTTTCCGAGACAGCAGGGTTTCCTCTTTTTTTTTTTTTTTTTTTTTGGTTTTTCGAGACAGGGTTTCTCAGTGTAGCCTGGGCTGTCCTGGAGCTCACTCTGTAGACCAGGCTGGCCTCGAACTCAGAAATCCGCCTGCCTCTTCCTCCCAAGTGCTAAGATCAAAAGTGCCTAATTTTGATCTTTACTTATTTTTTTAAAGAGTTATTTTGATTTTATATATATGCTTGTGTGCCTGTGGAGGCCAGATGGCTGAGATCCTCCTGGAGCTGGACTTTCAGGAGGTTGTTAACCACAGAAACTGAACTAAAGTCCTCTGCAAGAGCAGCATCTGCTTTTGACTGCTCAGCCATCTTTCTCCATCTCCAATTTACATTCTTATTTTGTATACCAGTGCCTATGTCTGTGTGTGTAGGAACATGTGTGACTCAGTGAATGTATAGGTCAGGAGACAACTTGTTAGGGTTTCGTCTGTCCGTTGACATGGGTCTAAGGAATTGAATTCAGGTAATCTAGTTTGGTGGCAGGCAATGCAGTCATTGGCCCATGAATCTTTTTGATAGAGCCCTAGTAGTCTTTAAATATTTCCTATGTAGAATGAAAGAAAAAACCAACAAAACACAAAAAACTTCATTTTATAAACATCTTGTCAAGAAATGTATTTTAATACTATGATAGGTACTAGGTTGTTCACTAATTCAGGGATTGACTTCTATTTTTAGTTCTTTATAGCACTATCCCAATGTAAAGACAAATACCTAATAACTTACTTATTGAAATATCCAATCAAGTTGTTTTCAAGTTTGGATTTTTGTATTTTATATTAATGGGTGTTGAATTTCCGGGAACCAGAGTCACAAATGATTGTCAGCCACCAGATGAATGCAGGGAACTGAACTGTGTCCTCTGCAACAGCTGCCAGTGTTCTTAACCATGGAGCCTTCACTCCTGCCCAAACTTGAAGGCCAGTAGGCTTACATCCTCTGGGAGGAGTATTCTCTCTACATACTTTATCCTAAGTATGGTACACCTAAGAGTCTGCAAATAGCAATGCCAGTGTTTCAAAAACTAAAACATTAGTACTTTGAGATGTGGTTTTCTTATTTTCTCATCAGAAGTAGTTATATAATACCTCCAATGTGCTGTATTGTCTCTGTTAGTTAATACATAGACATAAATGCATTTATCAAGAACTTGGCCTTTAATCTAAGCTCTCCTAGCTCCTGATTCCATCAAGTAATCTGCTGGAACCAGGAGAGAGCTTGATATGTATGATACACACACCACACACACACACACACACACACACACCACGTACTCTATCACTGAGTTGTAATCACAGATACTTGTTGGGGTACACGGTGTGAAGTTGTCTCTGTATATTCAATTGTTAATTCTGTACTGGCAGAGAGCTAATAGCCCAAAGCTGTCTCATACTTTGTAAATATTCATTCTTTCTCACCTGGCTAAGGCAATATAGAATTGTATCTGACTGGTTTTAATAAAGAGCTGATAGCCAATAGCTGTGCAGGCACTGGAAGGCAGAACTTACTAGCAGAGATATGGATTCTAGAAGAATTGAGAGGCGGGAGATTTAGCCAGTGGATACAGAGGTGGATGGATGAACCAGAGCAAAGCAGAGTAGACCTGGCCATGTGGACATAAGCTAGGATTAGTCGGGATAGAATAGTTGGGAGACTGCACAGCAAATAGCCTAAGCTTTAAAATAGTAATGATTCCCTGTTACTATTTATATCAGTGATGGGTCCGATCAAATCCCACCATATTTGGCACCCAAAGTTGAGCACCAAATATACCATATGTTTAACATTTATCTCTTTTGTTAACATCTTTTCTGATTGTCTGAACCTTATTCTCTAGTAATCTGTCAGGAAATTACAAAGAGTATCTTTAGTCTTTGTTCTGTTTCAGTCTGTCTTTGGCAAACATGTACATGTATCCATGTATACAAACAAAGAAGGCAGAAGCTGACAGTGGTTCCTCTGTTGTTCTATCACTTAACCAGGAGTAATTTGTTTATGTTACACTGGCTGGCTAGTAACCAGTGGAGAGCTGTTTTCCTCACCCACCATCAAGCTGGGGTCACACAGAAGAACAACTCTATGCCTCTTGTGTGGTTGATGGGAATCCAAACTCAGGTCCTCACTACTACACAGCACACACCTGTCTCCCTCCTCCCCCAACACTCTCAGCTGTCTCTCATGTATCATATCTATGTCTTAAATATTGACGTTTGACTGTGACCTTTTAACAGAGAATAAATTTAACAGTGTGGTTTGTGTTTTCTTTCCTTGAGAACTCTGTCTACTAATTTTACTTCTCTATTGGACAAAGCTCTGTCTGTTCAAGCCTAGTATCTTCAACACTGGATAATATTGCTTTATTTTCAACTTATAGCTTCTATTTCAAAAAAACACTCTCAGCACTTAAGCTACTGCTTAGCATTGGTTTTCTTGATAGTATCCTATTACAGTCATCCTTTATCTTTTTTGGTCAAAGTTCTTTTTCTAAAATTTTCATGCCTACTTTTGTCACTTACAAAAAAAAAATTCCTCTTTATCTAATTCCTGACCATATTAGCATTCATTTTCTTTGTTTTTCTTATTTAATCTTCATTGTTTCAGAAATCTCCCATTATTAAGAATGCTACATTTCAAGCCATTTTCTAAGTATCATAAATTTTTATTCTTTTAAAAAGATTTATTCTGCCGGGCAGTGGTGGCGCACGCCTTTAATCCCAGCACTTGGGAGGCAGAGGCAGGCGGATTTCTGAGTTCGAGGCCAGCCTGGTCTACAGAGTGAGTTCCAGGACAGCCAGGAATACACAGAGAAACCCTGTCTCAAAAAAAAAAAAAAAAAATTATTTTATTCATGTGTGTACATGTGTACACATGTGTGTGTTTATCTGTGTACCAGTATAAACAGGCCAGACTGCATTGGGTCATCTGAAGCTGAAATTATAGACAGTTATGAGCTGCCTGACATGGGTGCTGGTATTTGAACTCAAACCAGTTATATTAAGTTTTAAGATAGATATAACTCTTACCTGTTTTGTGGATACCTCTTTTCAAAGATTTAC
This sequence comes from Mastomys natalensis, assembly GCA_021653895.1. NCBI lineage: Eukaryota > Metazoa > Chordata > Mammalia > Rodentia > Muridae > Mastomys > Mastomys natalensis. The sequence goes on along the minus strand of JAJTUV010000637.1, from coordinate 977,653 downwards.
TTTATGTGTATGAATATTTTGCCTGCATAATATTTATGTCTGCATGATATATCGGTGCCTAGTGCCTAAGATCAGAGAGAATGTGATATCCCAGAACTGGGTTAGGATGGTTGTGAACCACTGTGCAAGTGCTTAGGAACTGAACCTAAATTTTCTGTAAAAGTGAGGTTTTCTTAACTGCTGAGCCATCTATCACACTGGTTCCTATGGACACACCGTACAGTGTACTTTGCACTGTTTGTTAGCATATTATTCTGCACTTCCTTTTCCCTGATTTTTTTTTTTTTTTTAATAAAACGTAGGAGGGAATATGACTTTTTTTGGTTTTTTTGTTTGTTTTTTTTAAGATTTAACTTTAGCCAGGCGGTGGTGGCGCATGCCTTTAGTTCCAGCACTTGGGAGGCAGAGGCAGGTGGATTTCTGAGTTAGAGGCCAGCCTGGTCTACAGAGTGAGTTCCAGGACAGCCAGGGTTATACAGAGAAATCCTGTCTTGAAAAAACAAAAAACAAAAACCAGCCGGGCGATGGTGGCGCACGCCTTTAATCCAGCACTTGGGAGGCAGAGGCAGGCGGATTTCTGAGTTCGAGGCCAGCCTGGTCTACAGAGTGAGTTCCAGGACAGCCCGAGCTACACAGAGAAACTCTGTCTCGAAAAATCAAAAAAAAAAAAAAAAAAAAAAAAAAAAAAAAAAAAAAAAACAAACCAAAAACCAAACAAACAAACAAAAAAAGATTTAACTTTAATTATATGTACATCTGCATATTTGAGTGCCTGTGCCCTCAAGAGGCTAGTTGTTGTGAGCTACCTGACCTTGTTGCTGGAATGAAACTCCAGTCCCTTGGACAACTCTATACTCTTAGCCACTGAGTCATCTTTCTAGGCTTAAAAGAAAACCTCGATTCTCTTGTTTTATATATATGATTAGTTTTTTGTTAATATTGATCTGGCTAGCTTTTCTTTTCTCTTTTTTGGTTTTTTTGAGACAGGGTTTCCTCTGTATAGCCCTGGCTCTCTTGGAAGTTACTCTGTAGACCAGGCTAGCCTTGAACTCTGACCCCGTCTCCCAAATGCTGGGATTAAAGCTGTGCATACCACATCTGGCTTTACTTTCTTTAGTATCTGCTTACCCTTTATCTGAACTTTTTCCTTTGTCTATTTTTTTCTGTCTTTGTGCAGCCTAATCAGGATTATACTGGCAACAGTTTATCCTCAGTGAGAAGCTTTGTACTAGACCAGAATACTAGGTAGTTCTATACAGGCCAGGCAGGCCTCTGCATCATAAAGATTTGCTTGCCTCTGTCTCTTGGTGCTGACATCATACATAGGCTTGTGCCGTCACACCTGACTTGTATTTTAATTAAAAAAAAAAAAAAAAAAAAAAAAGGTATAAATTACTGAATAAAGAGTGTATGGTATGCTGCACATATTTGTTTAAAGTAGATTTATTTTAAAGTTTTTAAAAGGGGACTGGAGAGATGACAAAGGCACTGCCTTGTGTTCTGAGTTCAACCCCTGGAACTCAAGTGAAGGTTGAAGAACTAACTACAAATTTGTATTGAGACCTGGCAGACTACTGCATGCATGCCCCACACATATATAATGTGTGCATTCACAGGCTAATATGATACTACAAATAATTTTTTAAGAACCCCCTTGGGATCAGCAAGATGGCTCAGTAAGTAAGGGTCCTTACCATCAAACCTAATGTAACTTATTTTAATTCCCAGGAGCCCCATGGTGGAAGGAAAAAAACCAACTCCAGTTGTCCTCTGACCTCAACATTACGATATGCCATAGATGCATTCAAACTCACACATACAAGAAAGAAATAAAGTTAAGATACATCCAAAGCATTAAATTTCACTGACTATATAGTTAACAGCCAAAACATAGGTTTTTTTACAAAGAGCAAAATCCAGGGAAAACAAACTTTTATGATAAAGGTGACTGAACAGACAGAAAAAAATTCACATGAGTCCTGAGCTGACCACAGTGGCACATCTTTAATTCCAGAACTGTGGAGGCAGAGACAGGCACATCTCTATGAGTTCGATGTCAGCCTGGTCTACATAGAGAGACCCTGTTGCAAATAAATATATTAATTAATTAGGGTCCTGTGTTTTTAAAAAGACATTATTTGTTTGCTTTTTAACTATGCATTTAAAAGATTCATACTTACGAAGTCTTCCTCTTCGAACTGTAACTTTTCTACTTTATCCTCTTTTTTTTCTTCCCTAATCTCAGTTGGTGTTTTTTCTTGAAAGGCACAGCCTTTCCGGGAGTGGAAGTTGCCATCCCAGTGTCGGTGGTGTCCTGTAGTACCTCCACTACGTTGGCTCATACCATCATGACCTCGGGAAAAGCCATGCCAACCAGATAGATTCCTGTGGTTCCAGCATATGCTCCCTTAGAGACACCAGAGTCAACAGAATCATGGCGGAACAGGGAGGGTTGGTGCCAAGAATCTAAAATACCAAAAGAAAGTAAAGCATTAGTAGTCTGTTTCTTATATAAATTCAGAAATATCTGGGCTAGATATGTCCTGATTTGGTCAAACTTATTTCCAAAAGGGCTTTAGGAAACATTTTAAATGAGAAATCCACACAAAGAAACCAATAAATGCACCATTCTTTGTGAGGCAAGTCTCCCAGCCTTCTGGTGCTAGAGCTCCTACTGAGGGACAGTGTGGATACCACTGAACTAAATCTTCAGCCTTTCTAAATTAGTTCTTCAACTGAAAAAATGATTCCTAGAAACAGGTGTAGAAACTAGGTAATGACTATTTCTGGATTATGGGCATATACACTGAGTTTAGTGTAAATAGCAGTTTACTGTTGTTTTTATTTTGGTCTGAGACATGGTCTCACTGTTTTGCCTGTCTTGGAAATAGGTAGATTAGGCTAGTCTAAAACTCACAGATATATTTGCCTGTCGTCTGAGTTCTGGGGTTAAGTGTTCACTACCATGCCTGGCCCTAAGCAGTAGCTTAAATATATGATAGCAACAGCTGGATTTAACTCACCTCCTGTAGTCCGCAGAGGTCCATTGTTAAAGAAGCCATCAGAGGAATTATGTCGACGACGGCTTATTCCAAATCTACCTTCTCCACGGGATAGGTGCTCTCCGTGTTTGTCAAAGGTGGCTGTAGATGACTAACATTATAAAGTGTAGAGAGGCAAAGATTCAGTTTCTTTCAGTAGCTTATTGGGTTAAATCATGTGGTTCAAAAATAAGTAACAGTCTATTCTAGTAGTACAACGTCTATAATATCAGCATTAAGAAGACTGAGATACCACTGCCATGAGTTTGAGGCCAGCTACATGGGGAGACCCTGTCTCAAAACTAAACAAATAAACAAAAAGTATATTATAGATGTGAACTATCATAATCAGTTTACTACAACTTTTGTCTTTTGAGTCAGGGTCTTATTCTGTAATCCAGAACTACCTATATAACCCAGGTTTGCCTCAGTTCAGGGATATTTATATGCATTGTGTGAACATATGTCTCTGTCCCTCCTGCCTACCTATGGTGCCTTATGATTAGTTAAAATAAAAAGCCTATGGCCTATAGCAAAAGGTAGAATAGAAGGTGGGACACCCAGCAAAGGGAGGAACTCTAGGAAAAAGTCAGAGGTAGGAAGATTAGAGGAAAAGTCAGAGGTAGAAGACTTGAAGGAAGTTGATGTATAAAACTGAGGAGAGGCAGACGCCACAGACATAGAATAGTACCAACAGGTTAATATAAGTTAAGAGCAAGCTGGGAAGCAGTGAAATCACTGTAGATAAACATAGGCGTCCATGTCATGATTAAGGAGAGAGGGCAGGTATAGAAAGGTTCACAATTATACACTGGACTCACAGCAATCTTCCTGCTTCAGCTTCTAGAGTACTGGGATTACAGCCAAGATCCACTACTAACATGTTATCATGGTTTTAAAATACTTCTAAACATTATTTCATATTTGTTGCAATACTCTAATTTTAGTATCAGCCCCATTTACTTATTTATTCATGAGAAGAAAAAATTCAGGGAGATTAAGTCTTTAAATTTACATAAAAGAAGGAAGCTTTTAAACTATCATAGATTAATTCTAATATTCCTATTTCATAAACTTTTATACCAAACCTCTTTTCAGAATGTGTATGTGAGTGGGTATCTGGGCACCTGTGAGTATACAGAGGCCTGAAGTTGACATAATATGTATCTTCTGCTTTGCTTTCCTCTACACTTTATTTACCAATGCAGGAACTATCACTGAACCTGGAGTTTGCTTACTCAGCTGGGGATCCTGTTTCTATTTCCCTAGTGTTGGTATTAACGCTGGAACTACTGGTGGGTTTGCACCTTCTCAGGTTTTAATGAAGGTGGGGCAAACTCTGATTGCCATGCTTGTGCAGCAAGCATTTTACAAACAGCCTTCTCCCCAGGTTTCTATATATCCGTTACCTGATGGTACCGATGGTTGATTTGTCAGCTTCACTGGAGTATGGGATGTCTAAAAATGCATATCCTAAATATGATTATGAGGTTGTTTCCAAAGAGGGGTCAGTGCAAAGACCCTCCCTGAATTTTTCTTGAACTATCTACATGTGAGGAGAAGGCACAAGCAAAGCACTCACTGACTAGCATTTGACTTTCCTTGAACGGAACCTTTTTGGGTTTATGTGCTGAACAGAAAAACCAAGATTCCACATTTCCTTAGCCTGTAAACACAGACCTGCACCAGTCATTTTTAAAAGACCTTCAAGGGCATTTGCACATCTATATACATACATACATACATACACCTTTAGAAAAATAGACACATTAGCATTAAGGTACATATTAATGTGAACTGAGTAATTATTCATACACTTTTTTCTTTTTCTTTTTTCAGAGCTGAGGACTGAACCCAGGGCCTTGTGCTTGCTAGGCAAGCGCTCTACCACTGAGCTAAATCCCCAACCCCCATACATTTTTTTCTTAAAAGACGTTTTTAGATTTATTTTACATGTTTAAGTATCTTGCCTGAATGTTATGCATCTATGTGTACCACATGCATGCATGGTGCCCAAAAAGATCAAAGGGAGTCAGATCCCCTGGAACTGACGTTATAGATAGTTCTGAGCCACCCTGTGAATTCTGGGTGTCAAACCTATGTCCTCTGCAAGAGCACAGAATGATCTTAACTGTTCTTTCCGTCTCTCCAGCCCCAATTACTGATGTGCTCTTAAGAGAATGGGAAGTCTATGAGTATGTTTGAAATCCCAAGGAAAAGTAGGACATACATGAAAAATAAAACACAACTCTCTCCTCAAAATAACCAAAACAAGAACAGCAACACAGTCTGAAACACAAAACAGAAGTCACACACCACTCAGGATGGATGGACTCGTGTGTTTGGGTAGTTACCAAAGGAATGAAGACAGTACCTTAGCTGACTGTGGCGTTGAGAAACTTAGCCAAGCAGGAACAAAGTCATGCTGCGCCATTTAGGTCCAGTGTCTTTTCAGCAAGATGAGGCATCCAACCTCATGGCCAGGATCTAAATGAGAACACAGATCACTCATGATTCTAACAGTATGACACCAGTGTGTAAAGGAGTCTGTGACTAACCTACAGTCCTCCTTTATAAAAGATTTAAACAGCCGGGCGGTGGTGGCACACGCCTTTAATCCCAGCACTTGGGAGGCAGAGGCAGGCGGATTTCTGAGTTCGAGGCCAGCCTGGTCTACAGAGTGAGTTCCAGGATGGCCAGGGCTACACAGAGAAACCCTGTCTCGAAAAACCAAAAAAAGAAAAAAAAAAAAAAAAAAAAAAAAGATTTAAACCCTGAAATATAGTAGGTCACTGCTATAGAACCTCTTAAGCACTTTTTCATTTATTGTAGGAACATTTTTTCACATATCAACTTGTATCAGTTTTCCTGAGATTCACTACTGTACCTGAATTACTGATATTCTCTGAAAACTAAATACTTCACAGCACAACAAAACATTTTTTTCATGACATATAACCCATGTATGTTCTCTCCAAAAGTTAAGACACAAGAATATTTACCCTCAGAGTGTCACCTCTGTGGTCCTGTATCCAAAGTTGCCACCTGTATCTTCCACGAGGTTTTCTTGTAAAAAGGGTGCTAAAATAGCCTGGCCAGCAGCACGCCTTGTGATGAAGCACAAAGAAGCCCAGCTCTGTGTGGCCCACCCTCTTAATCCTCTCAACTGCTCATCCTGAACACCTAGTTCCTGACACTTTTCCAAAGGGGAAAGGGGAAGGGGAAAGGGGAAGGGGAACATAAAAAGTTATTTGTTACATTTAAAAAGGGGGGAAAGGGGGAAAAGCTGTGTCTATGTTCACCTCATTCAACTTCCTTGAGTAATGGCACTATAATGTTGCTTAAATAGGCAAAACATGGACATCTGCACAGTGAGTACAAACACTGTTCATAACAAGGTCATGGCTAGAAAGACAAGTGGTCTAGGTGTGGGCAAGAAATGTCATCAAGGTGACAGGTCAAAAATGTAATAGTAAAGCACTGTAAGAGAGTTGCTGCACAATCAATTCCAGTGGCAAAATATCTACAACAAAAGCTTTTAAGACACAAATCTTACTATCTTAACACAATTGCTTAAAGCAGTGTGCAGATATATATACTTTTATCGGTTTTAACCTTCAAAATCTAAAGATGTAAGAAGTCTTGTTTTGTTTTTTGAAAAAGGAATCCAACAGAAACTTGATATAGTTTTCCTGCCACAGAATAGCAGCTTTCAAGGCAACTTTCTTGGTATAAAGCTCCTAAATATATATTCTATTTCTTTGGTCTTTACTATTTATACATTCAAAGCAAAATTATAAGTAGAAAAGATAAGGGTCAAGGAGAAAGAGAATTCCAAAATGAGGTTTTCTTCTTATTAATTTTCTGTATTTCACTTGTTCTCCTTCCCAAAAACTGAACTGCGCTTCCAGAAGTGATATGAAGAATCTTCTATTGCTTTATTGAAGAAATCACTATCTAATTTGGGTCCATCTCCATCATTACTCAAACATTAAAAGGCCACTTGAGTCTGCCAATCTCTGAGGGAAAAAAAAAATAAAAGAAAACACATAATTAGAAGAAGCAAAACCAGTCACACTTAACTGCTAATGAATATCAATCAAAACAAGATCTTGAATTCCTTAAATTCAATTTAGGTATTAACTTAATTTATCACTGCCTACAATAACACGGCTACAAGTCTTTTTGTTGTAGAGACAAGAAAATTTCTATGCTTCCCAGGTTGTCCCTGACCTAACAGCCTCCTACCTCAGTCTTCTAAGCACTCGGACTACAGGCATATCATACCATACCTAACCTTTTTAAGTCCTTTAAAGATTTTTATACATCTCGCTTGACCACAGATTTAAAACCAAAACCAACCAACAAACAAAACCACTCATTTCTCTAGTAGCCATCAAAGGTATTCAGAAATGCCAATTACTGGGTCTTTTTACATCTAGATTTTCATCTTACCAAATTGGTCAAACCATATAGTGGGTTGGAAGGAAACACTGCCAATGTCATCCCTAATTATTAGGTATTATCCAAAGGTAGATCATTAAGACAATCTGTCACCTCATTTATTTATATTGTACATATTTTAGATAATTATCAGTTTAGAGACAAATAAAGCTCTTTCTGATCTAACTTGATATGAACTAAGAGGACTCAAATGTTTTTTTACCCAATTCTCAACATTCTTCCAGGAGTTATTCTTTGATAGGAGAACTTGTTCTATCTTTGGGCAGGTTCTGTTCTGCTGACAAATCTGCATTACTTTGTTAAGTTCATGGACTACAAAATACCAAGTTCATGATAATAAACATATCTATGAGGAAATGCCTCTGCCTCCCAAGTGCTAGGAATAAAGGCGAGTACCACCACTGTCCAGCAATCTAGTTTTTTTTTTAAACCAGGACTGTTTATAAGACAAAATTTAGGCTGGGCAGTGGTGGCTCACGCCTTTAATCCCAGCACTTGGGAGGCAGAGGCAGGCGGATTTCTGAGTTTGAGGCCAGCCTGGTCTTCTACAGAGTGAGTTCCAGAGACAGCCAGGAAACCCTGTCTCGAAAAAAACCAAAAAAAAAAAAAAAAAAAAGCCAGAATAATTCTTTATTTTTAAGTTGTTTTCTGATCATAGCAACAAAAAAGTAACTGATATAGGGAGGAAGGGGAGGAGAAGGAGAAGGTAATGAGACAAATATTGTATGTCTTCTCTCATATGGGAAATCTACATTTAAACATGGAGGACATAAAAGAAAGAGGATAATTTGGGAGGAGGAAGATTAGTAGGAAAGGGTAAAAGAGAGTGATAAGGTCAAATATAACTAAAGTACAATTGTAAACATAATAATGTCATCATAAAACCCATATTTTATGTACTTTAAAAAAAAAGTAACCTGCCAGAAGTGGTGGTGCACGCCTTTAATCCTAGTACTCAGGAGGCAGAGGCAGGAGAACCTCTGTGAGCTCTGAGACAGCCAAGGCCATAGACCCTGTCTCAAAACAAACAAACAAACAAACAAAAAAACCCAAAAAAACTACCATAAATAGAAGTAATAAAACTGGGGCCAAAGAGATGGCTAGCAGGTAATAGCTCTGGTTGCCCTCCAGAGGACTTGGATTCAATTCCCAGCACCCCACACACGGCAGCTCACAACTGTCTTTAACTAACTCCTGTTCCAGAAGATCTGACACTCTCCAGACATACATGCAGGTAAAACACCAATGCACATAAAATAAAAATAAGTATATTCTTAAAAAAAATAATTAAACATACTAGAGAAAGCAAATTCTACAAATCAAGGCCCTTAGCTGGAAACAAAACAAAAAGAAACCAAATTTAGGTAACTTAACTAGGAAAGAAATTTATCAAACACCACTGAAGTTCAGAGAATTAGGAGACTTTGATTTGGCAAATATATAAAACAACAACAGAAACTAAGCCATTGAAACCAATATCATAGTCACAACACAGGGAAGAGCTGGCTTAGGAAACTGCTCGAGTTAGCAATGCAACAACTGCCAAAGGAATGAATTCTCAATTGTCTTTACTTCTTTGTAGCTCACTGGCACAGCTTGGGTACACATATTCATGTACACAGCCTCTTCAGCACTCTCTTCCAGTAAAATTAATAAAATGCCAGTATAAAAGGGACTAAAACCATTACTATGGGCTGGCTCAGATGTTAGCGTCTTATACTAGACCTGATTAACCGACTATAATCCCTAGAACCCATAAAGTAAAAAATGAAAACAGATTCTTGACTTATACACACACAAAATGTAAAAAATAATTTTAAAAAAGCAATGAAGATCATCTTAAAAATTAGTAGACTAACACAAAAATCCTGCCAGTGATAAGTGCTATCATTGTACCTGCTCCAAAAAATTTCCTGAAATTTTCAGAAAGTAATAAATAGTAACATTTGCAACCTTTCTCGGGTAGTCTTCTAATGCTCTGCTACATTCAAAGGACACAAATGTTTAATGCAAGCAAACCTAATACTATTATGAAAAAACTAAAAACTAAGTCTAAAAAAAAAAAACAGTTCCAAATGAGAAATATTAAAAGTGAAGATAAATTCTACCAGAGCACAGACTATAAAACAGATGCATACTTATCACTAGATGCAATTCTGAGCATTACTGTTGGTTTTTAAGATTCAGATCATTATGGGTGCTATATTTAGGCAGGATCATGAAACCTGTTTTTTTTTGTTGTGGTAGTTGGCTTTTCTTTAAAATTATTTTTGTGTATGAGTGTTTGTATTTATGTATATTATGTGCTTGTGTGGTATACATGCAGGTCAGAATTGGGTATCAGATCACTAGAGCCAGAATTGCAGACAGTTGTGATCCACCACATGGTTGTTGGGAACCAAACCCTGGGTCCTCTGCAAAAGCAACAATTGTTCTTCACTGCTGAGCCCCAGCCCTGTTTGCTTGTTTGTCCAGGCTGGCCTCCAGCTAACTCACTATGCATGAGGCAGAGGATGCCTGTGAACCCGGTCTTACTGCCTCCTCGTCCCCGAGGGCTAGGATCACAGGAGTGAGTTACCTACTGTGCTGTTTATGAAAATTTAAGGTTATTCACTTTTCTTTTTACATCTGCTCCAAAAGTCACTACACTAAACATGTTACAAACAAGTTATTCAGTAAAGATCACTATTTTTACTTCACTCAAGCATGTTAGCTCATGCCTGTAGTTCTAGCACTAAAGAAGATGGATTATCAAAGAGTCCTGGGCCAGCCTAAACTACAGAGACCCTGTTTATCTAAAAACAAATAAAAAGAGCTAACTTTTATCAATAATTTCAAACTGCACTGACCCTGAAAGGTCTATTTATGTAAAAGATTTTTTTTTTTTACCTCATGTGGATTTTTCTTAGAATTACTCTAGAAATTATTTTCAAAAACCAATTCCTAAAAAGTCCTCTGACCTTCACAAGAGCATGGTGACACAATATAAAACATTTACTTAAAAAAAAAAAAATCTCTTCTCAAGAAGAGATGTGGCTCAGCTTAGAGTGCTTCTTTAGCATGCACAAAGCCCCGAGACTGGAGAAGACTGTGAGCCACCAATGGATGCTGGGAACCAAAACTGGGTCCTCTGCAAAAGTAGTAAGGGCTCTTAACCACTGAGTCAACTCTCCAAATGTTTTATGTGTTGTAGGAGTCCAGCACAGGGCCAGGAGGCTGGTTCAGTGCTCATCAGCACCTACTGGAAAAGTCTAACAACCTGAGCTCCATCCAGGGGACCCATATGCTAGAAGCAAATAACTACTCCAAAAATTGTTCTCTGACCTCAACATATGTACCAAGGCATGCATATGCCCACACAAATAAATATGAAAAAATAATTAGAGTTCAATGTGCCAGGTGTAATGGCATATGCTTTTAATCCTGGCACCTGGGAGACAAAGGCAGACTATGGATAGTTAAGACCCTGTCTCAAAAAAAAAAAAAAAAAAAAAAGAGTCTAATATAAAATCTTTTTCCTTTTAGCACTTGTTTAAAATAGATATTAATAAAGCTTGATTTCCAGTAATTACAAGGAAGCTCATGACTGCCTGTAACTCCAGTTGCAAGGGATTTGAAGCCCTCTTCTGGTCTCCAAAAACACTCATATTCCATACACTCATAGAAACAAGTAAGTAAAAAATCTTAAAAAACAGGACTTAAAATAGATGTTAATTATTCTATAAATGTATCTACAGATACCAAGAAAGTAAATGAAAATTTAAACTTTTAAATACAAACAAGGGTTTTCAAGTTCAAATGTAAAGTACAGCCAATCTTAAACCTTATGTTCAATATTTTTTTCAGTCCAGTGATTTGGCCTTTAGTCTTAATAACAAAGCAAAGTAGGCTGATTATTCACAGAAAAGGAAGATAAACTTAATGATGATTTTTAAAATCAATTTCTTTAAGAAAGACTATTAGGCTAATGGTGTGGAACTCACTGGTAGGGTATCATGTACAAAGCCCTGGGCCAGACCCTTAGAACCAGCACCATGTTCCATCATCCCACCTTCCCTCAAAAAGGAAATTATAGCTACGTTGTTATCTTGTATTTTTATACTTCAGCTGGCAAATTATAAAGTTATTTTATTGTGGAAATAACTGCTTTATGATCTACCAGATACTCCCAGGCACCAGTACATGGAAATCTGTGCTAACAGTGCTACTTCCAATGCCTGTTTTGCTGAAAAATTTGTTTGCCAAACAAACCAGTTATGGGCTGATGATAGCTTTGGTAGAGGGATATAAAGTAATAGTTGCCTTTCTATAACTTTAGTGTACTTGAAATCACCTATAAAATTCAATTCATATTAGGTAATGAATGAACCTTACAATTAACATATACCTCTGGACAGAAGAAGTTCTTCTCTTATAAAACCATTTTTTAGTATTTTGACTGTGGGTAGTTTTGTTTGAGGCAGAGTACAGTAGCAAACATCACCAGGTTTGATTTAATAGTCATTTGAGGTGTTAGATCTCAAGCATAAACAAAAACAAGCTAAATTCTAGACAACACCAATTACAATGACTTACAAAGTAAATATTATCTTACCTGTATACCAAGATCCTCCCACAACAAAAATTCAAATGTGCCTTTTCTTTTGAAAGAAAGACCTGTGGATGTGATGTGTGGTCCTATGAATGCAGGTGAACGCATGCCACTGCACACTGGAGCTAAGAGGACAATCTCCAATGTCAGTCCATGTCTTCCCTTGTCTGAGACAGGGTCTTATTTGCTGCTGCATATGCCAGGTTAGGTCCATGTGCTTTCAGAGATTCTCCTATCTCTGCTTGCACAGGAATTCTACAGATAGAGATCTAAGTCCTCATGCTTATAAGGCAAGTCTTTATGCCCTAGCCATCTCCCTGGCTCAAATTTGCCCTTCTTTTCTTTTTTAATCACACAGCATGAGTGTGTGAGGTCAAAGGACAATTTACTGGAGTCAATTCTCTCCTAACCACCATGTGGATCTCAGGGATCAAGCTCAGATCCTCTAAGGCTTGGCAGCACATAACTTTACCCAACTGAGCTATATTGCCTGCCTTAAACTTTGCCTTTTCTGTAAACCATTTTTGAGGAGTTGGGGATTTAGCTCAGTGGTAGAGCGCAAGGCCTTGGGTTCAGTCCTCAGCTCTGGGGGAGGGGGAAAAAAAAAGACAAAATAAACCATTTTTGTTAGGATGCCTTAAAATGGCTCATGCCCCTTAATGTTACAACAGTTTAACTTTCATGTTTAAAAGCAGTCAGAACTGGGGATGGGGTGGGGCAGTACAACCTCCATCTCTGAAAAACTAAACCAACAAAAAATTCAACTAAGGTTGATGTGGCACAGATGCTTAACGTAGGCACTAGGAAGACAGAAGCAGGTGAGTTTGGCGAACTATGTCCACAACAAATCCCAGGCTAATCATGGCTACAGAGTAAAACACAACAGAACAAAAAAACCTCAACCAACCAAAGAACAAAAATCTCTCTCCACACACAACACACACACACACACACACACACACACACACACACCACTCCAGTCAAGCACTGTTAACAGTCTACTTAGGTTTGTCTACTAGTCAAATAAGTCTCATCTTCATTTTTCTCAACTTCAAAGTAAAGAAAAAAAAAAAAAAAAAAAAAAAAAAACCCCATCTGATTAGCAAAGCATGATGTCACACACATGCAATCATAGCTACCCGAAAGGAGGCAAAGCAGGAAGTTAACAGCTCAAGGCCTGCCATGACAACTTAATAAAACCTGGTCTTAAATAACAACACTAGGGCTGGAGAGATGGCTCAGCAGTTAAGAGCACGGACACTGCTCTTCCAGAGACCCTGAGTTCAATTTCCAGCAACAGGGTGGCTCACAATCATACGTAATGGGATCCAATGCCCCCAACTTCCCTCCCTCACTCCCTACCTCTCTCTCTCCCTCTCGCTCTCAAGAGAGAGAGAGAGAGAAAAAGCGTGTGCATGGGAGGTGGACAGTGGAAGTACACACCCTTGATCCCAGCACCTGGGAAGCAGAGGCAGATCTCTGAGTTTAATGCCAGCAGTTTACAAAGTTCCAGGACAGTCAGGGCTAGCTCGAAAAAACAATCAATCAGTCAAGAAAGAAAGAAGAAAAAAAAAAGAAAGAAAGAAAATGGGCTGGAGATTTGGCTCAGTGGTTAAGACTGCTTGTTCTTTCAGAGAACATGAGTTCAATTCCAAGAACCCATGCTAACAATTGTTTGTAACTCCAGTCCCAGGGATCCAAGGCCCAACTCAGACCTCTGAGGAAGTCAGACACACATGTGATGCACATCCACACAGGCAAAATTTATTCATGCACATTAATAATAGAATTATAAAATAAAGTATAGGCTGGTGGTATATAGTTTAGTGACAGTATGTTTTGTAGCATGCACTAGACTGGGTTTAATCTCCCATACTGAAAATAAAAAGTAGCCAGATACAGTGGAGAATGCCTTTAATTTCAGCATAGGAAAGGGAGAAGCTGGTGGATCTCTGTGAGTTCTAGATCAGCATGACTCTCTACACCAGTGGCTCTTAACCTGTGGGTTCAGGGGGGTCACATATCAGATGTTTATATTATAATTCTAACAGCAAGCCAGGCGGTGGTGGCGAACGCCTTTAATCCCAGCACTTGGGTGGAAGAGGCAGGCGGATTTCTGAGTTCGAGGCCCGCCTGGTCTACAGAGTGAGCTCCAGGACAGCCAGGGCTATACAGAGAAAACCCTGTCTCGAAAACCAAAGGAAAAAAAAATTACTAAACAGCAGAAAAATTTACAGTTATGAAGTAGAACAAAATAATTTTATGGTGGGAATTCCTCACCACAACATGAGAAAACTATATTAAAAAGGGTCTCAATATTAGAGGCTGAGAACCACTATCTAACATAGTAAGACTCTGTCTCAAAATGTGTGTGTCTCTATGTATATGTATATAGATACGCACACCAGATACACAAAAATTAAACTCATAGATTTCTTATCATGTATAAATTATTGAAATGGTTGAAACAAAAAAGCCAGACATGGTGTACTCCTTTAATTAATTCTAGCATGCGAAGAAAAAAAAAAAAATTCTAGCATGCGTAGGCAGGTAGATTCCAGTTCAAGGCCAGCCTGGTCTATAGAGTGAGTTCCAGGTCAGCCAGGGCTACACAGAAAAACCCCCGTCTCTCGAAAAAACAAACAAAAGAATTCTGTTAATTCAAAATAAAGGCTTCCCATTCCGTCTCCAACTTCAAGAATTCTGAAAGCACACTATCCACAATCAACCAAAAGAATAGTCAGACCAACAATAAATGCAAGCCATTTTAGAACACTGAGAAAAAAAGGTAAAAAGGTGAATTTAGTACTGTAAAACAATGTCAAAACAGAAAGCAATTCTAATTTTCAAAAAAGAACTTTAAATGATTTTCTTCCAAACAAAAAAATGAGTAAATAAATATTTCTGGGGTTGAAGAGAAGGTTCAGCAGTTGAGAGCACTTGTAGTAGAACACCCAGGTTCTACTCCCAGCACCCACATGGCAGCTCACACTGTCTCTAACTCCAGTTCCAGGGGATCCAGTGTCCTCTTCTGACCTCAATGGGCCCTGCATGTACAGTGACACAGGAATACATCCCAGGCACAATAGCCTACACATAAAAAAATTCCTAAAACAAAAAACTTTCCTGTCTAAACGAAAGTATAAAGTAATTGAGATCTCTATGAAAGGATTTTCAAAAATCCACAATTTGCAGTCTATTTTTTGAATAGACAGAAATTTCAACTCAATCATACCTTTCCAAAAATTAAAATTTGCTATTGTTTCTGTTTGCAATTCTGGGAGGTCTTTTTGTTTTGCTTTGTAAGCAAAGACTGTCTTTAGTTAAAAAGAGGGGGGAGAAGAGACAGTCACCTAGAATTTCACTTCTGAATATATTTTCACTTGCAAAATTGTTTTTTTTTTTTTTTTTTTTTTTGTAACTGCCCAAACTTTCATGGTTTCCTGAGGTGAAAACTAACTGTAAAAAACTGAGACCTCCAGCCTAACAGTAATGATACAAACCCCTTTAATTCTCAGAACTCAGGATCTTGAGTTCGAGCCCAGCAAGGACTACACGGGAGGAACCCTTTTTGAAAATAACAAAAAAACATGCGACCACCAACAAACTACAATTTTCGGTTACAATTTTCAAGTAGGAGGTCTAATACTTTAGTTTTTAATGAGATTTACAGAAAAAAATGGATTATTACTAAACAAAAACCATGAAACTACCACTTCAGGTAGTAGTTCAAAACTTCAGGTTTTCGGATAACTAAGAGTTATCCAAGGTAAAACTATTCAACACATTATTATACACGGCAACCTCTGAGTACAAAAGTGGCAGACAAAACTGATACCACAGCCAAAAATTTCAGAAACTATCATAAACTACCAAAAAACAAAAACAAAAAAAACCGCACCCATTCTTATGTAAACTTTTGCAGTAAACTTCCTGAGCCTCACCTTCGCTTTAAACCTACCCTCTCCAAAGAGGCCAATTGACAAAAATCCGAAGAGTTAAAGTCCCATAGGGAAAAACAACTGAAATGTTATTATATTTAGCATTTAAACAGGGTACTTTCCCAGGCCACAGCCATTTTAGATTCAGTATCTTTTTTAATTTTATGGGTTGGGGAGATTTAGCATGGAATAAAAACGACTAGTTTAAGCCATTTCAACCAATCAATTCTCCTCCCCAAATGGGATTGGAGTTTCGTAGTAACTGGTTAAGACAATCTGAAGGAAAAGGCTTCCCTACCCGGAGTAACCGCGACTCCGGGCGTGGAAGTTCCCTTTCCCCTAGATATTCCACATTTGACTTACAACGACTTTTTCCTCGTTAAGTTTCTCTTAACTGGAAAACAGAAGCCTTCGGCTCTTATTTTAAAGAAAGGTAAAATAAAAGATAAAAATACCGAGGTAAACCCAAATCACTCAACCACTATGGAGCCGGAACTCTCGGAAAGGAGCCGGAGCCGCAGGTGAGCGTTTCCGTCCGGGAACTGAAGTTGAAGTCCGAGAGCTCTGGAACCGCCGCGGCGACGCTAGTGTGCAAGGCTCCTCCCGTTGGGGGGGAGGGGGACGTTCCAACTAGACGACTCCCAGTTCCTCTCGTCCACCCCGGCAGACCCACACCCAACCACCTGTGCAAGACCTTCTTCCAACTAGTTTTCATAGACGGCCAGTTAGGCAGCCGGCGGAGCCCGTGCCGGGACGACTCGAGGTCTCCTTCTGCTCGGTCCAGAACCGCAACTCACCCGGCAGCGGCGGGGCTACGGTCAAGGACGACTCGCGGCGTCTGAGGACTCCTCCCCAGCTTCTCCGACCAGCAGAGGTGACTAGCCCACAACCATAACAAAGCTCTTCCCAAGATGGCTGCCCCGAGCCCACAAGGCTCAGGAGGGGCAGAGCGGGTGGAGGGGAGCGAACAAACCAGCTGGGCCCTCCCTCTGCCGCTTCGGCCCGCCTCCTTCACGCCACTAGCGAAGGCGAAATGCGCACGAGAGCCTGCTTCCGCGACCCGCCCGGGCGCCCGCGGCTCTCTCGGTAAACGTTGGGCTACTCCTGCAGCGGTTATTTCTCGCCCCGCCCCCGGCGCCCTTCAGCGCGACACTGGGCTGGTCGGCCTCTCCCTTCCGCAAAGCCTTTGCCTTTCCTAGTGCTGCTTTTGAGGCAAGAACCAGCCGAGTTCAGCACGCCCCCTTTAAAACCCCTGTCGGGTCCTCTGGCCTGGGAGCACGTGAATTTGGGTGGATATATTTGTTCTAGTTCTCCCCGCCCACTTTTTATTTCACCTTCTCACACCTCGATTGTGAGCCAGATGCTTCGCCAACTACTAGAATTAGCTAACAAGTAACGGAAAGAGCATGTCTTTCGAGCCCTGTTACACCTTTGCTCCTCCTTTCACATGAGCGCGCTGTTGAAACTCCAGCCCTGGGCAACAAAACACTCCCGCCCCCAGACTTGAGGCATGCGCGGCTGTGTTGGCGCACTACTCGCCGGAGTTGTAGTTCATGGACTTTGTAGGCGTCACGGAGCCGCCAGAACGGAGGGTTGATTTTCTGGTCCCACCCCTGGTCTTTGCTAATAAACCCCCAAGGAATCTTATTAGCACTCCCTTGGGTATTGCTATGACAGGAAGGGGACCGTACAACCTTGCCGAAAAGGGAATAAAACTGGCAGATGGCTGCGTCTCACTAGAAACGAATGTTTCAGGAAGTTAGTTTTACCACTTAGAATGGAGGGGGAGAACTTGCCAAAAAGGGGTCCTTACGTAAATGAACTCTCCTTTTTGTCTTCAGCTTTTTACACAAGGATCCAAGAACGCTCTAAGTACTTGGTGTCTGTTCCTTTGGCCGGCAGATGGCAGGTTGGCGGGTGGGAAAGAGACTTGGATAAATTCAAGAATGATCTGACTTCCTGGATGACCTCTAAACCTATAGCCCGTAACACCACACCTTGATTCATAGAAATTTTTAATGTTGGGTCTCAATCCTCTGTATTCCTCAATGTGATTTATAGTAAGAGAATAAAGTAAAAAAACAAATCATCCCTTCTTTCTCGCCCAGTAGTAGTAATAAAGGACTCAAATGCGGAGGAAGATGTGTCCAATAGGCTCAACCCCGTTGTTTTGCAAAGTTATTGCGTTTCCAGGCGATCTTGTCTTTAAAAAAAATAATTCCGTAGACCAATTCGGCCAACTCGAAGTTTCATCCTAGGTTCTTCCACTACTATTACTGGGGTCGTTTTCAGAAATTGTACTCTATCTTCTTGAACTGTTATAAATATTAAACGTTAGAAATCTGGAATAGAGACTTGTAGGTATCTGAAGCCTGCTTCATTAGAATTAGTATTTTAGACTAGCCCTCGGGGCTTCAGGGGCAGCTCCGGGGGGTTTAAAGGCGCTTGCTGATCTTACAGAAAAAGTTCACTTCAGCTCCCAGCACCTTTATACTGTGGGGGATTCAGGTTTCTGGACTCGGTGAAGCACATGCACTAAAGTGCATGAACACACACATTAAAAATAATGTAAAAAAACCGAGGGAGGGAAGCAATCATATACGGAAAGAGGAGAGTCGGAACTTGCTACCTTAAGTTCCCATCCGGACTCATTTTGTTGCCCTCAGGAAGTGGGGGCTGTTTGATTCCAGTTGCCGGAAGTGCTGTTTCTGTGTTTCTGGTCCGCCGTGAGATCGTGGCAAGTAGTATGTTTCAGGTTGTCAAGGGTACACTTTGGGAAGGTGGTGGGGTCACTGAGGGTTTGGTATATAGGAGATGCTATAGTTACCCCAGCGCTTAAGGACCTTTTGTATCTAAATTCCGCTCCTACCTATCGCTAAAATGTCAGCTTGAAGCTCCCAGTTTATGATAGTTTGGGCATTTTTTCGTGGATTGGAGAATTGACCATGGCCTCTTAGTTTTTAATCTCCACATCACCTTCTGTTTTGGGCTTCAGCTGTCACATATAAATCTTCCAAAATTACAAAACATGTGCTACACTGGTTACTGAGTTACTGAGAATTAAATATATGGGAAAACATGTAATTATACTGCCTGCTTCACAACAAAGCCGTATTGTAATGCTCTCTTTAGTGTAAAATTCCAAAGTCTGAAAAAAAAAATTCCAAGCTCCGAAGTAACTAAAGAGGATAGATAATTAGTGGGAAAAAAAATCGGTATATGTCAGTATAAAAGGTGAAAAACTAGTACATCGCAAAGTGGTAGAAATGTTATGCTAAATCCGATGTTCATTTATTGCATTGTCTTTTTATTAGAACCATAGCTAAAACTAAAATTTTCCTTCAGAAAACAATAAATAAAACAAAACTTACTCCTTATGTTTTACTCTTTGGCAAATTAAATACATAATCAAAATAAATCATGTTTCATTAAAGAGATTTTCAGGGACTTATTAAGTATATAATATTAGTCGACAAGGGGATATCTTGTTTTATGTATAGGACATTGCTTCAAATTCAGCATATCCCTTCAACTGTGAAAATTATGAATCAGAAATGCATCTTCCCTGGACAAAACTCTTGAGTAGACACCAGAATGCTTTATTCATCAGAAAATTTCTGGAGCATCTTCAAAGGTTAAGTTGACCCAGACTATTTGTAAATAAAGTCTGGCTATGGCAGATTAATATTATGTATTCAGTGAAGAAGGAAAACAATGGGCAATTATAATAAGTAAAATATTTACTATGTCAATAGTAACTGCTATGGAGTTAGTATCAGGGAAAGAGAATAGGGACTATCAAGAATAAGAGAGCCAGAGATGGAGATAGCTCAGCTTTGTTGAAAGCACATACTAGGGGCTTAAGTCTGACCCAGCACCTTGTTGGGTGCTCACAACGATGTTACTCCAGCTTTAGAGAACTTTAAGGCTTCCTCTAGGTACCCACACATAAAAAAGAAAAATCCTACCAGAAAATACATAGACAGGATTATATAACATAAATAGGTATAGAAAAGAAGAATGCCCATGTGGTCCTGAAAGAAGGCATTCAAACTGGAGACAGAGGGTTACAGCAGTATTAATCATTCTCAATGTTGCTTGAGGGTCTTCCAAGACTGTAAATAGCTGTTCCTTGTTTTTTTAATTCAAATCTTATTTTTTAAGTTTTTTTTAATGTGTATGGGTGTTTTGCCTACATGTATGTCAGTGTTCCACCGGCATATAGTGTGTGTGGAGGTTAGAAAGAAGGTGTAAGATCTCCTTGGAACTGGAAATTACAATTGATTGTAAGCCACCACATGTGGAGGCATCAAACCTGGGGTCCACTGGAAAAAACAGCCAGTGCTCCTAATCACTGAGCCAACCCCCAAATTATTACTTGATATATGTGGTGTTTTGCCTGCATGTATTTCTGTATACCATGTGTTCTAATTTTTTAAAACTCTTTCTGTTTCCTTTATAGATGCTGAAGAACCCTTTTACAGTGAGA
Organism: Mastomys natalensis; assembly: GCA_021653895.1. Taxonomy (NCBI): domain Eukaryota; kingdom Metazoa; phylum Chordata; class Mammalia; order Rodentia; family Muridae; genus Mastomys; species Mastomys natalensis. The sequence continues at coordinate 957,127 of JAJTUV010000637.1, read as the reverse complement.
CTCAGAGCCAGCAGAATAGAATATACTTTCTCCTAAGACATGTCTTCTGCGGGAACTTTTCCTCTTTGCCTCCAAGAACTTGGCTTTCCACATCATTTCAAGTGTGTATGAGGAAGATACAATGCTATCATGTGTCATCATGCAACTTTAAAAAGCAGCAGAAGGAGGCAGTCCTTCCCCCCAAGAAACCAAGCACCATCACTTACCTACGTGATAGCCCAAAGCCAGCCTTATATATAACTCTGGTGGGGTTAATCCCCTTTACTGCCCCACCACTCTCATGGTAATAACCAAGTCTTATATCCCCATATTAGCTTTTACTCAGATGGCTTATGGAGCCAGTTTTCCTAGCTTTCTTGGGAGGAGTCAGATGGGGCTTTGCTCTGCCAGAAAGTAGTCCAGCCAAACCAGACTACATTAATTTAGCTAGTAGTATGAGTCCTGTTGGTGTTTTCTGGGTTGCCATCCTATTTTCTGAAAGACTCAATGAAGCCATTGTCACGGTTAATAATAGGTTTAGGGATAGCATTACACAATGAACTTTTCCTCTTGCCACATTATCCCAACTGGTTCAAAGCCTTAAGGAGCATAAAGTACATTTAGTGGCTTTTATCTCATTTGTATGTTCACTTTATACTTGGAAATATTTATCTAGAAAAAGGGCCCAAGAGACCTGGTCAAGTAGAAAATATAAAACTACTTTGTTGATACTATTTGCAGTGTCTTTGTGGAGGCCAGAAGACTGTGTTGAATCCCCTGGAGCTAGCGTTACAGGCAGTTCTGAGCCACTCAGTTATCTAGGCTGGGAACTAAACTTGGGTTCCTAGCAGTACCTAGTCTTGAGCATTGAGCCTCTATCTCTGCCCTGTAAAGCTGCATTTTTAGCATCACAATTCTGTTCCTCTTGTTTGGCTCTTTTTTTTCCCCTCCCACTGATAGGAATTTATTCTTCATACATAGTTTGCTTTTTTTTTTTCTAAAGAGTATTTCTTTTAGCCAGATGGTAGTAGTATATACCTTTTATCCCAGCAGAAAGGAGGCAAAAAGCAGGTGGACTCTCTTGAGTTTGAGGCTAGCTGGTCTATAAGTGAGATCCAGGACTGTCTCAAAAAAAAAAAAACAGAAAAAGTTACAGATATCCACCTCCTCTGCCTCCTGAGTGTTGGGATTATAAAAAATTATTTCTAAGTAATTTATCTTGAAAAATTTCCTAATTCCTTATTATGTCATATAAGGTTTAGTTTACATTTTTTTGTTATGTGAATTGTATAGTCATTTCAGTGTTTTTGAAATATACTGAGAACAGTAAAAGACAAGATGAAAAATCCTGTATTAAAGTCTAGCAATCATGACGTCATATTTCATGAAAAGAATCCTACTTGTACTGGTTTAGAGAAGTATGACCCCTAGATTCATGTGTTTGAATATGCTTGGCCCAGAGAGTGGCACTATTAGGTGGGTGTGGCCTTGTTGGAGGGAAGTGTGTCACTGTGGGGGTGGGCTTTGAGACCCTCCTGCTAGTTGCCTGGAAGCCAGTCTTCTGGTTGCCTTTGGAACAAGATGTAGAACTCTCAGCCGTGCCAGTGCTGCCCATGTTCCCACCTTGATGATAATGGACTGAACCTTTGAACCTGTAAGCGCCCCAATTAAACATTGTCCTTATAAGAGTTGCCTTGATCATGGTGTCTCCTCACAGTGATGGAAACCCTAACTGAGGTACAAGTAAGAAGTTTGTGATACCTTAAAAATAAAGGATTTCTGTTAAGTTTTTATAGCATTTCTGGATTGCATGTCTAAGCCTTTTATTTGTTTGTTTGTTTGTTTTGTTTTGTTTTGTTTGTTTTCTTGAGACAGGGTCTTACTATGTAGCTCTGGCTGTCCTGAAACTCACTATATAGGCCATGCTAGCCTAGAACATATAGAGATCTGCCTATCTTTGCCTTCCAAGTGCTAGAATTAAAGGCAATGAGCCACTACACCTGGCTTGTCTAAGCTTATTTTACCTGACATAAGTTTATGAACCAAAATGATTCTGTGGCTCTAAAGGTGGTAGGCAGTAGTGGAATGAGGAAAGCAACTCAGAGAAAACTGGCCACATGTCTTAGCTTTTGTTTGGTGTTTTCTGACCACGTTTAGCATACAGAGTTTTTATAATAATAGCTAAAGGGCTAGAGACATGGCTTAGTGTTTAAGAGCACCCCTTCTCTGCTAGAGAGCCCATGTTCAGTTGTCAGTACCTGCACTGTGCTAAGAACTATAACTATAGTTTTTGGGGTTTGGGTTGTGTGACCTCTTTGAACATAAGGAAAATATGTTGGTTACACAGACATATTATGTAGACAAAATGCTCATATACACTAAAATAAAAAGTTTTAAATACTAGATCGCCTGATATCCTTAGCAAGTTCTAGGACAGCCAGTACTACATAAAGAGGCTCTGTCTCAAATAATAAAACATAGGCAAAAGCAAGGCTTTGGTTTGGTTTTCTCCTCTCATAGTAGTAGGGATTGAACCTAGTACCTCATACGGTCTTACACAAGCACTGCTTCTGAGCAATACATCCATAGGCTAACAATTTGGATTTTTAACTTGAAAGCCTAGTCTGGGGTCTTGGGAATGTAGCTTGGTGGATTAAAATACTTGCTTATCATGCAAAGCCCTCAGTTTGCTCCCCAGTACCCCACAGATTGGGAGTGATAACACAAGTCTTCAATCCTAGCACTTAGGAGGCCAAGACAGGAGGATCAAAGATTACTTTGTATAAGTATAAATCAGAAGAAATTATTTTTTGAATGTTGTATCTTTGATATACACAGTCAACCACCACTTTACAATTTTATGAGTAAATTATACACATATTTTCTCTTCTAGTAATTCCTACTATGAAAATAACTATCAACACAGTGACTGTGCTTTTCAGATGTTTTTAATGTTACACTAGAGTAAGAGTATTTTCATTCTAGATGATGATTGAGAAATAATAAAATGTGGCAGGTATCACAACACTAATAGAACTTTGCTGTTTTCTTAGGATTTTTATTTATTTTTTAATGGAACATATAGGATGTCTCCATCATATTTGTTGAGGTGACTGTAGAAACCAAGAAAAGCCACTGTTGCTACTAATACTATTATTGGCCACATATAGATATAGATTTGTATACCTACATACACATTTGAATTTTTTTAAAGATTTATTTATTTTATGTATATGAGTACACTGTAGCTATCTTCAGACACACCAGAAGAGGGCATCAGATCCCGTTGCAGATGGTTGTGAGCTACCATTTGTACTGGGAATTGAACTCAGGACTTCTGAAAGAGCAACCAGTGCTCTTAACCTCTGAGCCACCTCTCCAGCCCCACATTTGAATTTTTGAAGACTCAAGTTCTATATCAACTTTGAGGAAGTTTGCCAGTTTTTTTTTTTTTTTTTTTTCCCCCAGACAGGGTTTCTCTGTTATAGCCCTGGCTGTCCTGGAACTCACTCTGTAGACCAGGCTGGCCTCGAACTCAGAAATCCACCTGCCTCTGCCTCCCAAGTGCTGGGATTAAAGGCGTGCGCCACCACTGCCTGGCTCAGAAGTTTGTCAGTTTTATATGGTAAGTTTATATGGCATAGTAATAAATTAATAATCATACTTGTGTATACATATTTCTCCTCATCTGTTACAAGTTAACACACTGAATATTCTATGTGGGTTTGATTACAAACACTAAAATAGTCTTAGAACAAAGAAAGAAATGTATCAAAACAGCAACCTGTTTACTTTTTTGCACAGCTACTAGCTTTTAACTACTCTTTAAGCTTTTAAACTACTAATACCTAGTAAGTTATCATGTGACTTTCAGAAATGGAACCCTTACATAGCTATATTGTTTTTTTTTTGTTTTTTTTATTGGAAATTTTTATTTACATTTTCAGATGTTCTTCCCTTACCCATTTTCCCCCTCCCTCCCAGGAAGTCCCTATCCCTTCTCCTCTCCTCTTGCTTCTATGATGGTGTACCCCCACCTACCCACCCCGCACTTCACCTACCCACCCTCGAATAACCCCCCCCCCCATGTCCAGCCTTCATGGGACAAGGATTTCTTTTTTGTTTTCTTTTTTTTTTTTGTTTTTTGTTTTTTCGAGACAGGGTTTCTCTGTGTAGTCCTGGCTATCCTGGAACTCACTCTGTAGACCAGGCTGGCCTCGAACTCAGAAATCCGCCAGCCTCTGCCTCCCAAGTGCTGGGATTAAAGGCGTGCTGGGACCAAGGACTTCTTCTCCCACTTATATATAGCTCCCTTGCATATATAGCTGGAGCCATGGGTCCCTCCTAAGCGCTCCCAGGCTGGTGATTTAGACCCTGGGGGCTCTGGTTGGTTGGTGTTGTTGTTTTCCTCATGGTGTCATGAATCCTTTCAACTCCTTCAGTCTTCACTCTAAGTCCTCTATTGGGAAGCCCATGATCAGTTTAATGGTTAGCTGTGAGCATCTGCCTCTGAATATGTCAGACTCTTGCAGACCTCTAAGGAGACAGCTATATCAGGCTCCTGTCAGCATGCACATCCTGACATCCACAGCAACGTCTACCTTTGGTGACTGCACATGGGATGGATACCCAGGTGGAATGGTCTGCAGACGGCCTCTCCTTCAGTTTCTGTCCTGCACTTTGTATCCATATTTGCTCCCTTGAGTATTTTGTTACTCCTTTTAAGAAGGACTGAAGCCCCCCCTACTTGGTCATCATTCTTCATGAGCTTTATGTGGTCTGTGAGTTGAATCTTGGGTATTTCAAGCTTCTGGGCTAAAATCCAATAATCAATGAGTGAATACCATGTATGTTCTTTTGTGATTGGGTTACTTCGCTCAGGATGATATTTTCTAGTTCCATCCATTTACATAAGAATTTATCGAATTCATTGTTTTTAATAGCTGAGTAATATTCCATTGTGTAAATGTACCACATTTTTTGTATCCATTCCTCTGTTGAAGGGCATCTGGGTTCTTTCCACTTTCTGGCTATTATGAATAAAGCTGCTATGAACATAGTGGAGCATATGTCCTTGTTATATGTTAGAGCATCTTCTGGGTATATGTCCAGGAGTGGTATAGCTGAGTCCTCAGGTAGTGATATATCCAATTTTCTGAGGAACCGCCAGAACTGTTTTCCATAGTGGTTACACCATCTTGCAATCCCACCAACAATGGAGGAGTGTTCCTCTTTCTCCACATCCTTGCCAGCATCTACTATCACCTGAGTTTTTGATCTTAGCCATTCTGACTGGTGTGAGGTGGAATCTCAGGGTTGTTTTGATTTGTATTTCCCTGATGACTAAGGATGCTGAACATTTCTTTAGGTGCTTCTCAGCCATTCGCATTTCCTCAGTTGAGAATTCTTTGTTTAGCTCGGTACCCCATTTTTTAATAGGGTTATTTGGTTGTCTAGAGTCTAATCTCTTGAGTTCTTTGTATATATTGGATATTAGTCCTCTATTGGATCTGGGATTGGTAAAGATCTTTTCCCAATCTGTTGGTTGCCATTTTGTCCTATTGACAGTGTCCTTTGCCTTACTTTACAATTTTATGAGGTCCCATTTGTCAGTACTTGATCTTAGAGCATAAGCCATTGGTGTTCTGTTCAGGAACTTTCCCCTGTGCCTAGGTATTCGAGGGTCTTCCCCACCTTCTTTTCTATTAGTTTCAGTGTATCTGGTTTTATGCAAAGGTCCTTTATCTACTTGGACTTGAGCTTTGTACAAGGAGATAAGAATGGATCGATTTGCATTCTTCTGCATGTTGTCCTCAGTTGAACCAGCCATTTGTTGAAAATGCTGTCCTTGTTCCACTGGATGGTTTTAGCTCCTTTGTCAAAGATCAAATGACCATAGGTGTGTGGGTTCATTTCTGGGTCTTCAACTCTATTCCAGTGATCTTCCTGCCTGTCTCTGTACCAATACCAGGCCATTTTTATCACTATTCTCTGTAGTACAGTTTTGAGGTCAGGGATGGCGATTCCTCCAGAAGTTTTTTATTGTTGAGAATGGTTTTCGCTATCCTGGGTTTTTTGTTATCCCAAATAAATTTGAGAATTTCTCTTTCTAGCTCTGTAAAGAATTGAGTTGGTATTTTAATGGGGATTGCATTGAATCTGTAGATTGCTTTTGGCAAGATGGCCATTTTTACTATATTAATCTTTGCCGATCTATGAGCATGGGAGATCTTTCCATTTCCTGAATCTTCTTCAATTTCTTTCTTCAGAGACTAGAAGTTCTTGTCATACAGATCTTTCACTTGCTTGGTTAGATTCACACCAAGGTATTTTATATTATTTGTGACTATTGTGAAGGCTGTCATTTCCCTAATTTCTTTTTCAGCCTGTTTATCTTTCATGTAGAGGAAGGCTACTGATTTGTTTGAGTTGATTTTATAACCTGCCACAACTTGCTGAAGTTGTTTATCAGGTTTAGGAGTTCTCTGGTGGAAGTTCTGGGGTCACTTAAGTATACTATCATATCATCTGCGAATAGTGATATTTTGACTTCTTCCTTTCCTATTTGTATTCCTTTGACTTCTTTTTGTTGTCTAATTGCTCTGGCTAGGCCTTCCAGTACTATATTGAATACGGTAGGGAGAGAGTGGGCAGCCTTGTCTAGTCCCTGATCTTAGTGGGATTTGCTTCAAGTTTCTTTCCATTTAGTTTGATGTTGGCTACTGGTTTGCTGTATATTGCTTTTACTAGGTTTAGGTATGGGCCTTGAATTCCTGATCTTTCCAAGACTTTTACAATGAAGGGATGTTGAATTTTTTTCAAATGCTTTCTCAGCATCTAGTGAGATGATCATGTGTTTTTTTTCTTTGAGTTTGTTTATATAGTGGATTACATTGATGGATTTCCGAATATTGAACCATCCCTGCATTCCTGGGATAAGCCCACTTCATCATGATGGATGATTGTTTTGATGTGTTCTTGGATTTGGTTTGCTAGAATTTTATTGAGTATTTTTGCATTGATATTCATAACAGAGATTGGTCTGAAGTTCTCTTTCTTTGTTGGGTCTTTGTGAGGTTTAGGTATGAGTGTGATTGTAGCTTTATAGAACGAATTGGGTAGTGTTCCTTCTGTTTCTATTTTGTGGAATAGTTTGAGAGAATTGGTATTGGGTCTTCCTTGAAGTCTGATAGAATTCTGCACTAAAAACCATCTAGTCCTGGGCTTTTTTTGGTGGGTAGACTTTTAATGACTGCTGCTATTTCTTTAGGGGTTATGGGACTGTTTAGATGGTTTATTTGCTCCTGATTTAACTTTGGTACCTGGTATCTGTCTAGAAATTGTCCATTTCATCCAGATTTTCCAGTTTTGTTGAGTATAGGCCTTTTAGTAGGATCTGATTATTTTTTTAATTTCCTCAGTTTCTGTTTTTATATCTCCCTTTTCAGATCTGATTTTATTAATTTGGATATGTCTCTGTGCCCTTGGTTAATCTGGCTAAGGGTTTATCTATCTTGCTGATTTTCTCAAAGAACCAACTCTGGTTTGTTGATATTTTGTATAGTTCTGTTTCTACTCGTGTTTTCAGCCTTTGAGTTGAAGTATTTCCTGATGCCTATCCTTTGGTGTATTTGCTTCTTTTTTTTCTAGAGCTTTCAGGTGTCTGTCAAGTTGTTAATGTGTGCTCCTCTCCAATTTCTTTTTATAGCACTTAGAGCTATGAGTTTCCCTTAGACTGCTTTCATGAGTCCCACAAGTTCTGGTAAGATGTGTTCCATTTTCGTTAAATCTAAGAAGGCTTTAATTTCTTTCTTTATTTCTTCCTTGACTAAGTCATCGAGTAGAGCATTGTTCATTTCCCACAGCATGTGGGTTTTCCATTGGTTTTGTCATTATAAAGACCAGCCTTTATCCGTGGTGATCTGAAAGGATCAAGGATTATTTCAATCTTTTTGTATCTGTTGAGACTGTTTTGTGACCATTATATGGTCTATTTTGGAGACGTACCATAGGTGCTGAAAAAAGTATATTCTTTTGCTTTAGGATGAAAATGTTCTATAATATCTGTTAAATCCATTTGTTCAATAACTTCTGTTAATTTCAATGTATCTTTTTATTTTTCTGTTTCCATGATCGTCTATTGGTGAGAGCGGGGTGTTAAAACCCCCACTATGCCTGGCGGTGGGGGCGCACGCCTTTAATCCCACACTTGAGCAGAAGGCAGGCGGATTTCTGATCGAGGCCACCTGGTCTACAGAGTGATTTCCAGGCAGCCAGTGCTACACAAGAAACCCTGTCTCAAAAAAAAAAAAAAAAAAATCCCCCACTATTATTGTGTGAGTGCCAATGTGTGTTTGAACTTTAGTAAAGTTTCTTTTATGAATGTGATGCCCTTGCATTTGGAGCGTAGATGTTCAGAATTGAGAGTTCATCTTGGTAGATTTTTCCTTTGATGACTATGAAGTGCCCCTTCCTTACTCTTTTTGATTACTTTTGGTTAAAGTCGATTTTATTTTGATATTAGAATGGCTACTCCAGCTTGTTTCTTGGACCATTTTGCTTGGAAAATTGTTTTCCAGCCTTTCACTCTGAGGTAGTGTCTGTCTTTGTCACTGAAGGTATATTTCTTGTATGCAGCAAAATTCTGGGTCCTGTTTATGTATCCAGTTGATAGTCTACGTCTTTTTATTGGAGAATGAGTCCATTGATGTTAAGAGATATTTAAGGAAAAATGATTGTTACTTCCTGTTATTTTTGTTATTAGGTGGAATTATGTTTGTGTAGCTATCTTCTTTTGGGGTTGTTGAAGATTACTTCCATGCTTTTTCTAGGTTGCAGTTTCCTTCTTTGTGTTGGCGTTTTCCATCAGTTATCCTTGATGTGCTGGTTTGTGGAAGATATTGTGCAAATTGGTTTTGTCATGGAATATCTTGGTTTCTCCATCTATAGTGATTGAGAATTTTGCTGGGTAAACAGTCTGGGTGGCATTTGTGTTCCCTTAGGGTCTGTATGATATCAGACCAGGATCTTCTGGCTTTTATAGTCTCTGGTGAAAAGTCTGGTATAATTCTTATAGGTCTGCCTTTATATGTTACTTGATCTTTTTCCCTTACTGCTTTTAGTATTTTTTCTTTGTTTTGTGCATTTGATGTTTTGATTATTATGTGAAGGGAGGTATTTCTTTTCTGGTCTAGTCTGTTTGGTGTTCTGTAGGCTTCTTGTTTGTTTATGGGCATCTTGTTCTTTAGGTTAAGGAAATTTTCCTCTATAATTTTGTTGAAGATATTTACTGGCCTTTAAATTGGGAATCTTCACTCTCATCTATACCTATTATCCTTAGGTTTGGTCTTCTCATTGTGTCTTGGATTTCCTGGATGTTCTGGGTTAGGAGCTTTTGGCATTTTGCATTTTCTTTGACAGTTGTGTCAATGTTTTCCATGGTATCTTCTCCACATGAGATTCTCTCTTCTATCTCTTGTATTCTATTGGTGATGCTTGCATCTGTGACTTCTGATCTCTTTCCTAGGTTTTCTATCTCCAGGGTAGTCTCCCTTTGAGATTTCTTTATTGTTTCTATTTCCATTTTTAGATCCTGGATAGTTTTGTTCAATTCCTTCACCTGTTTGGTTGTGTTTTCTTGCAATTCTTTTTTTAAGGGATTTTTGTGTTTCCTCTTTAAGGGCTTCTTCTACCTGTTTACTGTGTTCTCTTGCAATTCTTTAAATTATTTTTGTGTTTCCTCTTTAAGGGCTTCTACCTGTTTACCTGTGTTCTCCTGTATTTCTTTAAGGGAGTTACTTATGTCATTCTTAAAATCCTCTATCATCACCATGAGAAGTGATTTTAATTCTGAATCCTGTTTTTCCTGTGTGATAGGGTATCCAGGGCATGCTATGGTGGGAGAACTGGGTTTCTGATGATGCCAGGTAACTTTGGTTTCTGTTGATTGTGTTCTTGTGCTTGCCTTTTCACTATCTGGTTGACACACCAGTTGAGTGTTACCTGTGCTCACTGTGTCTAACTGGAGTCTGTCTTTCCAGTTATCTTGCTTGTGTCAGAACTCCTCAGATTCCAGATGTCTCTGTGTTCCTGTGATCCTAAGCTCCTGGGTGGAAGAACTCCTGTCCTGAGGCTCGGGCCCACCTTGGGGATCCTGAAATCCTGCTGCCCTGAGTGCAGCAGCTCCTCTAGGATGATTCAGGATAAGGTTTCTCCACCGGAACAGACCAGCTAGGTGCTCACTGCTCTCAGTGCAGTGGCTCCTCTAGGATGGTTCAGTATCAGGTGTCTCCACAGGAGCAGGACAGCTCAGTGTCTGCCCCAGCCACAAGGACCAGGCTCGGGGCTGATAGGAAGTGGTATTCCTCTGCTCTGAGTACAATGGCTCCTCTAGGATGGCTCAGGATCAGGTGTTTCCACAGGAGCAGACAAGCTAAGTGTCTGCCCTAGCCAAAAGAACCAGGCTTGGGGCAGAAGGGAAGTGGTATTCTGGAGGGGAGGGGTTTGGGTCCCTGCTGGTTCCTTGTTTTTTTTTTTTTTTTTTGGTTTTTTGAGACAGGGTTTCTCTGTGTAGCCCGGGCTGTCCTGGAACTCACTCTGTAGACCAGGCTGGCCTCGAACTCAGAAATCTGCCTGCCTCTGCCTCCCAAGTGCGGGGATTAAAGGCGTGCGCCACCACCGCCCGGCTCCCTGCTGGTTCCTTAAACCCCCCTGGCTCCCAGTTGTAACTCTGGGGCGTCGGGTAGTGGGCAAGGTGTCTTACCCTCTGCTCTGAATGCAGTGGCTCCTCTAGGATGTCTCCGGATCAGGTGTTTCCACAGGAGCAGACCAGCTAAGTGTCTGCCCCAGCCAAAAGGCCCAGGCTCAGGGCGGAAGGGCTATAGCTATATTGTTATGTAATTTGTTATACTGTGATTGTGATGGGGCTTTTCATGTGATATAAGTAGTATTTTTGTAAAAGGGAATATTTGGGACCATGGAGAATAAATATGAGTATGATAATGGCCACCTACCAGACCAGACAGATGCATGGAGCAGATAGCCCTAAAAGGAAGTAACTTCCTTTTCATTTCACTGATTTCACATTTCTAGCCTCCAGAAGTATGGAGACAATGTACTACTTGGTTTCCCCCATTTTCTTGTGTGTGGTGTATGTATAGGTGTATTTTGCACATGTGGAAGCCCAAGGTAAACAGCAGAAATCACTCTCTGTTACTGTCACTCTTCCATTTTAATCATTGATGTGGGGTCTCAGTCAAACCCAGAAGTGGCTCTTATGGATTGTCTCAATAGCAGCTTGCTCTAAAGATGTCTAACCAGCATTGTAGTGAATTTATGAGATCTGAACTCTGGTCCTCACATTTAAGCATCAAGCCATCTTCTCAGCTCTTTGCTTGAATTTCTGTAGCATACTGTTAACAGAAGCAATAGCAAACTAGTACATCATCACACCAGACCTCACTTGGATTTCTAAAGAGCTTATCAGGTAATGTAACAGTCTGAAATGACTGGGGTTTTTTTTGTTGTTTGTTTGTTCTTGTTTTTTCTTTTCTTTTTTTTTTTTTTTTAATATATGGAAGGAAAACTTGACTTTTTTAAAGGTTCTTGAAATTCTATTCGCTGGGCGGTGGTGGCGCACGCCTTTAATCCCAGCACTTGGGAGGCAGAGGCAGGCGGATTTCTGAGTTCGAGGCCAGCCTGGTCTACAGAGTGAGCTCCAGGACAGCCAGGGCTACACAGAGAAAACCCTGTCTCGAAAACCAAAAAAAAAAAAAAAAAAAAAAAAAAAAAGAAATTCTATTCAACTATTTTCATGAGAAAGTGCTTTTCTGTTTCTGGGTTACTATACTCAATTATTTCAAATTTTGTCCTAGTCTCTAATGTGTTGTCTTCCAGAGAAGATAGTCATACTTTCAAGCTAACTGCTCAATTTCACTTACAAAATACTAATTTTCAGGTGAATTAAAATATATACTTTAAAAATCTGTTATATTGGGGCTGGATAGATGGTTCAGCGGTTTAAGAGCACTGGCTTCTTTTTCAGGGGTTCTGAGTTCAATGCCCAGCAACTACATGGTGTCTTGCAACCATCTATAATTGGATCTGACAAACAGGGTGTACATGCACATAGAACACTGAAATACATAAATAAATAAATTATAAAAAAATTTAAAAAAAATTTGTTAAAGCTAGGCATGATGGTATACATCTTTCTCTTATTTATTATTTTTTTGTTTGTTTGTTTTTTGTTTTTTCGATACAGTGTTTCTCTGTGTAGCCCTGGCTATCCTTGAACTTAGAAATCTGCCTGCCTCTGCCTCCCAAGTGCTGGGATTAAAGGCATGCACCACCACCACCCAGCTATACATCTTTAATTTCAGCAGTTAGGAGGCAGAGTCCAGTGGATCTCTGAGTTTGTGATCACCCTGGTCTACCTAGGGAGTTCCAGGCCAGCCAGGACTACAGAGTGAAATTCCCTGCCACCACCACTACCTTTGGTTATTTCGAAATAGTTTCTCTGTCTGTCCTAGAGCTCACTCTGTAGACAAGGTTGGCCTTCAACTCATACAAACCCACCAACCTCTGCCTCCTGAGTCCTGGAATATAAAGGTGTACACCACCACCCCTCATGAAACTCTTTTTAAAAAAAAAAAAAGTTTTATTAAGTTCTTTTGAGACAGGACTGTAACACAGCTGCTTCTGGCCTAGATCTTGCTATATAGAGCAGTCTAGCCTCAAGTTTATGGTGATGTTCCTTCCTCTGGTCAAGTATTAAGATTAAAGGTGTGAGACACCACACCTGGCTAAAAACTGATTTCTCAAGTACATTGCCCATGATCTTTTAAAGAAAAAAAATTATTGTTTCTTTTTTTTGTTTATTGAGGTGCTAGGTATTAAATGAAAGGGCTAGTTCATACTAGGCAGGTGTGTTTCCTGAGTTCTCTATCCCCAGCTGTAATTCTGTCCCTCAACTCTAGTGTTTTATGTAGCCTTAAGCACTTCTCAGCTTCCTCCAGTAGATGGGACTTCAGGTATCTGACAGCACATATAAAATGCACAAAGTATTTAGAAACAAACTGACATTTCCAAACATTTTGGAGAAAGATCACTTTAATTAATTTCTCTGAAAATGGAATTATATAACTAAATGTATACATTCCTAAGGTTAAAAATAATAAGTAGTGTAATACTATTACAGTTTGGTAATTCAGTAATGCTAATGAACTAAGGTAATTCAAAGAAAAGAAAATAGTTAGAATTTTATTAATTAGTATATTCTTTCAAAAACAATGTTATCACTTGAGAAATAATACACATTTAGTTAACTTTTCAGGGAACTTATGAACTAATCATACATACTCAAATGCTGAATGTCTTGACATTACATTTCTGCCTTAGTTAAGTCTAAAGTATGCAAAACCTCAATAAAGTGGTTCTAACTGGCTGGTAGAAATAAAAGCAATGATGATATCCTTCAGAATTCAGCAAAAACAACTCCTTAAATTACTATCAAGGAAAAGAAGCTTTTTAGAAGCAGTTTTAGATCCTAGGTAGTTAAAACTTAGAATTTTTGTTGATAAAAAATTTCCACATGTACAGGTTAAATCCTTGATAAAGATCTGAAATGCTTGTGACTAGAAGTGTTTGGATTTCAGAATACACCAGATTTTAGAATATTTACGTAGCACTCATCAGCTGAATATCCCTATTCTGAAAATCAGAAATCTAAAATGATCCAATATCCAAAACTTTTTTTTTTTGCATTGAGTTTTCTCATTAAAAAACTTTCAGATTTCAGACTAGGGATGCTCAGAGCTGTACCTATAGGGCTCATGACCTAGGAGCTGGAGCAGAAAGAATGTTGAGCTTTACCATTAATCTGGCTATATAATAAGGCTGTCTCAAAAACAAAACAATCAGGCCGGGCGTGGGGGCGCACGCCTTTAATCCCAGCACTTGGGAGGCAGAGGCAGGCGGATTTCTGAGTTCGAGGCCAGCCTGGTCTACAGAGTGAGTTCCAGGACAGCCAGGGCTACACAGGGAAACCCTGTCTCGAAAAACCAAAAAAAAAAAAAAAAAACACAACAAACAAAACAAAACAAAAAACAATCAAAGGTTGTAGCCACAATTCAGTTTTTTCCAAACCAGGCAGTAGCATTATACTAGCTATTACAAAATACACTCACCAATGTACAAGTAAATTAAACAAAGTTTGATAATCTAACAAAGTCCCTCTTCCTAAAACTAAACAGATCATTTTGGTGATTACTTAGAAAATAAAGAAGAAACTTCTAAGTAATAATGCCTTGGGGACTCATACCCATTACATACCATTTCAATAAAGAATTGTCATTAAGGGACTGAAGAGATGACTCAGCAGTTAGGAGCACTGGCTGCTCTTCCAGAAAGCCCCAGCACCCACATGGCAGTTCACAACCATCAGTAATGCTGGATTCCAGACAAAACTGCAGGTAAAACTCTCACACACATGTTTAAAAACCAACTGTCATCAAGGGGGATAAGAAAGATGGCTCAAAAGCTAAGAACACTTGTAGCTCTTTCTAAGGACCTAAATGTTCAGTTCCCAGCACCACATCAGGCAGCTTATAAGACTTGTAACTCCAGTTCCAAGGGATACTACATCCTCTTCTGACCAGAGCAGGCACCTGCATACACATGGTGCACATAGAGACACACATTAATAAAAATAAGTAAAACTATTTTTTAAAAAGAACCTTCACCAAGAACCTATTAATTCCTTACTTGCATTCTCAGAATCAAAGAAAAATGTTCTCTTAGACCATCAAAAGCAAAACTTATCAGATAGCTAGTTATTGCTGGGCATAGTGGCCCAGGCCTTTAATCTCAGCACGTGGGAGGCAGGGACAGAAAGATCTTTGTGAGTGTGAGTTTGAGGATAGCCTGGTCTGCATAGAAAGTTCCAGAACAGCCAGAGCTACATAGAGACCCTGTCTCAGAAAACAAAACAAAAAACCTAGATATTTTACTATCTGTCCTTTCTAATATTCTGCTGCCAATAAAATAATCAGGGGTAGTGAAAACCCCTGCCATTGAGGGACAGTTTCACTGGCTTTTCTCTGTAGGTTATATGACACCATGGAAGCTATGTTCTGGATCAAATCACAAATTATAAAAAAAAATTTAACTGTCTCATGTCCTTATACTATAAACAGGCTATGTTTCAACTTGAATTGTACTGGAGAAATAGCCAAAATGCACTATTTCCCAGAAGTTTCTAGGAAACAATTTTTACAATTAGGATTCTATTGATAACTGAATAACTGTAAGGCATAAATATCATTTGTATTGTTGCTAAGTTCTGCAAATGTCTAAGAGTACTTTATTAATTTAAGATATATACCATATCCATTCTCATTCAAAGTTTTAGAAAAATCACTCTTTATCTATTCAATACATGGAATACTCAAAAGAATCAGAAGATCATATCACAAATATATGTTTGATTTGCAAATGGTCAGAACCTACATTTCCCAAATGTTCCTTGTGCTTTTGGGCCTTCTCTGTCATAGTACTGCAACACCCCCTTCACAACGACTAGTGATCATATTACCAATTTCAGTCCATGTATCTGAATGAGGGTTGTAAACTTCAACTGAGTCCAAAGTACCTGGGGCCAAGAAATCATGGCTAGAAGATCGGCCTCCAGAAACATACAGAAGACCATTGACTGCCACACACACACATGCCTGCTCTAGGCACTTTCATTGAAGCAACTTCAACCCACTTTTCCTAATAAAACGAGAAAAGAATTAACATTAGTACTGTCATAAAGTGATAATAAAATCTCTGAGAAATCATATATTTAGACCTTACATGTTTAAATTAAAACAAACAATTAAGTAACTTATACAACATTTTAAAATAAACTTTTGGGTACGTATGACAAAACAATAAATCTAGAGAGAAATAATAGTTAGACATATCTAATTATAAATTATGATCAGGTGATAATCTCGAAATCATATAAAGGAACTGGAGAGAGGGCTCAGTGGTTAAAAGAACTCAATGGTCTTGTAGAGAACTGAGGTTCAGTTCCCAGTACCTATATGATGGCTAACAACCATCTGCAACTATAGTTCTAGAGGACCCAACACCAAAACCCTCTTCTGGACTCTGCAGGCACTGTACACATGTGGTACAAGACATTCACGAGGGCAAAACGCTCATACAAATAAAATAAAAATAAAGAAATCTGCTAAAAAAAAAACTGTAGGAGTCATTGAAGATAAAATTCTGAGAACCTAAGTCTATAAAATGCAAGTACTACATTCAAAATGAAGAGATCATCAAGTACCAAGGGGGGAAAGCTTATATATGAAAAGACTTTTTATTTTTAAAAGATTCTTCAAAGTTTTTATTTAGGTAGCTAGAGAGAAGACTCAGCAGTTAAAAGGACTCAGTACTTGTGTTTGAAAAAGAATGGCCCCATCAGCTGATAAATGCCTGGCCACCAGGGAGTGGTACTATTTGAAAGGATTAGAAGGATTAGGAAGTGTGGTCTTGTTGGAGGAAATGTGTCACTAGAGGTGGACTTTGGGGTTTCAAAAGCCCATGCTGGCCTTAGGCTCCATCTCTCTTTCTGCCTAAAGATCAGGATGTAGCACTCAGCTACTGCTCCAGCACTTGCCTGCATGCAATCCGCTCTCCACCATGATAATGGACTAAACCTCTGAAACAGTAAAGCAAGTCTCCAATTTTATAAGAGTTGCTATGGTATCTTTTTGCAGCAATAAAACAGTGACTAAGACAGAAATTGGTACTTGGAAGTAGGGTTTTGTTGTGATAGGCCTGCCTGACCATTCTGTTTGTTGAAAGAATATGGAAGACTTTGGGACTTTGGACTGAAAAATCAATAGAATGCTTTAAGCTAGGCTTAATGGTCATACTAGTAGGAGCATGGAAGACAGTGGTACTGAGAGCATTATAAATTTTGATGGCTGGGTTCAATAAAATTTCAGAAGGGAAGAATATATTAGTGACTCCAGAAACCATTCTTGTGATAGATATACAGAAGAATGTAGCTGCTTTCTGTCCTTGTCCTAAAAACTTGTTAAGAGGCTAATGGAAGAGTTTTAGCCTATGGGCATTGGCAGAAGAGATTCCAAGACAACCTAGTATCATGTTACATGGTTACTAGTATCACTCTTATGCAACTATACAATGAAAAGGAGCAAGTGGGCAAGGAGAAATTTAAAAATGTACAGTTTGAGGAGGAAAAGACCACCAGGAAGTGTAATGGGGCTAAGTACAGTGCTTAAGGAGATAAAAAGTTTAAAGAAAAGCTTGGTGTTAAATGGAATAAAAGGGTTGTAACCTTTAGGGTAAGACCCACACAGCTAAGCTTCTAATTTATGAAAAGGAATTAAAGAAAAGCTTCAGCAGTGAAGGAAACCACAATAACAGAAAGCTGATACAAACATAATTGATCAAGAGCAGCAAGTTGCAGCCCCATAAAGCAGCAGAACTTGGAACCTTCAGCCATGTGATTTTAGTTTTAGAGTCAAGGACACAAGAAAAGGATTGGGGGGGGGGGCACTGGAGATATGGCTCAGTGGTTAAGAGCACCTTTGTGCTCATCCAGATGGTCCTGAGTTCAAATCCCAGCAACCACATGGTGACTCACAACCATCTATAATGAGATCCGATGCCTCTTCTGGTGTGTCTGAAGGCAGCAACAGTGTACTCACATACATAAAATAAATCTTTAAAAAAGAATATATTGCCGGGCAGTGGTGGCGCATGCCTTTAATCCCAGCACTTGGGAGGCTGAGGACAGGCGATTTCTGAGTTTGAGGCCAGCCTGGTCTACAGAGTGAGTTCCAGGACAGCCAGGGCTACACAGAGAAACCCTGTCTCGAAAAAAAAACGGAAAAAAAAAAACCAAAAAAACAAAAACAAAACAAAAAGAATACATTGATGGGTATTAAAAAAAAAAGAAAGAAAGAAAGAAAAGGATTTTGGAATATCCTCTGTGGCTTTAGCCACTGACAATAGGCATGTATCAGGGTAGTCCTTGCTTGGAGGCCTAGAGAGGCCATTTTGTGAAGCTGTGAAGGTAAAGCCTGGATTTCTCTGGTCTCAATGAAGAATTCCAAAGCTGGAGGATTACCTGCCAAAGAGAGCTGCAGACTAGTTATGGAACCAGCCAAAGAGAGAGAAGTATGCAGTCAAAAGAGCTAAAAGAAATTAGAGATCAGCTGGGCAGTGGTGGCGCACGCCTTTAATCCCAGCACTTGGGAGGCAGAGGCAGGTGTAATTTCTGAGTTCGGGGCCAGCCTGGTTTACAGAGTGAGTTCCAGGACAGCCAGCTACACAGAGAAACCCTGTCTCGAAAATCAAAAAAAAAAAAAAGAAATTAGAGATCTTTTGACATTAGAAAGAAATGCAAAATTTTGGAGTCTGCAGCTGAGCAATTGAGAAAATGCCTCCATAAGATCCAGTGGTAGAGCATTTTTTAAATTAGTGATGGGCGGTAAAGTAGGCTGAGCAAACCACAATGAGCAAACTAGTAATCAGCGCCTGGTAATGTCCTCTGCATCAGCTCCTGCCTCCAAGTTCCAAGTCTGTTTGAGTTCTTGTCCTGACTTCCTTCGGTGATGGACTACAATGTGGAAGTGCGAGTCAAATAAACCATTTCCTCCCCAAGTTGCTTTTGGTCAAGGTGTTTCATCATGGCAATAGTAACCCTAACTAGAACATATACACACACATAAAAATAATAGTTGAATTTTTTTTTTTTTCTTTTTCGAGACAGGGTTTCTCTGTGTAGCCCAGGCTGTCCTGGAACTCACTCTGTAGACCAGGCTGGCCTCGAACTCAGAAATCCGCCTGTCTCTGCCTCCCAAGTGCTGGGATTAAAGGCGTGTGCCACCACCGCCCGGCGAGTTGAATATTTTTTAACAATCTATTTCTTAGTTTGTGTGTCTGTAGACATATATGACACAGTATGTGTGTGGAGGTCAAAGGACAACTTCAGTTCACTGTTTGTGGACTCTGGGATGAAACAGAGGTTACCAGGCCTGCTCTACAAGTGCCTTTACTCACAGAGCCACTAGCCCCTTTAAGAGGTTTTTTTGGTTTTTGTTTTTCGAGACAGGGTTTCTCCAGGTAGTCTTGGCTGTACTGGAACTTGCTCTGTAGTTCAGGCTGACCTCAAACTCACAGAGATCCACATGCCTTTGCCTTCCTAGTACGGGATAAAAGGTGTACACCAACCCCTGCCCTGCTCCTTTAAGAAAGTTTTGTGCTAACAAAATACTTACAATTTTCCAAGAAAATACTATACTGTACAATATTCTCCATATTTATTTGAACATGGAACTTTTATTCCAAGGATTGTGCAGTAGAGTCCATAATCTCCAGAATGTATTCACAAGGAGTATTACATTTTATATAGCTTGAGAACAAGGAATGATTTTTCCAAAGGTTGGGTATGGTGGAATACTCCGTTAATCCTAGTACTCAGGATGCAGAAGCTGACAGTGCTCTATGAGTTCGAGGCCAGCCTGGTCTATAGAGATTGAGTTCCAGGACAGCCAGGGCTACACAGAGAAACCCTGTCTCAAAAAAACCAAACCCTAGAAAACCAAAACAACAAACAAACAAACAAGAACAACAAAACAAGAACAAAAAACCCCCAAAAAAACCTCCCAAAGACTTGTTTAATTTTGTTGGTGTGTTATGTGTCTTCACATGCATGAGTTTATGTGCACTACATATATGCAAGTATTTAAGGGACACCAGAGGGTGTTGGAACTGGGAGTTATACAGAGTTATGAGCTACCTGATATGGGTGCTGGAAACAAAAGAGCAGTAAATGATCTTTACTGATGACCTATTTCTCCAGCCCAGAAGTTTTTTCTTTTTTTTTTTTAAATGAAGGAAGCCACATGTGGTGGTACACGCCTTTAAACCTAGCATTTGTGAGACAGAAGCAAGCAGATCCTGCTGAGTTGAAGACAAGCCTGGTCTAAATAGTAAGTTCCTAGCCAGCCAATGATCCATTGTGAGGCTCTGTCTCAAAAAAAAAATAGTAATAATAATAATAATAATTTAAAGTAATAGAAGTAAGCTGAAGAAGTAGCTGAGCAGTGAAGAGCACTTATTGTGTTTCCAGAGGACCCAAGCTCAATTCCAGCACCCACACGGCAGCTCAATGGCTATAGTTCTAGTTCTAGAGGAATCGGCACTCAACACAACACACATACAGACAAAACAGCAATGCATGTTAAATAAATACATAATTGATTAATTAAAATATGTAAGTAAAAGGAAACGAAGAGAGCCTGGAGAGATGGATCATTAGTTAAGAGGACTTGCTGCTTCCAGAGGACCTGAATTTAAGTCCCATCCCATATATAGAGGCTCATAAGCACCTATACCTACAGCTTCCAGAGGCTTATACCCTCATCTGACCTCTGTAGGTATCTCAACACACACGAAAGGCACACAGACAGAAACATATAAATAAAAATAAACCTTTACTTTTATTTTTAATTTAATTAATTAATGTATTTATTCATTCATTCATTCATTCATTCATTCATTTTAGACAGAGTTTCTGTGTTTAACCCTGGCTGTCCTGGAACTTGCTCTGTAGACCAGGCTAGCTTTGAACTCACAGAGATCCACTAGCTTCTGCCTCCAGAGTTCTGGAATAAAAGGTATGGACCACCATATCCATCCCCAGATATAAGGTTCTGGAACTGGAATAGTAGATTACATTTGAAGGCTAAAAAATTCTATAATTACAAAGAACTGGCATAACTGAAAAAATTTACATTTAATTAAGACAAATTAGGATGCCTTAGAGTTATGTTTGCAGTAGAGAGAGCTTTACCTTTCTCACAAAATGTTCCCTGAGAAGAATAAAGAGACCATAGAATCACTTTGTATTGTTTCTTTCATTTCTATCAATGTGTAATACAGAATTATTAAACAATATGAACCAAAACATGATAGAAATTAAGAAAGAGACAGACAAACCCACATTTACAAATGAAAATGTTAACACTTTTCTTTCTTATTGATATCTCAGACTACCTTGACCTAATAGATATTAAGAACACATATAATTACCAGCTTAAGCAACATGTGAGCCATGTTACTATGTACTAATTGATTAAGTATATTTATGAATGTAAAATTAAAGTATAAATGACAAAAATAGACAAACATCTTATGTTGATAAGTACTGTCATGAATCAGATGGCTTAAAAAGTAACCATGATGAGAAAACTTGAAAACCCCCTTTACTCCTTTGTTCAATAAAGTTGGAGTTTTACTTAAAAAAAAAAGGACACATATAATACCAGCAGGATACAAATTCTTTCAGAATTTTTATGAAATGTTTATTAAGATAGGAACAATACAGCCATGCAGTGGTGGCACATACCTTTAATCCCAGCACTTGGGAGGCAGAGGCAGGCGGATTTCTGAGTTCGAGGCCAGCCTGGTCTACACAGAGAAACCCTGTCTCGAAAAACCAATAAATAAATAATAAATAAATAAAAATAAATAAATAAAATATATAGATGGAACTGCAGGTATAGGTACATGCCACCAAGACTGACAATTAAAATCCCATCACTAGGAGACCCATATGATAGAAACAGAAAACCAACTCCTGCAAATTGCCCTCTGGTTTCCACATATATAATGTAGAGATCACCCCCCTATACACACCTCACACAGACAAAAATAAATAAATAAGTAAACCTAAATAAAAATTAAAAAGAAATAGAAACTAGTAGTTAAAAGATACCTAGAAGCTGGGCGGTGGTGGCGCACACCTTTAATCCCACGCTTGGGAGGCAGAGGCAGGTGGATTTCTGAGTTCGAGGCCAGCCTGGTCTACAGAGTGAGTTCCAGGACAGCCAGGGCTACACAGAGAAACCCTGTCTCGAAAAACAAAAAAAAAAAAAAAAAAAAACAGATACCTAGAAAATCTACATATATTAGTAAATTACATTATATATATCTCTATCTTTTCATGTTATTGCTGTGGACTGGACCCAGTGACTCACAGTGGCTAAGTGTGAATTTTACTATTTAGTTTATACTCCCAAAGCAATACGATCCTTATAACAACCCACTGGGCCAAATAAAAATTACCAGAAATTTAAAATTTTGTTTTTTTGATTTTTTTTGTTGTTTTTTTTTAGGGTTTTTTTTGGGTTTTTTTTTCGAGACAGGGTTTCTCTGTGTAACCCTGGCTGGTCCTGGAACTCAACTCTGTAGACCAGGCTGGCCTCGAACTCAGAAATCCGCCTGCCTCTTGCCTCCCAAGTGCTGGGATTAAAGGCGTGCGCCACCACCACCCAGCTTAAAAAATATTTTAAGATAAATATTAATTAAAACACAACAGGACCCAGAGAGATAGCTCAGTGATTAAGAATTCTTACTGCTCTTACAGATGACCCAGTTTTGATTCCTAGCAGCCACAATTGACACCCTGCAAATGCCTGTAATTGAAGTTCTAGGGGATCCATTGCCCTCTGGTCTCCACAGGTATCTGCATTCATGTGGTATACATAAAGTCATGTAGAGAAAACTGATAATCAAAATAATGAGTGAAAGAAATCAACACAGCACTACAGATGTAACAGGTATTGAAAGAAAATAAGGCACTAAGCATTTGAAATCGTTCAACCTACCTCTTCAAAGGAGTACTTTTCTACAGTGTGAAGGGCATCTTGTGTCTCATTCCACCCTCCGATAGCATAGATGCAGTCATTGAGTGCTGCCACCCCAAGATAGGCTCTTCTGGTTCCCATAGGAGGAAGTGGAGACCAGCGCTTGGAAAGTGGATCATAAACCTCAAAGGAACGGAGCTCTAGTCCCTCATTGCTGATTCCTCCAACTGTATAAATTAAACCTGAAAAATGGAAGATTTGTACTCAGTTTCTATCGAACAGGTATAGGCTAACCATGGTAGCACAAGCCTCCAATCTCAACACGCTGGAGGCAGAAGCAGTCGGACCAGCCTGGTGTACATAGTGAGCTCCAGTACAACAGCTAGAGTTACACAGTGAGACCCTGTCTTAAAAAATCAAACAAATTGTGTTTTACTTTCTCCCTACTTAATGAAAAATAACTTAGGTATTGATATGAGAGACAATGACAACAATGGAAGACACATCAGACACTTATTTTACTAAACAGCTGTGGTGGATAGCCCCGGCCTTGTATTTTGATACTACTTCCCCTTTCCTCTGAAGGGCTGCAGAGGAGTGAGTCATTACACAGGTGAATTCTAGTGAACCTTCTGCCCATCTTAACTTGTAAAACAAAGGCTGGAGCCAGTGATTGGGCAGAGGAAGGGGAGGTGGAGAAATAAAGGTTGGTGGGAGAGAGCAGAGGGGAGGACTGGAGGAAGACAATGGAGGAGGAAGACTACTCGGCAGCAGGAGGTAGGACAGACTCAGGGTCTGGAAAATCCTCAAGTTATAAGGGTCTCATAGCTGAGGAACAGAGTACTGTAGGTGTATCTGCCCAATCTAGGCTTACAGAATATATTCTTTTTTTTGGTTTTTTGAGACAGGGTTTCTCTGTGTAGCTCTGGCTGTCCTGGAACTCACTCTATAGACCAGGCTGGCCTCTAACTCAGAAATCTGCCTGCCTCTGCCTACCAAGTGCTGGGATTAAAGGCGTGTGCCACTACTGCCCGGCCAGAATATATTCATAATTACTGAGTTGTGTTTTCATTGACCGGTCATATTTGGGTTGGAGATTTAAATATCTCCCACTACAAAAAGCTACTCTATCTGGATTTTTTTTTTTCCTTATTCTTTAAAAAACCATTTTATTTGTGTATGTATTGGTAGAGCTATAAAGATAGGATGGTATAAAACCAATATGAACACTTACTAGTGATTACAGTTTCAACAAAGAATGATAAATTGGTTCCATATACCATGTAAAGGATATTGAGTTCAGACGACAATTTTCTTTTTCTTTTTCTTTTTTTTTTTTTTGGTTTTTCGAGACAGGGTTTCTCTGTGTAGCTCAGGCTGTCCTGGAACTCACTCTGTAGACCAGGCTGGCCTCGAACTCAGAAATCCGCCTGCCTCTGTCTCCCAAGTGCTGGGATTAAAGGCAAGCGCCACCACTGCCCGGCGTCAGACGACAATTTTCAAGGGTCAGTTATTAATGTCCACCATCAGGTTGGCAGGCCTGGCAGCAGGCAAATTTACCCACCAAACCATTTCTTTAGCACCTATCTGAAGTTTCTTTATTTTTGATTTTTTTTTTTTTTTTTTTTTTTTTTGAGACAGGGTCTCTCTTTGTAGACCGGGCTAGCTTTCAACTCACAGAGATCCATTTGCCTCTGCCTACCAAGTTCTAGAATTAAAGGAGTACACCACCATACCCTATAACCAGTCTTTGCTACTTTGTGGGTTTTTCTTTTTCCTACCCTTTATTCATCCTCCCTCCCTGGTTTCACCTCCTATCACAAGATAGGAGAGAAAGAAATATAGAGGGGAGAGAGAAAGAGAGATCCCCGAATCTAATTTCTTTCTTCTTGTTTTTTTCTTTGAGCATGACTACTAACAAACTACAGCCAACCTTCTCCCTCCCGCCCCCACCAACAACCAACAATCCCCCTATCAGGGCTCTAGCATTTTTATACCCTCTGAAAGGTGACCCTCAGAATTATGAATGTTATAAAACCAAAGAAACTATCTGCACTGGCAAAACCATGCCTTTGCTAAAGCACAAGGTAAATCACAGTCAGCTGCTGCACCACATCCCCACACCTCGGATTAAAGTGAAAACACATTCTTACAATATTTTTATGAATTTTTTTTTTGGTTTTTCGAGACAGGGTTTCTCTGTGTAGCCCTGGCTGTCCTGGAACTCACTCTGTAGACCAGGCTGGCCTCGAACTCAGAAATCTGCCTGCCTCTGCCTCCCAAGTGCTGGGATTAAAGGCGTGTGCCACCACTGCCCAACTACTTTTATGAATTTTTAAAAAGAATTATTCATTTATTTTGTCTATAAGTATACTGTACAGTGTAGCTGTCTTCAGACACACCTGAAGAGGGCATCAGATCCCATTACAGATGGTTCTGAGCCACTATGTGGTTGCTAGGAATTGAACTCAGGATCTCTGGAAGAGCAGTCAGTGCTTTAATCATTGATCATCTCTCCAGCCCCTAATTTTGTGTTTTTTTTAAAGAAACCCAAATTCTAGAATTCTCACTACAATATTTGGCTTCCATCTGAAGTTTTTAACTTACTGTTCTTCATTAGAGAAAAATTGTTCTAGCAATACAGAAACAAAACATCATTAATAGAAGAGGTAAAAAGCCGGGCGTGATGGCGCACACCTTTAATCCCAGCACTTGGGAGGCAGAGGCAGGCAGATTTCTGAGTTTGAGACCAGCCTGGTCTACAGAGTGAGTTCCAGGACAGCCAAGGCTACACAGAGAAACCCTGTCTCGAAAAACCAAAAAAAAAAAAAAAAAAAAAAAAAAAAGATAAAAGCCAGAACTTCTACATTAAATAACAGATCTAAAACATATTTTGAAAATAGGGCCTCAAATAGTTCATAACTTACACCTATTTACACGTATTTGCTTTGTGTGTCATGTGCACATATGTGTGCACACCACAGGGCATGTGTGGAGGTCAGTGGACAATTTGTAGCAGGTGGTTCTCTCCTACCATGTGGGTTCCAGGGATCAAATTTAGTCACATTTGACAGAAGCTCCTTTACCTTTTGTCTGCCTTTCAAACTGTTTTTTATGAACAGATTTTTACACACACACACAATCTTCTTGCTAGGGATACACAGAAAAACCTTGTCTCAAAAAGGATGCAACCCTGCTACCCAAAACTAATTTTTAACATGACTTCTGTACCTTCAAAACTATTATACTAATCAAGGCCAATTCTAAGCAAAACCACACACAGACACACACACACACACACATATATATATATATATATAAATAATAACTACTGTATTGCTGGTAACTGAACAGAAAAAAATTTTTTTTTATAAATACCTTGCATTTCACAGCACCCAAAGTAGTAGCGGGACACTGCCATGTTGCCAGCCACTTCCCATTTATTTTCATCAGGATCATATCGTTCAATGGTGTTGCCAATCTCAGCTCCAACCCACCCACCTGTAACAAAATGAAAAATAACTTCTGAGACAAGGAATCTTACTTATGACAAGGACTTTGGAAACCACCTAGTCCAATTATTTCATGTTACAGATGAGTCCACAAGGACCAGAGGTGATCTAAGTTGCCATAAAAAGTCAGAATGTAATTATGAGTAAAGTTCAGATTTGTTCATTATAGACTAAAACAAACAGGAAAATTTAGCATATTGTAGGAAAAATACATTTTTCCAAAAAAATTTTTTTTTTTTTTTTAATTTTTGGAATAGTTTCACTATATAACTCTAGCTATTATGGAACTCAGAGGTCTGCCTGCATCTGCCTCCTGAGAGCTGGGATTAAAGATATGTACTAACAGTCAGGAGGTGATGGGCCATGCCTGTTGTGAGAATTTTGGTTTCTTTAACAACCCAGTTAAGTTATGTGGATATGTTTTTGTTTTAATCCTAGGTGTGGGATAAAAGGCTGCTTCATAGCAGGTGATTATGTTTTGCCTTGTTTACTAGCCGGGGTGTGATTTTTGCCAGTTGTAGATAGTTTAATTCTGGGGATTCTGGAAAGGATATAAAGGGAGAGCTCTAAGAGGGCCTGTGGTGACTGCTGTTTCCGCTGGTCTCCCCTACCCCCTCACCTGCTGGTATGCCCTGCAGGTCCCTCCTGCTGCCACCTCCCCAGTTCCTGCTGGTCTCTGCTGCTGCTTTTGCTATTGCTGGATTGCTGGTTTGCTGGAATGCTGGATATTCTGATGGCAAAGATTGGACGTGCACCAAGGACCCCAATCCCCTAATCTGCAGGAAGTAGCCTATAGAGGTCTGTGTTCTCTTTTCCCTCTGATCTTCTCCTGCCTAGTGTTGGAGGGTTGGATAGGAGGTAGAGGTATAAGAACCCAATAAAATAAATTCACCAACATATACCTTTAATCCCAGAAGGAGGCAGAGGCAGGCAGATCTCGGAGTTTGAGGCTAGCCTGGTCTACAAGTGAGTTCCAGGACAGCCAGAGCTACACAGAGAAACCCTGTCTTAAAAAACAATAACAACAAAAAGCACTAATACACCTGACCACAAAACTATCTTTGTTTTTTACTCATTCCTTTTTTTTAAAAGACAAAAGTTTTATTATGTAGCCCTGAATGATCTTGAACTCAGAGATCTCTCTGCTTCCAGTTCCTATGCCCTGCTCCCCCTAAACCAGTTTTTAACATGACTTTAATAGCTGCAAAATTGTTAATATTTACCGAGGCCAATTCTAAGCCAAACTATAGTATACTACTTATTTAGGATGAATTTGGGTACTTCAAAAGGTTTTTATCCTCAAGTATCACTTTCTAAATATTCTCCAGGTTTAGCCGGGCGGTGGTGGCGCACGCCTTTAGTCCCAGCATTTGGGAGGCAGAGGCAGGTGGATTTCTGAGTTCGAAGCCAGCCTGGTCTACAGAGTGAGTTCCAGGATAGCCAGGGCTATACAGAGAAACCCTGTCTTGAAAAAACCAAAAAAATATATTCTCCAAGTTTGTTTGTTTCTTTCTTTGGACATGGTATCCCTGTGTAGTCCTGGATTCCCTGAAGCTCATATGTAGACCAGGCTGGCCTTGAACTCAGATCTGCTTGTCTCTGCCTCCTACCCAGTTATTTTTGTGTTGTTTGTTTTTTAAAGCTGGTTTGATGGTGTCTTTTTATTCTTTCTTTTTTTTTTTTGAGATTATAATTTCATCACTTGTTTCTTTCAGTTTTCCTCCTTCCAAGCTCTCTTATATACTCCTTTCTCTAAAATTCAAGGCCTCTTTTTTCATTAATTATTGTTACATACATATATGTATATCTTATATATTTCTAAATACAAAAGTACAACTATATGTCCAATCTATATGCTACTTGTATGTATGTTTCCAGGGCTGACCTTTTGGTAGTACATGATCTATCGGTGTGCTCTTCCCTGGAGAAGACTGTTTCTCCACTCTTGGCATTGCTTGGTTGTCTATAATTCTTTGTGCAGAGTTGAAGCCACATGGGCTTTCCTCCATCCATGTTAATGTTGATTGCTGTTGTCCTTGTTCAGCTCATGTTTAGGCAGTCATGTTGGGAAGGAAGCCTTTATGGTCTATCTTCTGACCTTCTCTAAAAGGCAGTCTGTTAACAAACTGACCTACATGCTTTCCATTCCCTCTGTGCAGTGATCCCTCAGTCTTAGTGCTAGTTCTGAAGGTTTCTCCTTTCTTCTCTCTCCTCTCCTCATCTCTCTCTCTTCTCTCTCTCTCTCTCTCTCTCTCTTTCTTTCTTTCTTTTTTATCTTGAGACACAATTTCTCTTTGTGTAGCCCTGACTGTCCTCAAATTCACAGAGATCTACCTGCCTCTGCCTCTTGAATGCTGTATGTGCCACCCCAACCCGGCAGATGTTTTGTATTTTGAGCGAGGGTTTTATGGTGTAGCTCAGGCTGGCCTAGAACTTACTGGTTTAGGGTTATTTGCAGTACTCTTCCAGAGTGCTGGTCCATTTCTCCAATTTTTGAATTTAAAAATTTTCCTTCATCCATATATCACAGCCAATATCTATTGTTAGAACACTCAAGAAGGAGAGGCAAAAGGATGGAAAGTTCAATGTTTCTAGGGTAGCCTGGGCTACAAATCAAGACCCTATCACAAAAAACCACCACCACCAACACACACACACACAAAAATAAACCCCACTTTTTTTTTTTCAAAACAAGGTCCCACTAACCAGCCCCTTTCAGGCCTGGAACTTACTATGTAAATCAGGCTGGCCTTGAAATCCCAGACTCTACCTTGCCTCTTCCAGCCCAAGATCTAGATGTAAATTCTTTTTTTTTTTCCCCCCAGAGACAGGGTTTCTCTGTGTAGCCCTGGCTGTCCCGGAACTCATGTAGACCAGGCTGGCCTCGAACTCAGAAATCCACCTGCTTCTGCCTCCCAAGTGCTGGGATTAAAGGCATGGGCCACCACCACCCGGCTAGATGTAAATTTCTTATGTCAGTAAGGAACATCTAAAAGACTGTCTGATCCCAAGAATTTAATCTCAGTTGTTCTTAAACCAAACAGCATAATTACCCAAAGCATAGATTGCCCCGTAGCACACACATACTCCCAATCCACAGCGGGGGTGATTCATCGAAGCAACAGTTGTCCATTGTTTAGTAACTGGGTCATAACACTCAGTACAGTCAAAGATCATCGAATCCTTTTCTCCTGATTTAAAAAAGACATCAGGTTTAGTGATGCTAACATAATAGAATCATAACATAATACTCAGCAACATTGGCATACTCCATTTTCAGAAATCAACCATTATGTCTAATTTTAAAATACCCATTAAAAGTCTTTGCCTAGAAAGTCATATTTTTAACTCAGAGCACGGTCATTTATTAAGAGACCATTTATAGAACAAAGGCCCACTCTAATTCTACCACCTAAACAATTTGCATTTTTTAACTCCCATTTCATTTCTGGTAATAATTCTGGTTTATGGCCTGGTACAATTTGAATTTAAAATCCATATGTAGCAACAAACAGAAAATTTGAGAAAAAAATATAAAAGATTTATTTATTTTATGTGTATGAGTACACTGTCGTTGTCTTCAGACACACCAGAAGAGGACATCAGATCACCTTACAGATGGTTGTGAGCTACCATGTGGTTGCTGGGAATTGAACTCAGGACCCCTGGAAGAGCTGTCAGTGCTCTTAACCACAGAGTCATCTCTCCAGCCCAAGAAATTATATTCTTAAAATAGAATTTTAAAATATACTATGATTAAAAGACTAGGGGGAATAGAGGAAAGTTCTTTTCATCAGTGGTTTAAGCACTGAAATGTCTACACTCCAGTAAATTACTCAAACCTATGTACATGCAAGCAATTAATTACACTATCTCACCAACCCATATTACACCAAACATGGCTGGGGAAAGGGGTATGCTCAGCATCCATCCATAAAGTCTTAGGTTCAATCCCCAGTAACACACACAGACACACATCACTCTAATCATAGATCTGTAAAGCTCTAACTGACAGAATTTATTTATTTATTTATTTATTTATTTATTTATTTATTTATTGTTTTTTGAGACAGAGTTTTTCTGTATAGCTTTGGCTGTCCTGGAACTCACTCTGTAGACCAGGCTGGCCTCGAACTCAGAAATCCACCTGCCTCTGCCTCCCAAGTGCTGGGATTAAAGGCGTGCACCACCACTACCCAGTGACAGAATTTATTTACTGAGATACTGGTGCCTGCTGGTGCACTAGTTTATTCTTGGCACTCGGGAAGCAGAGGTAGGGGGATCTCTGTGAGTTCAAGAACAGCTTGGTCTACATATTGAGACCTTGTTCCAAAATAATATTCTTCAAAAAAGCTTACATTCTAAATTGAGGAACATATAGAGAAATGAAGGTGTCCAATGTTCGTGAAATTTAAAAATCAGCGTAGAGTCTGGAGAGATGGCTTGGCAGGTAAGAACACTTGCTTTTTGCTGAGGACCAGGGTTTGCTTTTCCAACGCCAACATGATGGCTCACAACATCCAAAACTCTAGTTCTAATAGATTCACCCTTTTCTTACCTCCTCATACACTGTATACAAGTGGTGCACATACATACACACAAGGATATATATACAATAAATAAATTTCTTTAAAACTGTCAATGGAACTCTGAGAAGGAGAAGACCTTAAACAGGAGAGAAAAAAAAAAAAAAAAAAAAGCATGAAGGGAAATGGGATACATGTGAAATAAAAGCAAAAAGGAGGACTACTTGGGGATGAAGGAGATCAGCAAGGAAGAGATGGAGGAGACAAATGCCATAATGACACACATGACTGTGCCAACCTAAAAAAATCCAATTGAAAAAGCCAATATAAAGATAATTATGTAAGCCTAACCCCCAATCCAATTTTTGAAACATTTAACAAGCAATCCCCTCCAAAAAATTAAATTTTGTTGCTATTTTGGAAACATGACCTGAATGTGTTATAGTTTACATTTTATGATTCACCATGATATATATCAATTTAAATAAAAATATGTGGAATATTGTGGAAAATTGACATATAAATGTGGTTGTTTGAATAGGAATGGCTTCCACTGGCTTATATATTTAAATGATTAGTCATTAAGGAGTGGCACTATTTAACAGGGATTAGGAGGGGAGGCCTTAGAGGAAGTGTGTCACTGGGGCTGGGCTTTGGGGTTTCAAATACTCAAGGCAGACCCAGGATCTCTCACTTCCTGTTGCCTGTGGATCCAGACTTACAGCTCTCAGCTCCTCCGAGACACCATGTCTGCATGTTTGTTTCCGTGCTGATAATGGGCTAAAACTCTGGAAATGTAAGTTAGCCCTCTGGAAATGTAAATGCTTTCCTTTGTAAGAGTTGCTGTGGTCATGGTGTCTCTTCACAGCAATAGAACACTGGCTAAGACAAAGTACAACCAAGAATAACTAGACTCTAACAGAAAATAATAAGAGAAAAACAGCCTGTCAGATATTAAATCTTTTTTTTTTTTTTTGGAGGGGGCAGGGGCAAGAAGGCATATATACATAAAGATCAGAGGATAACTTGCAGGAATTGGTTCTCTCCTTCAACAATGTGGGTCACATGCCGGGCGGTGGCGCACGCCTTTAATCCCAGCACTTGGGAGGCAGAGGCAGGCCGATTTCTGAGTTCGAGGCCAGCCTGGTCTACAGAGTGAGTTCCAGGACAGCCCGAGCTACACAGAGAAACCCTGTCTCGAAAAACCAAAAAAAAAAAAAAAAAAAAAACCAAAAAAAAAACAAAAAAAAAAAAACAATGTGGGTCACCCAGTGTCTCAATTAGGATCTCTCTTGCTATGATAAAACACCATGGCCATCATGACCATAAGCAACTTGGGGAAGAAAGGGTTTGATTGATCTTACAGTTTGCAGCCCATCCCTAAGGGAAGTCAGGACAGGAACTCAAGGCAGGAGCTGATGCAGACAGAGGTTACAGAGGAATGTTGCTTACTGGCTTGCTACTCATGGCTTGCTCAGCCTACTTTCTTATAACACCTAGGATCACACCTGCTCTGGGGTGACACTACTCACAGTGGAGTGGGTTCTCCCACATCAACCATCAGATAAAAAATGTCCCACAACCTTGTCTGAAAGCCAATACAATGGAGGCATTTTCTCAATTAAGAGCCTTTCTTCCTCAATGACTTTATCTTGTGTCAAGTTGACTAAACATTAGCCAACACAGGGAACTTGGGTCCTCAGGCTTGGTGACAATCATTCTCAGCTGCTGAGTCATTTTGCTCGCCCTAAACTAAGATTTCTTTTTTAATAGGTCCAAAGTAATTAAGACAGAGACAGATTGGGGCTGGAGAGATGGCTCAGTACTTAATAATACTGTCTGCTCTTCTAAAGGACCTAGGTAAAATTCCCTGCACCTTCATGGCAGTTCACAGTTGTCTGTAACTTCAGTTC
The DNA here is from genome assembly GCA_021653895.1 of Mastomys natalensis. Taxonomy (NCBI): domain Eukaryota; kingdom Metazoa; phylum Chordata; class Mammalia; order Rodentia; family Muridae; genus Mastomys; species Mastomys natalensis. Next base: position 924,521 of record JAJTUV010000637.1, on the reverse strand, counting down.
CAGAGGATCGGACACCCTCACACCAATTCATGTAAAATACAAATTATTTAAAAAAGATAGGGACAGATAAAAAACTAAAGAAACATGACATTCCAGGATATGTTAAAGTTATACAGAACAATGGCAAAAAGAGTCTTTTATGCTAGCTGTGGTAACTGGTATGGGGGTGGGGACAGGAGAGAAGCCCTGAGAGCCAGAAGAATGAATGGAAATATGCAGCTTTGAGGGATGGGAGGTGGGGGGACCCTCTAGAAAGTACCAAAGGCCTGGGAGGTGAGAGACTCTCAGGACTCAAAGGGAGGGACCTTAGATGACATGCCAACAGTGTGGCTAGGGAATGTGTAGAGTCCACCTCCAGTAGAAAGGCAGGGCTGTTAAGTGGAGGGACACAGTTGCCATCCCACAGTCAAAAACTGTGACCCACAATTGTTCCTGTCTAATAGAACTGCAGGGTAAAAAATGGAGAAGAGACTGAAGGAAAGGAGGTCCAGTGACTGGCCCAATTTGGGATCCATCTCAAGGGGAGACTCCAAGGCTTGACACTATTACTGATGCTATGGTGTACATACAGACAGGAGCCTAGCATGGCTGTCCTCTGAGAGGCCCAACAAACAGCTAACTGAGACAGACACAGATACTTATACCCAACCATTGGACTGAAGTTGGAGACCCCTGTGATTGAATTAGGGAAAGGTTAGAAGAAGCTGAGGAGAAGGGTGATCCCATAGGAAGACCAGCAGTCTCAACTAACCCAGAACCCCTGAGATCTCTCAGACACCAAGCCACAAACCAGGCAGCATCCATGAGCTGGTGGTCCAGGCCTCCGACACATATACAGCCTAAGATTGCCTGGTCTGGCCTCAAAGGGAGAAGACATGTCTAACCCTTGAGAGACCTGAGGCCCCAGGGAGTGGGGAGGCCTGGTGGGGGTGGGGGATATATCCTCTTGGAGACAGGGAGGAGGAATGGGACGAAGAACTGTAGGAGGGCAGACTGGGAGAGGGGCAATGACTGGACTATAAAAAAATAAAGTAATGATAAAAAATTGTTCCAAAGTAATGAGTGACTTGCTGTTCCTAAACTGTTTATATAAACAATGTAGTTTACGCTGAACACATGCTTTCCTTCTTAGGTCCCAGAATCTAGTTTATTTATTATTTGTTTTTTTTTTGAAACAGGGTGTTGAGGTACATTGGAAGGTGTGTCTTTGTATTTTCTTTTTTTTTTTTCTTTTTTTTTTTGTTGTGTGTCTTTGTATTTTCAATTGTTAATTCTGTACTGGCAGAGAGCTCAGTGCTGGTAGGCTCTTGCTATTGTTACTTTATGGCCCATCACAGGCCTCATATTTTGTAAATATTTGTTCTTCCTCATTAGCCTAGTGGCAATCTAGAATTTTATCTGATTGTCTGTAATAAAGACCTAATGGCCAATAGCTGGGTAGAAAGTGGAGGTGGAACTTCCACGAGAGAGAGGGATGCTGAGAGAAGAAATGACATGCAGAAGATTCTCCAGTGGATACGGAAGTGAAGGGAAAAGACTACAGTGAAAAAGGACAGAGAGGTAGAGTTTAGCCACATGATAGGACACGATGCCAAGATCAATCAGGTTCTACTAGATAGCTGGCTTGGAGATTGCCCTAGCTAAAAGGCCTAAGCTTTAAAATATTAAAAATCCTCTAGGTCAGTATTTATACTGCTAGTGGGTCTGACAAAGTCCCACTATAACAGAGTCTTTCTAGTTAGTCTGGCTAACCTGGATTTCCCTCTGTAGACCAGGCTGGCCTACGGAGATTCTGCTTCTGCCTTCTCAGTGCTGGAATTAAGATATGTGCCACCATGCCATCTTGTTTATTTGTTTGTTTTTGTTGTTTCTTTGAAACAGGGTCTCTATGCAACCTTAGCTGTCCTCAAGAACTCACTAGGTAAGATTAGGTTTGCCTCAAACTCATCTGAGATTCAGTTTTTAATGAGCATGTTTATTTCTTCTAATTGGAAGGTAGAAAAAAGTCCTGAAAATCCTACAGGAGATAGACATGGAAGAATTCTCAAGACTTATGAGATAAATCATCAGCTAAAGGTACCAAAACTGATCATCTGAATTCTATCCCAAGAACCCAGATGGTAGAAGAAAAGAATCAACTCCTACAAGTTTTCTCTGACATCCACATGTGTGCCATGGTGTGTCTGGTGCCTGAGTAGGGCCCAGAGGACAGCAAGGGAAGCTTCCATAACCGCCCAAATAGTACAAGTGCCTATGTCTGTTGGCATACCCTTTGACATAAAACAGAGAATCCTAGCAAACTCGTGGAACTTCAGAATGGGCCTAGAATAGGGTGGTAGCTGCTTCCCTGTCTTTACGTAAGTCCCATGGGTGCTGGCAGCCTGACACCTCCCCATACTACCAGTCGGGTGGTTGGCTATTCCAGAGCATCTTCAATTCCCCATTGGTGCACTGCTGGAAAAAAACATGCTTGCTAGCCGGGCGGTGGTGGCGCACGCCTTTAATCCCAGCACTTGGGAGGCAGAGGCAGGCGGATTTCTGAGTTCGAGGCCACCTGGTCTACAGAGTGAGTTCCAGGACAGCCCGGGCTACACAGAGAAACCCTGTCTCGAAAAAACCAAAAAAAAAAAAAAAAAAAAAAAAACATGCTTGCTGCTGTGCAGTGCAGTAGATCTGCACCTGGATGCTGATCTCCAGAGTCTGTTTTCCCAAAGTTTGTAACTTCACCTCCCTCACCCACTCCTTGATCCCGGATCCAACACCATGGCACACTTATGCATATATACATATCAATAAATAATAAAGAATGCATTAAAAAGATTCTCAAATATGAGTCTGACTATAGGAACAAATTTACATTCTTTGATAAAATTGTAGCCACCACTAAGTGTTTAAATTGGTTTTTATGCCATCTTTCTTTTAAAGCTGGGAAAATTGAAGCAATTAAACTAGAATAAGGGTAGCTTTTCTAAGAAAAAAGGAAAAAAAATGGTAAAGTTCAATACAGTGAAGGGTAAAATGATAGTGATATTTTCATGAATATCTAATGAAAATGGATTTTTCTTCTTGGTTTTGGTTTGTTTTTTTTTGTTGTTGTTGTTTTTGTTTCTGTTTTTTTTTTTGTTGTTGTTGTTGTTTCTGTTTTTTGAGACAGGGTTTAACTGTGTAGCCCTGGCTATCCTGGAACTTACTCTATAGACCAGGCTGGCCTTGAACTCACAGAGACTTGCCTACCTCTGCCTCCCGAGTTTTAGGATAAAAAGCATTCACCACTAGACCTGGCCCTGAATTTTTCTTTTTGTAATATATTTTTTTTTACATTTTATTTTTATTTTATGTGTATGTGTATTTTGTTTCCATGAACATCTTGTACTACATGTATACAGTGTCTGCAGAGGCCAGAACAGGGAGTCAGATCCTCTGGAGCTACAATTACAGGAGGTTGTTAGCCACCACATGGATGTTGGGACAGAACCTGGGTCTTCTGGAAGGGCAACCAGTTCTCTAAATTGTTGAGCCATCTCTCTGGCCTCTCCCTCTCTTTTGAGATGGGTCTTATGTAACCCTGGCTGGCCTCAACTATTTGTGCTGCTGAGAATGACTTTGAACTTTTGACCTCCTGCCTCCACCTCTCGAGTGTTGTGATTACAGCCAAGGACAATCATCTATGACTTATACAATGCTGAGAATTGAGGCCAGGGCTTCCTGCATGTTAAACATGCACCATACCAACTGATCTACATCTTCAGCTCCCAAACTGGATTTTTCCTTCAACAGTAAACAAGGATCCATTCTGGAGTTGAGAATAGGACGATAACATGATCAGATTCAAAATATAAGAGCAGACTTTAGAGATTAGAACAGGAACATCAAGATTAAGGCAATGTTGAAGTAGACACATCTATATAAATACCGTTGGCCTGGATATAGGTGTGAACGAAGACAACCTGGAGGATGCTTGAAGTTTTGAGGGTGTCTTCAACTCATTGGTAGTGCTGGCCTCACATACATGAGGCTCTAGGATCAATCACTCATTACTGAAGGAACAAAGAAGATGTCTAAAACTTTGTTCTGACCAACTAGGTAAATCATTGCTACTATCAAGAACATGGCAAATCATGGGAGGAAAATACAGATTTTGGTGTAGACATGTTAATTATGAAGTATGTATTGGCATATAAGTTAAATTCAAAGAGATGATTATTTTATAAATAATTATTTTATTAAAAACACCTAAAGGAGAGGGGAGGAAACAAGAAAGAATGAAGATGGTCAAAGTACCTTTCATAGTTGCAAGAGGATATATATACAAACAATGTAGTCAAGTAGACTAATGAAAGAAATGAGATATTTTTATCATTACCTCCAATAGCATAGACCATCCCTCCTAAAACTGCAACTCCAAGTCCACACCGAGCCTGATGAAGTGAAGATACGGTGGTCCAGTACTGGCTAAAGGTATCAAAACGTTCTACACAGCTGAGGGCTCTGCTATCACTCCAACGGCCCCCCTGCAATCGTGTATATCCACCTAAAAGCAGGAAGGAAAAAACACACAGCAAACATTTACTGCTAAATATGGAAATGGAAGTAGTAAAGAAAATCTAGGCCTCTATATCTAAACATTTATATAGCTTAGAGACTGTCACCTCTATTAAAGAGTATATAAAATAGATACCTCTCAATTATGCCAAGTCCTGGAAAAATATGGCCTATATGCAATGAGATATTAATCTCAGTGTTTAACCATATGATCTCATTTATAATAGAAGGCTATATAAAATACATGTCTAGGCCATGTCCTTTAACTAATTATAAAGTTTCATTATGACTTTTGTATGTTTCAATTAAAAACAGTGTGTTGAGGGGATGCTGGGATGGCTCGGTGTTAAAGTGTATGTACTATTGCAAAGAACAGGGAACCACCGTAATTCCAGGGATCTGACGCCCTCTTCTAAAGTTTGCAGGCAGCTGTACTCACACATGCATGTTTCCACACAGAGATGCACACATATGCACATAATTAAAAATTTTTTTTAAAAGCATATCTAAAAAAAAATGGGTTGAAGACTGGCGAGTTGACCAGTGGGAAATGGCATTTGACAACACTTAAGTCTGAAAACCCAAGTTCAATCCCTGGAACTCAATTAAGGTGGAAGGAAATAACTAACTCCATAAAAGTTGTTCTCTGACCTTCACACACACACACCACGGCATGTGCATGCACACACAGAGACCATACACATAATAATAACACAGAAAATAAGCTTTTAAAAACTAAAGTGAAAGTCGGATAGCAGTGGTGCACACCTTTAATCCCAGGACTTGGGAAGCAGAGGCAGGTTGATCTCTGAGTTTGAGGCTAGCCTGGTCTACATAGCGAGTTCCAGGACAACCAGGGCTACACAGAGAAACCCTGCCTTGAAAAAAACACAACAAAACAAAACAAAAGCCGGGCGGTGGTGGCGCACGCCTTTAATCCCAGCACTTGGGAGGCAGAGGCAGGTTGATCTCTGAGTTTGAGGCTAGCCTGGTCTACATAGCGAGTTCCAGGACAACCAGGACTACACAGAGAAACCCTGCCTTGAAAAAAACACAACACAACAAAACAAAACAAAATAAAAAAATAAAAGTAAAAATAATGAATTGAAATTCATGTTTTCCCTACCCATCCACTTATCAAAAAAAAAAAAAAATTATAGTATACACTCCAAAGGAAAGTTTACATATTATAATATGTAAAAAGTATACATACAATTCATCTTGTATAATTATGAGCTATATTATACACAAATAATCATATAGAAACCATAGCATATCTAGTATATCTGGATAACCTTACATGCTATATATTGACCAATTTAATGGTTTAAAATTAAAATTTTTTTGAATGCTCCTCTGATGTTTTTTGCACAAATCCACTTTTTTTTTTTTTTTTTTTTTTGAGACAGAGTCTCTCTACATAGCCCTGGCTATGTACATAGCTTTGAACTCACACAGAAAAAACTAACAGATAAAACTTTATCACATAATCTGTCTTCTTAGTGCTGAGACTGAAGTCTTGCATATCATGCCCAGTCTATAAGTCCATTTCCTTTAGTTTAAATCAGGAGGGACAGATCACATGGCTCCTGTGCCCAACAGCCTTTGCAGGAAGGTTGCAATGAATCTGACATTAACCTGCGGCTGTTTCTGGGGGCCTCAGTCTACTTTCTCTGGCTCACTCTGGTTTGTCTGTTGCCTCCGGGAGTCACTGTGTCCTTTTTGCTTTATACACATAAGTACATCTCTTGCCTGAGCAGAACTCAGTTTCATCATCTCAGGCATCTCAGGTTTTTTTTTTTTTTTGGTTTTTCGAGACAGGGTTTCTCTGTGTAGCCTGGGCTGTCCTGGAACTCACTCTGTAGACCAGGCCGGCCTCGAACTCAGAAATCCGCCTGCTTCTGCCTCCCAAGTGCTGGGACTAAAGGCGTGCGCCACCACCGCCCGGCAAAACCTTCAGTTTTAATATGAGCTGTGTGTGTGTTCTTTGGTGCTGAGAACTTGCTTACAGCCTTCAAAAATAGCCTTGCACCACAGCCTCCCAGACATATCCGCCTTTTAGAACTACTGTTCCTAGAGGACTCTACAGATTCCAAGATGGCAGAAAGAGTCCTCTTATGGATGGATCATGCTGTCAAAACACTTTGGAAACCACTTACTTTATCATCCCTAATGACTAAGACATTATGAAGAGTTCAAATTGTTAAATATACTTCCCCTGAATTTAAGGTTGTATTTTTAAAGACAGTGTCACACTGTAACCTCAGCTGACCCAGAACTCACTAAGTAACCCAGGCTGACTTTGAATTGACTGCACTCCTTCTGCCTCAGCCTCAGAATGCTAGAATTGTAGGCAAGAGCTAGTATGTCTATCAAAATTTTAACTTTTACATAAATGTTTCTTGTGGTGGTGAAGTGGCTCAGCAGGGAAAGGCACTGGCTGTCCAGCCTGACGACCTGACTTCAATTCCTGGGCCTA